>JAUTXW010001372.1:0-313429 GCA_030620095.1 Kuschelorhynchus macadamiae
CTTCACACAAGAACTGTCGGAAAATACTTTACCAGCAGAATAGCAGAATGTGGCTAAGTAATTTCGAATTTTATGGATTTCAGGATAGGCACGTTCTAGAAAAGGTTGGTGTTATAGCTTAGTGATGATGCCTTTCACTCGTCGTTTCAACAGCGCTTAATCTGGCAAAGCACTTGTATTACGCATTATCATCTATAATACACCGTTTCAAAATCGCCAAACAAATCTGAAGTGGAGGGAGATAATTGCATTTTGGTAATGATAATTGTTGAAATAGAATTATGATCTACTTTAAAATTTGCATTTGTATTGCCAAATTTCACTCTGCTCTATCCTTGTCTATTAATCGATTTTTATGTAAATTGAAATAAATTGATTAAGTATTTTTGATAGATATCTTAAATAATTTTATTAGGGCGCTTTGTCTGACATTATGAATCTCATGCACTAGGTATATCGATTAGCACTCTTGTGTAAACGTCGATTGAATAAATATTTTCTAATGCTGATTTTCAAACATTTCATTAGCTCCAACTTTATGATTAATTTGATTTTTGGACCGAAATTTTAAGTCACCGTATAAGTACTCTTTTGCAGTTGGTATCAGACTGATAGAAATGAAAAAACATGCCTTGTGTGGATTGCTGAAGACTCAAAAAATGTATATTTTCTTAGGTTTTAATGGTAAGTATTTCAGTGACGCAGTGTTGCCAATATAAATATATAGGTCATAGATTCTAGTGTTATGCAGGTTTAATAAATTTCTCTTATCATGAAATGTATCTTTAATATAAGAGAACACTAGAAGCCATCTACAGAGAAATCTTAGTATGTGTCTGCTGTCCTATTTTTAAAGCAACAAATTTCACTTTTTAAAATACTACAACATTATATAGTGTTGCTAGCTAATGTTATTCACAGTCTCAAGAAAAACTTTAAAATCAGTCTTAATACTTAGTGACATATTTTTTCCTATCTCTTTACATGTAAGATTCAAATGTGTGGTATTATTCCGGCCGGAATCTGGGATAGTCTACTTGGCGCTGAAGACACCATATCAAAATAGCCAAGGATTCTAAGAACAATCAATGCTTACAGTAGTAATATAATATTTTGTTGTTAAATCTGTAATGATTTACCTAAATATTATAGTTTCTCTGTGAATAGGAATTTTCAAAACACTGCAAATAATAATGGATGCAAATATAAGGTCGACAACTTATACGCATTTATTGTAATTCAGGTGCGAGAATACATATGATACTAAAAAATCCTATTTGCGAATTCTAGAGAAGCTCATATATATGGTGATGAGGAACAATTAAAATTTTGTTTGTAAAGATATTTTCTAGAATATGAAAATGTGTGGTCAAAACACACTGTTTCTGAAGTTTGAGTCAAATGAGAATTCTTCATAAAAAAACTTTAAATTCACTGATAAGGTCAAATCTCTAATAAAAGTGTATAATTTAATATGTTTTCATTTTCTAGCATGACTTTTCGACAACTTTTAATTTTTAACTGAAATTGTTCTCAATTTTGCATTGTACTTAGTCTAAAGTAAGATTTTCTCGTCAAGGGTCGCCAAATCGTCATAATGACATATAATTCATGTATGCGTATATCTTGCCAAAAGAACAGAATTTGTTTGGCACTTTCTAAAATATCGCGAGGAAAATAAACTCAAGGTATGTAGCCAAACTTAGTCTGTCTCTTGCATTCGAAACTACTAGTTATTCTTGTGTTTACCCACATTTGTACCTACTCATTTGATCTGAAATTTCACAAGTGATTTTAAGTGTATAAGAAGTTCTGAGCTTTTTTGGCCTTCAGCAATGTTAATTTTAAGTTTCATTTTTAAGCAAGTGAACTTAATAATCTTTAAAGAAAATTATTTAAATTAATTTACTACATTTTATAAACATTTAAGTATTTTGTAATTGACTTGTGATAACATTTTGATGTAATTATTTTTGATAAGTTCAAGTGAATTTAATTGATCACCCCTATAATAGTAACATTAGTGTTATCTGATAAAGTTCGCGACTTTTTTATTTATTGATTTGTTTAAATATATTTTGCTTTTCATAAATAAAATCTCCTAACATTAATGCCTAGTTCTTTAAACGAATTTTACCCCCCAACCTGTGACTCAAAATATTTTCTTAAACTGCGAGCTATGCACCCACTCATTTAACATATCTTCTGTGATTGTGAATTTGAAAAGAATTTTGTTTATAATGACAGTGTCAATTTAAATTTGTTAATAACAATTTTAAGCGGTATGTTCTGCCTTTCAGTTAGTGGAACTTCTATTAAGGTCATTTTATGACTTTCTACCGATAGTTCTCTAGAATGACTTGTAACAATAAATTGCATGTATTGAGTGTCTCCCAGAGTTAAGGCATATTTGCTTAAAGCACTTCGAAAAATAGGCATTTAAATAATCTATCAGATATTTGGTCATTACATTTACTGAAATTTACGAGCACTCTTAGCAGTGGTGGCTTGCCCGGAGTAATTGCATTTACAAAAACTGGCAATTATTGATAACAATTGAATATTTGAATTTATTTTATTATTTTACCGTGCAAGGATATTTGATGCGCATGGTTTGTGGTGTGTTGTAACTAATATGAATAAATAAATAATAAATGTTAACCTGTTTTGTTAAATGTTCTTTACAAAATTTATCGACACCGATGTCACTTGTTGTAAAATCTTTTGATATTAACTTCAAGTAAGTTGCTTACTAGTTAAATGTGATTTTTGGAATTTTGCTGAAAAATATAAACAGCTGATTGCTAATGGACGTAGTGATAAGGCCATACCTATCTTTTAATAAATCAGAAGAATTAGTTGAGAGGCTCTCAAAAAATTGTTTACCAAAAGAGGAGATAGATCTCACCAAAAACAGTAAAAAATAGAGAATCCATTCTGCACAGTTAAAAAAATGTTTTTAATATTTCTAAACTAACATTATGTTTGTAAAACTTTTAATTGTAAGTTGTGTAAAGTTTGTTGTCCTCTGAACAATTCTTTATAAACATTTTTACTTTAAATGGAAAGATTGCAAGAAGTTTTTGTGCTGCTTGTTGATTCAAACTTTTGCTCAGTTGAACAAACTTTTCGGACTTAAATTGTGAAGTGAAAATCGACCTAACAAAGTTGCGAGGTGCAATATTTTTTTACGTAAACTAAACTACAGATCCTTGAAAGATTTTTACGCCAAGCTTTCAGAGCGCCGCTTTTATCTAGTGAAAAATTGAACAAAAAAATAATTGTATTACTAGCTATAGTATTTTATCTACCGGGCATGTTTATAATTTAACAGAGATTGAATAAATGTCATTAATTTTAAGATATATGAACTAAAGCGATAATTATTTAAATAAATCCGACTAACTTTTCATACTACCGCAGAACTTGTTTCAGAGCTTGTGTAAATTTGGTCAAAATATTACTGAAAATAGCATATTTGGGCAGAGACCAGCTTCAGCTCTGTTTTTATTGAATATGTCTAAATTATTCAGCGATCTTTCCTTTAGAGTCCTTACAATCTTTTTGAGATGCGTGCACATATTCTAGTACAGTTGCAAGTGGGACCTGAATTTTCGGGGTTGGCTCTATTAAATGAATACTTACATAATAAATTTGCATGATTGACAAATACAAAGCATGAGAATAATGTAATCTCAACTTTAGTAACAGTATTTTGTAAGCATGAAATTATTAATATTGTTTTCACCAAATGAGAGTGAGAAACCGAAAATAGAATATACTGTTCTTAATAGAAACAGCAAATACATTCTGTTGTATCATGTAAAGTTGACACTCACGTAGGCCAATTTGAGGCTTGCAGTATTGCCTTGACATGTTGCGTTGAAGTCAAATTGACAGCACTCTACCAGTTCTTTAGAACTAAATCAAAACATACATTTGCTAAGCCAATTTAGCTACCATCCTAAGCGTCTATTGATTGCAGTACAGCGAGTTTCTCACTATTTTCTATTCAAAACATCCACGTCTACAGTGGTACTTAGAGGTATTAGATGCACCAAATTTAACGATATTCTATCGAATATGCCCAAATAGAAATGTTTACAAGGCAAATAAGTAGGCAACCCCAAAAACGTCAAAGTTAAAATGAAGTTTTGGTTGGGCTTTCACTTATCTGGTAGGTTTCAGTTATCGCATGAAACGAAAATCCACCCCAATTTAATCCAAATAATCTAAATAAAATTATTAACACTCAGTTTGTTGGTGTGTTCTTGTGAAGTTATGGGAGAACTAATTTATCTGGCTTATACAATGGTGATCCATGTTTTCTAAACAATGAAATCCCTATATTTCTTTCAAATTTAAAAAATAATAATTTCAAATGTTGATTACCAAAACATGTCTATCATCAGAATAGCTGGCATCCCTGGTGGGGAAATAAAGAGAAGGTGTCTAAAATTTAAATAATTTTAACATTTACTCCATGTCTCATCGTGAATAAATACCTGTTTAATAAACTGGGGCATGGATTTGTATTTCCTCGCTTAGCTCAGTATTAGCGGAAAATAGTTTATTTGCGTTTTCAATTTCAGTTGTATATATTTCGCATAGTCACATACCTATTTATGTTTTACTTGTTTTTGCATTGCATATATGCACTAACAATGTATTGTCGAATCAGCAATGTTAATTGGAGAAGATTAAGCGTAATTTCTACCAAAGCGCGCAATTATGACCATCAGATAGCGAGTGCATTCAATTTATTTTAATCTGCCTGCCCTCAAAATTTGCTGGGAATATCAAATTCCAAAGGCGGATACATACATTACTGTTGGTGCCACGTCATGCTATAAAGGAAGATATATATAGGGGTAATACAGTTTTATATAATGTTTAGTCATTCTTGAGACTGCATATTTATACCTATCATTATACTATCAAATATTATATAAAGGCAACTTGAATTTTAACATTGAGTACATTGTAAATATTAAAATATCATGAGGTATTAGTATTTACTTAGTTTATATTTAAAATGACAAGATAGCCATACGAGCTACGTGAAATCTTTCAAGAAATACCAGAATGATGGCCTAATAGAACGAGTTTAGTAATAGTAATATCGGCAATGCCAGGAGTTGCCAAATGTAATTCAAAATATTTAAATTGTGCGCATAATTAAAGAACCCTACGGAAAAAAAATGAACAATGCATTAAATTTAGAAACGCAATTTAGCAAAAAGTAGGATTACTACTGATACTAATTGATACTGATGATGATGATAGTATGATCATAAATTTGCAGACTAAAATATTTAGATATTCCAAAAATATATTTTATTTTGTTTTTATGAGACCATAAATGTAGAATAACAATGGGTTTTACTAAGTATATATTTACTTATTTATGTTTATGTGATCTTTTTAACTAAAAATAACCTCAAGAAACAGTTCATGTACTCATGAGTATTAAGATAATCTCATAAATCATGCCTATACAAATAAAGAAAAGATTTAATTCAGATTTTCGGGTTACTGTGTATTTTTAAAAATGTTTTCAGGAATTCAGAGGCAATTTTCGATAAAATGTGTACGTTCTGCCAAATACTCAGGTTGCCAGTTATTGATTAACTATTAACAAATGTGCTAACATATTAAAATATATAAAATTGCGCATCCAGGTTTCTATATTCTATTGGTTTATTTTCCAATGTATATTCTGTAGAAAGTCTAAATTCAGAGATTAAAGTCTAAGTTTAGAGTTTGTTGTCTGAAAATATGTGTGCAATTTACGCTTTCAAAAATATAAGCTAAGTAGTGAGTAAAAATTTTTGAAAATATTTAAAGCGGGTTAAATTGATGTTTTAGGCCCCTAGAATATGAAAAATATAATTTTATAAAATAAATGTTGATGTCTGTATGGATGTGTGTTTGTGCGTATGTTTATGAAAATTTTGCCGTTCATAATTTCTGGATTTTGCTCTAAGTTTGTAAACGTGTAATGAGAATGTTGTTATAGGTTATAATATCAAATTAAAAAACGGAAATAATTGTATTAAATTTGACATTGAAAAAATTTAAGTAATTTTCTTTTTCGATTATACATGTATTTAAAAACACGTAATATGTTTAAAAATGGGAAACAATTTATATCTCAATTTATTTTTTGTATATCAAATAATACGGTCAAGTATAAAGGGTATCCTTAAGAATATCAAACTCCTTTTATTTTGTATATAAAAATATTTTCAATTGTATAACTTGAGAAAGTCATTAATGCGGCTACGTTTATTATAATTTAGTTAGTTAAAATTAAATTTTTTTATAAGTATTTCTGGCGATCTGTTATTGCTGTTTTCATTAGCTTATTATAATAAAATTTGCTGGTTGCTATATGTTTTGCAGGCTGTGTTACTTATGCAAAAGAATAATTTCGAATGTGAGCTAACAATTTATTTGTTTAAAGTCTGTTCTAAAGTATGTTTTTTGTTAAATACGAGATTTTTATTGTTAAGTTTATTAATATATACCATACCACTCTTACACTAAAAAAAAACCTAAATTGTAAAAAGCAAGTTGTCCGTGATAAGTATAACCGTATGCTTTTGAAACAACACTGAATAAAGACGTCACTGTGTAGGATTTGTGTACACCTCTTCATTTTGTTACTTTGCCCTTAAACTGTTTTATTGGTTAAGGTACACCATGGTAAAATAAAACTCAACCAGATAATCCTGCCCTTTTGCCCATACTCAAGAAAAAATTCAACTTACCTATTCAGTCTCAACTGTCTAAGCACAAAAATGATTAATTTGTATTGATATGCGAGTGAGATACAATACCTACTCGTCCTAAATAATTTGGTCTCGTTTCGTCTCTAAAAAATTACGATTATTTTATAAAGGCTGAAATTGTATGTAGTGAGAATTACGTTTTGTGAATGTTCAAACTTATCAAACAAAAGGTTAGAAGACTTTTCAAACAGCAGTTAGAAGGCATTTTCAAGGCACTAGTATCCAGGTAAGTGGATGCGATAGAGTAGTAATTTAGGAATGCGTGTTCACTGGATATGCGATTAACCGGATAGTTAATATACTTAAAGTCGAGACAAGGCTCCTGGTCTCGTCTCGTTTTGACAGCCCTGAAAACGAGACGAGATTAGCGAAAGTCGAGACGAAATGAGATGATTTCCGTGTTTTTAACATTAGTGGGTTCCACGCCTGGCGAAGTTGCTTTAGTCTGGTGGGGGAGGCGGAAGTTGTTCCTGAATTCTATCCTAGTCATGTCGGCCAAGTTTGCAATAAATTATTATCGCAATGGCCTTTATAAACGGGAGTAGGAGTGATGAGAGGACAGCTTGAAGAGTCATCTCGTGATACTAGTAGTATCTTCAAGTAGCGTTGTGACTTTAGAATACATGGTAATGCAAAGAGAAGAATAGTTAAAAAGAGATTTGAAAAAAATACGGATATACTGGAGTAAGATTTCGTCATCCTGATTATCCCATAGCAAAATGTCTCGCTGTACCTATATTCAAGGCTGTAAACTGAAAAAAGGAGCCGTATAGTATTTTATTTTGAAAGGGAAACATGATTTTAAGAAATCGGGAATATTATATGTTACTAATTTCAAATGAGTTTTTATTTGTATTATTTGCCTTGAAAGATATGTGTAAATGTGAAATGGTGATGTTGCCAAATGCAGATTTATATTATTAGTTTCAGGCTAGAATTTGTTACTGTAAAAATTAAAACATTTCAGATGCTACGTACTGTATAGGCCGGGAAAATTTAATTAAGATCTTGTAGTTTCTATATGCATATTAAATAATCGATAATGATTTTCACAGAACAAGTAGGTAGTTTATTAATTCAAGATTTAACTTCAGTTTTCTGTGACTCGGCATAGTACTAATTTAGACAAAGAAATAAATATTATGTTATGTAATATTTAAATTATAAGGCTTGTTACAGACTCCTGCTTCATCGTTAGAAATTTATATGTAACAGTTTAAATTATAAGCACTGCATTTGTTATATTTGTCACGAGACCCTGCTTCATCGTTAGGTCTCGGCAGACTTTGTTCTGCCTTTTATAGATGACCTTTAAAAAGATATGGAATGTATTACACATCGTCTAAAAGGTTGCTGAAGATTAACATACTGTTTTATAGAAATCCCACCAGTTTCATTCTTGATACCGCAGCTGGCCGATTATTCGGGGCCTCCCCTTGTTCTGCCTTTTCCATTAGATAGCCTACAATGTGATTACTTTAAGGGCCGGTCGGGAATAATGGTGTCATTTAAAATTATTCTTTTTGAAATGTATTGACCACATCGTCTAAAAAGGTTATTGAAAGAAACATATTGGTTATTATAGAAAACTAGTAGTTAATTTCCGAATAAAATTTCCGAACATAAAATAGTGTTGAAAGTGATTTGACAACCAGCCGATTTATTTCGAAAATGTCGAATGCACCAACTTGAAAATTTAAATTCCTGGCTTAGCTGTTTTACTACTGTCCTAAATGTATCGAAGTTTGCCGATGATTTATCTTAGGTTCAATAATGTCGATCAATTTTACTTTTACAAGGAGGTTGGATTCGGTGTTAGATATAGGCTAGATGATTTAAAATTATTCTTTTTGGAAAAGATTATTGAGTTTTAGTTTCCTGCATCTTCGGCTTATTATGTATGATCAAATGAAAATATCTAAATATATATATATATATATATATATATATATATATATATATATAGTTTCTATATAAAATCAGGTGAGTTATTCCAGAGTTTACGTATGACTATAATAGTAGAGCATAGTTAATTCGACCGAAAGGTAGAAAGGTCGCCTCTATATTGCAAATATAGCGAATATAACTAGCAGAAATTAAAATATTTGTAATAAAAGAAAAGATATCTGTAACGAAGTGATTTGTAATTATCCAAGGCTGTCACATGTTTATGTTAACATTAATTAATTGTTAAAATGTTTCGTCGTCGTCGAATGGGGATTGGCGTTTCAAAATATTTTTAGGGTTTCCGTAATCCTTGCATGAAGATATTTGTTTTTATTTGTTCCAATTTATATGTAAGAGTTCACTAAAGTATATCCATAATCTAATATTGACTTAACAAGGATTTTAATTATTCACTGTCCTCAAATCGTATTCGGAATTATTCTTTTTGATTATTTTATTACTTTTCATATGACCTTTAAGCGTATAAAATTATGTGGAGTTACATGAAGTTGGAAAATTATGAGACTGTAGCCGTTATTAGAAAATTTACATAGAATTTTTTTCAGGTTATTTGTGGCAATTTTCTGTAGATTTATTTCTGAATACAATTGTCTGCAAATTGAGTGTATATGTATAATGTGTGCATAAATTTAATATACTGTTCAGAAAGGCTAGACGATTTACATTGCCTGTTTAGTTTTTGTTAAAGGTCACTAAAATATTTCTTAGTTTTACTATTTAACTAATATATTAGTTGCACATAATATTTTATTTCTATGTATAATACATCGCCTATGGGTGTTATTAAACTTCCATAACATAACGTCATTCACAAGTATGTGTGTTAGTCTCACTGAAAAATTTAAAACTCCCATTATGTTCTTATTTGTCTGAAAATATCTAAATATATATATATATATATATATATATATATATATATATATATATATATATTTCTATATAAACGCAGGCAACTGGTGAATATATAAATTCTGATGATTGGCTTTTTTCAAAAGAATTTTCCAGGAAAATTAGTTTACTTATTGTAAGAGTGATTCTTATATCGTAATGACTTGTAGCATGCCCAGTTTTATGTCTTACAAATATCAGCTAAATATTTATAGGTAGAAAAAGGTTTTATTGGAGTTTCTTATATGCTTCGAGAAAATTATTTGGTAAAAGTTTGAATTGATTAGCAATGAGTTAAATATGCACCGAATAAAATAGACAAACAACGTTACATGATAGTAATTAATCAATTACTGTTTCTAATCTGTTTACTAAATTTCAACTTTTAAGTATCAGTACCTTCTTGAACTTTGCAGAGACTACTCCAATACGTTCAAATGTACTCTTATTACTATAAAGAAAAACGAGTCGTTTGCAGAGTAGAAAAAGTTATCGTCTACTGCTACTTTAAACTGGCTATTACCAGTCGTTATTCTTCTGTTGCAACTTAGACGTAAGAATTACAGAAAATATTTACTACAAGTAAACTATTAGCTACGGTACGAGATTCGGTCGGTGACAGTGACAACAATAGAGTAACCAATTTTTGATTGATTCGGCCATATTGCTGATAAAATTTTATTTTATTTACTTTTCGCCTACGTGGGTTTCTCATGAGGTTTGTTGTTTTAGTATCTCATTTCATTAGTTTTTGTGATTATTAAATTGAATACTGATTCAAACAAGAAGTTCTCAGCCTTTGGCTATATGGAGAAATGTATTTAAGCCTAGTTTACCTGTTTTTTGCATTTAATTATAGTGTGTGTGATAAATATGTAAATGACAATGACCATAAATGTCTTAAATTTAAGTTTACTCTAAGAAAAGTTATTAAATATTGCACATTATTATATATTGGTTTTATTTTGCTGTAAAAGACAATATTGTTTCATGTCTTAGTGTATGTTTTACTTCAGTCAGCACCTCAATTTGAGGTAGAAGCTCTCTAAGATTACCATAAAAGAAACTTTATTTTGTAGGCCTTCTTCAGTACATATTACATTACTAAATTCACTTGGCAGACAACTCTTATTAATCGCTTGCACAAACATTGTTATTTGTTAAAAATCTAAATGAGAAAGTAAGTTTGTACTAGATAGTTCGAATAGATTATTAAAGTAAAACATTAACATAACCCTACATTTACAACTGACACTGACAGACGTTATCAATGTAAAAGTAGATTAATTTAGGCATATTTTTTTGCGAAAAACTAACGACAATATGGGGGCCCCCATTTAAGCCCAAATTTTGCATGAATTTGGCTGGTGGGCTTCTATTGTCGCCACTGTCCTTCTAAACTCATTGTAATTCGGTCTAGCTATTAATTAGTTGTGTATGAACAAAACAACCTAAAGCGGTATTTTAAGGAAACAAAAAATAAAAACGAAACAAAGGGTTATGGTTATGATAGATGGCAGAATTATAGTACTGACTTAAATAGCGCAACTCTTCGCATCCTACGACACAATACATTAAATTTTAAAGAACCGGCGAAATGTTCCCAAATCGAAACCGCTTAGTAATAATATACAGTAAAGGTTTAATAAGAACTTCAGTGTGATTGGGTATAAGTGACAGTTGCGTATTTAAAGAATCCAAAACTATAATAGCGTATGGGAGCAGTCGTAAACACTTGATGTTAAGTAATTTTCTCAGAAAAGAAATGCCGCCAACCTAAAAGTAAAACTCCAATAGAACGCCATTGTTTATTTTCATCTCCCCTATAAATATTTAGCTATGATGTTTGTTTTTGTGAGCATAAAGACTAAAAATGCATACAAATTAAACATTACGTTAAAAAAAGAATCACTCTTTATAATAAGATATTTAATGATAATTACTGTTTAAGCTAAAGCCCAAAATTACATTTTTGAGATTTAAATTGGCCAATCATCTCAAGTCTATCATCAGCATATTCACCAAAGAAATTGCCTGCGTTTTAATTTTAGGTCCTTGGCGTAGCCCGAAACCTACGTGAAACGCATGTATCTTACCTCAAATACCAATAACGAATTCTATACGCTCTACACCATATTCCCAATTTGAGTGTTTGTAGTCGCCATAACTGTTTTGTTTGTATTAAAACGAACCATACATATTTTTAAAACGGACTAAATAAAGACAGAAATAAGGAAGTGACGAATATTATACGTCATTCACGTAGTCTCAGCTTAAACAGAATGTGGCGACACCAAGTTCGGGTTACTTCAATAAAAATACTTGTGATAACAATGACGTATTTATGACTAAAAGTGTTACTTGGGAAGAAGGACATTTAGTAACACATATACCGCTGGGCGATGTTCTTATACATTCAAGTTGCATTCAATATTGTAAACTATAATATATTGGTTAAAAAAATGGGCGATTAGGGTGCTCCGAAAAGAATAGTTAACAGTCTACAGTTGCAGGTATATAACAAAACACTCTCATTCAAACGGGCAATGGACTCACTCATTTGCAAGTAGCTAGGACTTATCTTTCTCAAGGCAGTATATTAAGTCTTATTATGCACATCATTTATACATATACACTACAATTTGCAGATGATGTTGGTCTATACTCTAGAAATAAATCTACAGAGATTGCCACAAATGACCTGAAAAAAAATTCTAAGCGCAAATATTTGGCTTACAAACAATAGACACTTTCGACTGAGAAATCGGTCTCATGAATTTTCCGTAACCAAATAATATATTGAGAATACTGCCATACCAAACAAAATAATTTTAAAATACCTGGGAGTTTGCTTAGACAGGAAGCTTATATGAAAGGATCACATACAAAATCTAATCAAAAGAACTGAAAATGGTAAAACGAAACTTTAGCTATCATACATGGGGAGTAGACCTAAATGTTTGTTTGATGTACTACAAATCCCTTGTTAGGTCAATATTAGATTATGGATGTACTTTTTAGAGAACAGCTGCCGGAACACATCTAAAAAAATTGGAACAAATAAAAAACAAATATCTTCGTAGAAGCATCGCAGTTTCAAAAACCACACCAATAAATGTTTTTGAAGCTGATTAAGTCAATCCCCCATTGACAATAAGGAGAAACATTTTAACAATTAAAGATTTCAGCTCATTAGCCTAAATAAAATAAACATGTGGACTATATTTGGTTATACCCGCATGGATAGTCCATCTAGCTTCTTTTTCTTACAAAATATCTTTTCTTTTATTACTAACAACAATTGTTTTCTATTATTTCTGCTATTAAACTCATTGCTAATCAATTCAAACTTTGCATATCTATAGAAACGACCTTTTTCTACCTTTCTCTTTCGTCACATTAACCTGGGCATGCTCTATATTATAGTCATACATGTAAACTTTTCCTGGAAAATTCTTTAAAAAAGTACGTAATTTCTATACCATTACCTGATTTTATATAGAAATATATATATATATATATATATATATATATATATATATATATATATATATATATATATTTAGATGTTTTCGTTTGATCATACATAATAGGGAGTTTTAAATTTTTCAGTGACTAACACACATGCTTAATGTTATGTTATGGAAAATTACTGCCATAAATTATTAGAATAGAAATAAAATATATGTGCAAGCTGAAGTGCGGAAATCTAAAACTCAGACAATTTTAGTGACCTTAATGAAAACTAGAATTGTAAATCGTCTAGCCCTGAACCTAATCTAACACTCAAATCTACGATTCTATTCAAAATTCCTCATTTCTATGTAAATTTTCTAATAACGGCTACAGCTTAAGTTTCCAACTTCATGTAACTCCACATAATTTTATACGCAAAGGTCATTATGTAATAAAATCATCGGGAAACTTTCCGATACGATTTAGGACAGTGAATAATTAAAGTAGTAATTTCAGCTTGAGTTGTTGCTATTTAATCTGGAATATTAAATATTTTAAAGGATTACGAGTGAGACCCCGCCTGCATTCGACGACGACGGCAAAAATTAATTAATGTTAACACTTGACGGCCTGGATAATTACAAATCACTTCGTTACGAGCTTCTTTGCAAATATTTTAAGCAGCAGTTATATTCGGGTATATTTGCAATAGATATTCGGAGAATTAACTACTAATTATAGTATATATAATAACTCACCTGTCGCAACTAAAACTTCAAATCACTAATAATATACAACAATAATCAAGCCGATGAAACTTTCAATAATCTTTTCCAAAAAGAATAATTTTAAATGACGCCAGTATTCCCGACCGACCCCTTAAAAGTAAAATTAATAGACATTATTGAACCTAAGATCAAACAAGGCATAATCTATATATTTAAAACACTAAGCCAGATTTTTCAGCAAGTTCGTGAGACATTTTCGAAATAATCGGCTGGTTGTCGAGACCTTTCAACACTATTTTTATATTATTTTTGTTGCGTATTTTTTCTATAAAACCAATATGTTTTTCTTCAATAACCTTTTTAGACGATGTGGTGAATACGTTCCATATCCTGTAATTCCACTGGAAACTCATCGCGTCATCTAATGGAAAAGGCAGAACAAAGTCTGCCGGGCCAGCTGGTATCAATGAAACTGGTGGGATTTCATCGGGAGTAGTTGGGCTAACAAATGCGGCACTGTTTAGCATTGTCATCACATAATTTTTAAAGGTCTATTTATACATATCATTTCTAACGATGAAGCAGGGTCTGTGACAAATATGTCGGTGCTTATAATTTAAACTGTTACATAACATAATATTTATTTATTTGATATTAAGAAGTAGTACTGAGAAATACTTGCCGGTCACAGAAAAACTGAAGTTAAATGTATAGTTAATAACATGAACTACCTACTTTGTTCTATTAGTCATTATCGTTCATTTGGTATACATATAGAAACTACAAGATCTTAATTAAGTTTTCCCATTTATTTATACAGTACGTAGCATCATGAATGTTTAATTTTTGCAAATAACATTTCAGAGATTCTTTGTACAAGGAACTAATATTATAAATCTTGCGACCTATTGTTGACATCACAAAACATTTCACATTTTACACATATCTTTCAAAGGCAAATAATACAAATAAAACTCATTTGGAATTAGTAACATATAATATTCCCGATTTCTTAAAATCATGTTTCCTTTTCAAAATAAATACTATACAACTATACGGCTTTCTTTCTTTCCTTTTTCGGTTTTACGGCCTTGAGCTGCTAGGACTATACGGCCGAGACGTTTTATATGGGATGTCAGGATGACGAGCTCTTACACTCCCGGTATATCCCGTATTTTTTCAAATCTCTTTTAACTATTCTTCTCTTTACATTTTTCCATGTATTCTAAAGATCCTGGCTGCCCCTTGAGAGTACTACTGGTATCACGAGATGACTCTTCAAGCTGTCCTCTCATCCCTCCTACTCCCGTTTATAAAGGCCATTACGTTAATAATTTATTGTAGAACTTGGCCGACGAACAGGATAGAATTCGGGAACAACTTCCGCCTCCCACCGAACTAAAGCAGCTAAACCGAACACGTGGAACCACTAATGTTAAAAACACAGAGGTCATCTCATTTCGTCTCGACTTTCGCTAATCTCGTCTCGTTTCGAAATTTTTATTCAAAACAAGACGAGACCAGGGCCTTGTCTCGACTTTAAGTATATTAACCTATCCGGTTAATCACGTATCAGTGAACCGCACGCATTCACAAATTGCTACTCTATCGCATCCACCTGGATACTAGTCCCTTGAAAATGCCTTCTAACCTTTTGTTTGAAAAGTCTTCTAACCCTTTGTTTGATAAGTTTGAATAGTCACAATACGTAATTTATCACTATATACAATTTTAGCCTTTATAAAATAATCGTAATTTTTTAGAGACGAAACGAGATTAGGTTATTTAGGACGAGTACATATTGTATCTCGCTCGCATATCAATACAAATTAATCATTTTGTGCTTAGACAGTTGAACTGAATAGGGTCAGTTGAATTTTTTCTTGAGTATGGGCAAAAGGGCAGGATTATCTATTGAGTTTTATTTACCATGGTGTACCTTAACCAATAAAACGGTTTTTAAGGGCAAAGTAACAAAATGAAGAGGTGTACACAAATCCTACACAGTGACGTCTTTTACATTCAGTGTTGTTTCAAAAGCATACGGTTATACTTATCACGGACAAGGGTTACTTTACGATTTAGGTTTTTTTTAGTGTAAGAGTGGTATAACGTATATTAATAAACTTAACAATAAAAATTTCGTATTTATTAAAAAAAGACATACTTTAGAACGGACTTTTTAAACAAATATGGAAATTGTTCAGCTCACGTTCGAAATTATTCTTTTGCATAAGCGGCAACCCTCTGCAGGCTTTTTGCTAGCAACCTCAGCAAATTTTATTATAATAGACATAACTAATGAGCAGCAATAACGGATCGCCGAGTAAAAAGCTTTATAAAAAAATTTATTTTGGCTAACCTAGTATAATAAACGTGTACGTCAATGACTTTCTCAAGTTGTACAATTGAAGAAAATGTTTTTATATACAAAAAAATAAAAGAGGTTTGACATGTTCTTGGGATACCCTTTATACTTGACAAACATTATTTGATATACAAAAAATAAATTAATTTCTCGTATTTCCCCATTTTTTAAACATATTACGTGTTTTTAAATACACATGTATAATCGAAAAAAAAATATGTATCTGCGTCGTAATAACTTCGAAATTTTTTCAATGTCAGAACATTTATTACAATTATTTCCGTTTTTAATTTGACTGTTATAACCTATAACAGCATTCTCATTTTTTTACGTTTACAAACTTAGAAATATCGAAGTTATGGTTTGACAAAATTTTGTTTTCATAAACATACGCACAAACACACATCCGTACAGACATCAACATTTATTTTATAAAAATATATTTTTCGTATTCTAGGGACCCTAAAACGTCAATTTAACCCACTTTATATTTTTCAAAAAATTTTTTACTTCCTTACTTAGCCTATATTACGAAAGCGTAGAAGGTACACACATATTTTCAGACAATAAACTCTAAACTTAGACTTTAATCTCTGAATTTAGACTTTTCTACAAGAATATACATTGGAAAATAGGTAATAAGATATAAAACCTGGATCGCATAGTTTTATGTTTGATATGTTAGCACATTTGTTAATAGTTAATCAATAACTGGCAACCTAGAATTAATTTAACGGAACGTGCACGACATCGAGAAGTATACTCTAATTCCTGAAAGCATTTTTAAAAATACACAGTGGCCGAAAAATCTGAATAAATGTTTTCTTTATTTGTATAGACGTGATTTATGAAGTTATCTTAATACTCATGGTGCATGGTTTGTTTCTTGAGGTTATTTTGGTTAAAAAAGATCACATAAACATAAATAAGTAAATATATGATAAACCCATTGTTGTTCTACATTTATGGAATACTCATAAAATAAAATAAAAAATGTATTTTTGGAATATCTAAGTATTTTGAATCTGGAAACACGAAGTTTATGATCATACTATCATCTATCATCATCAGTATCAGTAGTATCAGTAGTAATCTACTTTGCTTAAAATTACGTTCCCTAAATTTAATCACCCTGTTCATTTTTCCGTAAGTTTATTTCTTTATTAAGTCAATGCGCACGGTCTAAATATTTTGAATACATTTGACGGCTCTAACCGTTGCCGATGTTACTATTACTAAACTCGTTCTGTTAGGCCATCATTGCAATTATTTCTTGAATTTCACAATGTTTCGTATGGTAACTATCTTCAATCATTTTTAAGTATAAACTAAGTAAATACTAATACCTCATGATGTTTTAGTATTTACAATGTACTCAGTGGTTAAAAATTCAAAGTTGCCTTACATATAATATATTTGATAGTATAATGATGGGTATAAATATGCAGTCTCAAAACGGTAAGAGATGACTAAACATTATATAAAACTGTGATACCCTATATATATCTTCCTTTATAGCATGACGTGGCACCAACGGTTGTGTATGTATCCGCCTTTGGAGCCCAGTGTCCCGGCTAGATTTTGAGGGCAGGCGGATTTTGTTAAAAATAAAAATTGAATGCACTCGCTATCTGATGGATAAGCAGTTGCGCGCTTGATAAGGAATACGCTTAAATCAGCTCTCAATTAACGTTCTTTAAATTCGACAATACATTGTTGGTCCCATGTATCTGTCTAAAAAACAAGTAAGGCACATAGAATAGGTATGTGTGACTGTGCGAGAGGTATGCCGATATCCAGCAGGGAGTGAAAAGGCTGCAAATAAATATTTTCCTTAATACTGAGCTAAGCGAGGGAAATTGCAAATCCATGCCCCAATTTATTAAGCAGGTGTTCTGATGAGGCATGGAGTAAATGTTGGAAAATTTTATTTAAATTTTGGAATGACCGAACACAGCTTCTCTTTGATATATTTCCCCACCAGGGGATGCCATGTTCTGATGATAGACATGTTTGGTAATCGAAACATTTGAAATTATTATTTTTTAAATTTGAGAAAAAGGAATATAGGGTTTGTTGTTTAGAAACGTGGTTTGTACTATGCAGAGTGCCGTTGTAAGCCGAATAAGAATAGTGGTTGGGTTCTCCCATGGCTTCTGGGGCACCTGTAAACTGAGTGTTAATATTTTTTGTTAGATTATTTGAGTTAAGTGGGTTAGTTTTTCGTTTCGTACGTTATCATGCAATTGTACCTTAAGATGGTGAGAAAGCCCAACCGAAACTTCGATTTTAACGACGTTTTGGGGTTGCTTACTTATTTGCCTTGTAGCTTTATTTCTATTGGTTTCATTCGATAGAATGTCGTTAAATTTGATTAAATCTGTACCTCTAGGGTACCACTGTGAACGTGGATGTTTTGATTAAAAGTATTTTATTCAGTACTGCAATCAGTAGACACTTAAGAATGTTGGCTAAATTATTTGTAGCAAATCTTATGTTTTGATTTAGTTCTAAAGAACTGTTGAGGACAACGACGTCGGTTGACCAGCATGCAACACATTAGGCAATACAAAAGGGTCAAGCCTCCAAATTGGCCCTACGTGAAGTGTCAACTTTTGCATGATTATTCTCCCTGTGGGAGTAGCTATTTACTGTTTCTATTAAACTGTTATGTTCTATTTTCGGTTTCTCACTCTCATTTGGTTGGCTACTATTATTAATAATTTCATGCTTATAAACTACTGTTACTAAAGTTAGTTACATTATTCTCATGCTTTGTATTTGTCAATCGTACCAGGTTGTTAGTATTGGGGTATTCATTTAATAGAGCCAACCCCGAAGGATTAGCCGAGGTCCCGCCACCATTTACCCGGCTGCCCGCTGGAATATGTACACACGTCTCAAAAAAGATTGTGAGTCTCAAGGACTCTAAAGGGGAAAAAAGTCGCTGAGCCTGAATTTAGACATATTCAATAAAAAACAGAGCTTGAAGCTGGTCTCTGCCCAAATATGCTATTTAGTAATATTTTAACCAAATTTCACAACTGTGAAACAAGTTCTGCGGTATGGGGAAAAGTTTGTCAGTTTATTTAAATAATTATCACTAGTTCATATATCTTAAAATTAATGACGATTTATTCAATCTCTGTTAACGTGGACGCCCGGTAGATAAAATACTATAACTAGTATACAATTATTTTTTGTTCAATTTTTCACACTGATAAAAGCGGCTTGCTTTCTGAAAGCTTGGCGTAAAGTCTTTCAAGGATCTGTAGTTTAGTTTACGTACAAGAATCTTATTTGCACCTCACTGACTTTTGTTTAGGTCGATTTTTTCACTTCACAATTTAAGTCCGAAAAGTTTGTTCAACTGAGCAAAAGTTTATAATGAATCAAGCAGCACAAAACTTCTTACAATCGCTTTCCGTTTAAAATTAAAAATGTTTTATAAAAATGTTCTGAGGACAACAACACAACTTACAATTAAAAGTTTTACAAACATAATGTTAGTTTAGAAATATTAAAAACATTTTTTTAACAACTGTCCAAATGGATTCTCTATTTTTTACTGTTTTTGGTGAGATCTATCTCCTCTTTTGGTCAAACGTTTTAAAATGATAGCTCCTTTCAGGAGCCTCTCAACTAATTCTTCTGATTTATTAAAAGATAAGGTATGGCCTTATCACTACGTCCATTAGCAATCAGCTGTTTATATTTTTAGCAAAATTCCAAAAATCACATTTGACTAGAAAGCAAAACTTACTTGAAGTTAATATCAAAAGAATTTTACAACAAGTGACATCGATTGTCGACAAATTTTGTAAAGAACATTTAACAAAACGGGTTAACATTTATTATTTATTTATTCATATTAGTTACAACACACCACAAATACATGCGCGTCAAATATCATGCACCGGTAAAATAATAAATAAATTCAAATATTCAATTGTTATCAATAATTGCACGGTTTTCTAATGCACTTACTCCGGGCAAGCCACCACTGTTAAGAGTGCTCGTAAGTTTCAGTAGATGTGTGAGCCAAATAGTCTGATGAGATTATTTAAATGCCTATTTTCGAAGTTAAACCTTAAATATTATGCCTTAATATGGGAGACACTCAATACATGCAATTTATTGTTACAAGTTAACATTCTAGGAACTATCCAATTAAGGAAAGTCATAAAATTGTTATGTCTTGAATAAGAAGTTCCACTAACTGAAGGCAGAACTTACCGCTTTAAATTGTTATTAACAAATTTAAATTGACACTGATAAGTTAAACAAAATTCTTTCAAGTTAAAACAATCACAGGAGATATGTTTAAGCTCAAAGTTGAAATGCATAGCTCGCAGTTTAAGAAAAATATTTTAGTCACAGGTTGAGAACAAAATTCGTTTAAGTTTAGGCATTAATGTTAGGAGATTTTATTTATGAAAAGCAAAATATGTTTAAGCAAATCAATAAATAAAAGAGTCGCGAACTTTATCAGATAACACTAATGTTTGCCTATTATGGGGGTGATCAGTTAAGTTCACTTGAACTTATCAAAAATAATTACATCAAAATGTTATCACAAGTCAGTTACAAAATGCTTAAATGTTTATAAATGTTGTAGAAAATTAATTAAAATAATTTTGTGTTAAAGATTATTAAGTTCACTTGTTAAGAAAAAATGAAACTTAAAATTAACACTGCTGAAGGCCAAAAAAGCTCAGAAACTTCTTATACACTTAAAATCACTTGTGAAATTTCGGATCAAATGAGTAGGTACAAATGTGGGTAAACACAGAGAATAACTAGTAGTTTCGAATGCAAGAGACAGACTAAGTTTGGCTACATACCTTGAGTTTATTTTCCTCGCGATATTTTAAAGTACCAAACAGAATTCTGTTCTTTTGGTTACCCCAGCAAGCTGTACGCATACATGGTTAGTATGTCGTATGACGATTTGGCGAACCCTTGGGCGAAAATCTTACTTTAGAACTAAGTACAATGCAAAATTGAGAACAGTTTCACTTAAAAATTAAAAGTTGTCCGAAAAGTCATGCTAGGATTCAAAATGAAGCTTATGTTAAATTATACCTTTTTGTTAGGATTTGACCTTAACATCGAAGGTAATTTAAGTTTTATGAAGGATCTCATTTGACTCAAACTTCCAGAAACAGTGTGTTTTGACCATACCTTTCATATTCTAAAAGAAAATATCTTTACAAACAAAAATTTTAATTGTTCTCTCACATCACCATATATATCAGCTTCTCAAATTCGCAAATAAGGTTTTTTAGTATCATGTGTTATTCTCGCACCTGAATACAAACAATAAACTCATATAAGTTGTCGACTAGCTTATATTGCATCCATTTATTGTTGCAGTGTTTTGAGAAAATTCGATTCAACTTGCCTCTTGTTTATTTCCCTGAAGGGCTTATGATATTTAGGTAAATCATTTAGTTTAACAACAAAATGGTATATTACTATTGTAAAAGCATTGATTGTTCTTAGAATCCTTATTTATTTTGATATATGAGTTATTTCAGCGCCTAGTGAATATCAGATTCCGACCGGGTGTACCGCACCATTTGAGATCTTACATGTAAAAGGATAGGAAAAGAGATTCATGTCGCCTAAGTTATTAGACTGATTTTAAAGTTTTTCTTGAGATTTTTGTGGACAACATTGGCTTATGGCCTTATACTGTCGTTGTGAATTGTTTTTTAAAAGTTGATTTGTTTTAGCTTTTAAAAATGGGACTGACAGTTTTTTATACTAAGGTTTTTATATCTGTAGATATTTCCTAGTGTTCTCTTATATTAAAAAGATACGATTTCATGATAGAGAGTTTATTAAGCCTGCAAAAACAACACTAAGTCTATGACCCTCTGTATATTTATGTGGCAACACTGCGTCACTGAAATACTTACCATTAGAAAACCTAGAAAAATACTCCCCGAGGTTTTTTAAGGTCTTCACATTTCAGAGTCCCTAAAAACATGTTTTTTTCATTTCTATCAGTCTGTTACCAGCTTTGCAAAAAAATTACTTATACGATTGACTTAAAATTTCGGTCAAAAATCAAGTGTCATAGGGACGAACTAATGAAATGTTTGAAAAATCAGCATTAGAAAATATTTATTCAATCGACGTTTACACACAAATTAAGTATGGCTTGTCGATATACTGATAAAATTTGGGTGCGAGTTCATAATGGTCGGACAAAATGGCGCCCTAATAAAATATTTAAAATATCTGTATCAAAAACTACTTAATCAATTTATTTCAAATTTTACATCAAAATCGATTGGATTTGGCAACACAGAGTCACCGAAATATTTTAAAAAGTAGATCTTCAGATTTGTTTGGCGATTTTTGAAACAGTGTATTATAGATATTCTCTTACAAATGTGCATCGGCACAGAGTTAGCACCAGGTTAAGCGCTGTTGAGCGACAGTGAGAAGGCATCATCGCTAAAGCTATAACACCAACACTTTTTCTAGAACGTTGCCTGTCCACGCTGAAGTCCCGCCTAAAAAGATTCGGTGCAGAAAATACATTCTGCTATTATAGCAATTACAAAATGACCCTCCGATAAACGGTTCTTGGTGTGGAAATTACCCATGCCCCTTTCTAGTCTCTCTTTTTATTATCTTTTATTAGACCAACTTTCAGTTTGACCCAAACCAACCAGAAATAACCTAAAATGCGAAAAAAAATTCAGTTAAACCGAAAGTTAAAGTCAAGCGGTAGATTATAAGAACGAAGACAAAAATCGTTGAATTTGACTGAAACATACCTTGTCAGGGAAAGTAAAGTATGGCTTTGTTAAGTGTTTTTGTTTTATTTCAATTTCATTGATAAAAAGTGTGTTTCGGTATGAGGTAACTTCAGGGAAATCTGGTAAAACCGATCAGTAAGGGAATTTAACTGAAATCTCCATTACAAAGGAGATTCCTTCCATTTATTTACGAAAATGAAAAACGATAAAACTTGCATTTTAATTATAATACTAAATTCTCAGGGTTATTGAACAGCCTTATTTGTCCCAATTGTGGGACAGAATAGGAAAGCCCTAAACATCTCGTCGACACGTGCGAAAGTTAAGATTGCGTTGGAATACCTTGGATGTTAACTCTCTTTCTATGGAGCACCTGCATTCCTCTGTGGGGAAGTCGAGTGGGGTTGGTAAAAATGGGTTAACTACATGTTTCCCCATCTTACTACCAGAAATAATAGCAACACATTGGTGCTCATTCTTTAAAAATATCTTAAATTTGTTCGTACAATTTATAATATGTCATTATTACTAACCTGATTTTTTTTAAGTATTATTTTACTAGTTTAAAGTTTTAAATTTTACCAATAAAAACATTTCCAACTACTGGAGACAATTTATTTTTTTAAAATCATTAAAAATTACCCTTAAATTTTCAGTACTCAATTATGAATCATCCTATATAAAAATAGAAAATAATAACGAGCCAATCTTATGTACTTTTATTTCATATAAATATATTCCCGTGATTTCGGCAAAAGCGTTGTACCCATTTTATCCGAAAAATGTTATGTTTGTTTTATTTAAGACTAGATAAATCCTATACCGAAGTTAGTATTTTATTTCCTGTGTTTTCAATTCTTTCCATGCTGTCCCGGGGGAGCTAAATCCCTTCATCCTTTGGCCTTTTCTGTTGTAAGTTTGGCTATATTCCGGCCACGCACCAAAGTTGATGCGGCTGTAGCAGACATTAGGGCAAGAGAAAATGTTCCAAAGTGGGCCAATACTACTAAGTTAAAGTCCCGGCTAATCGATAAATGATCAGCCAGATTAAAATGTTTAAAGAAAGTTTCAGCTAATCTTCAACATAGCTAATTAAGTACCTATACTTATTTAGCTGTTATGTAAATGTGGTTAAAGAATTAAAAAACAATTTAGTTTCTGGCTATGATTATGAAAAAAATAAATTAAAACCGCACTTAGAAACGCGACAGGGAAATCCTAGAGGCAGACATTTAGGGGGGAATGGGGGATGCGCCCCCGCAATACTCCATCCTGTTGGCACAATCTCTCTCTATTCATAACGAAATAATACAGTTCTGTTGACTTTTGACGAAAATGAAAAAAAAAATTATTTTTGTTCTAGATATTTTAATAGTATTTTTACACAAAAATGTAAACGACCTTTAGAAAATCTCCAAATATTAGTTAAACTGTTTCCCTTACCTAAATTAAAATAAATTCGGTTATATTAATGTACTCATACAGTGAACCGAAACCATATGCGCCATCCCTGTGTTCGTACTATATTTTGTGCTCTACAGAAAAGAAAACGCTTCCTCATTCCATGATATAAGAGCACTATATTGTTTATATTAACTTTCCAGTTACGTCAGTTTAACGTCCTAACACTTCGTTACAGTTTGTAAATGCGATCTGAAATAACAGGCAAACATTTTTAAACTGTGTGATGTTACCTAAATAATAAAGTAATAAATATCTATTTATTTAAAAGATAGAACGTTTCCTCCGGTTTCACCAGCATGTCCCACTTGACACATTTGGTTATCCTTTTTCTACCCACAGGCGTGTTTTCACTAGTTATTATTTATTTCTGTTAATATTTTCACCTGAAAAATGCAAAATAAATAATTTATTTAAAGTGCTGGCTGAAAGCTAGCACAGAATTTAAGGAAGAAAATGAAAGAAAAGAGAACATTACGTACGTGAGGTGAAAATGTTCCACATTTGTAGAAAAAGTTTCACCAAAAGTACTTATCTATTGAATTTGGAATTATTTATTGGTATTTTATAAAAAACAAAATTTACTCTTACTACACTAAAAAGACTTGAATATGAATATCCATTCGGCCTCAACGTACCGGTCTCCTTAAATTTTGCGCCTCTATACAGCTTTTATTTGTATAGATAAACGTAAAAGTTCTAGGGTTTGCCGAAAGCGCTAAGTTTTATAATATAAATATATTATAACCATTATACAAACAAAATACATCGCAAATCTCTCAAAAAATGCAAACTTTATTTTAGATGGAATATTATGTATATTATTTTTTCATTGGATTCCGCATAACCGCCAGATTTTAACAATATATCCATATTGTATAGTAAAATTGCTCCAAATAGAAGTATTTTATCAGTCTTTAAACTGTAAAATATTTAAACAACAGCAAAAGTTATGGTTCAAGCTGGGTTCGAACCCGCATCTCTGGATCTCTAGCCCATTGCTCTAACCAATTGCGCTATCGTACCACTGATAAGCAATCCATTAGAACTTGTCTATATTTAAACTAGTGTTGGCTACTGAATCGATGTTTCGAATCAGTGATTCTAATCATTCAAATGAGTCGCTGATTCGAGTCTCGAAATTTTGTTAATGAGAATCAACGGCTCACTACTCATTAAATTAGCACACACTCCGCCACTGTCCGCATTCGGTGTCGGAATAGAAAAGCGCAACCCGATCGACCAATCGCCGTGCTAGTCCAAGCTGCGTTCTCGGTCTTACGTATATTGCTCTTGCTTGAGAGTCGAATCATTGACTAGAATCAGTACTCAGTAGAATATTTTAAAAACATACTGTCGGCAAGTAAGTTGGAGGGAGTAAGCCTTTGCGAGAGTCGTTGCATTGTGCTGTGCTCGGATCGGCAAGCGACGCCAGATTCGTGTTTTGTATTGTCTATTATCTGTTTTGATGGAATACGCTATATTTCACAGGCGATCGTTCGCATAGCTAGTTTTAAATTTTAATTCTTATGACTATAATAGTTTAATATGTCGGGAAGAAAAACAGAGTGTGGTTTAGAAATATTTTACTAGGCAAACTGGGGATGTAAATAAAGTGAACTGTAATTTGTGTTCCCATGTTTTGATAGTTAAGACGACGTCGTAAAAAGTCATATGAAATTAAAACATATTACATATCATATCATTCTGAAACCAGGAAAAGAGCATTACAAGAAATTGATGACGAAATTCACGATCAGGATTACCCCGAAAGCGAAAAAAAAATGTCAAAAATCGACGAAGCAGTCTCTGAAAAAAATGACAGTGACCTTTTAGAAATAAACAATATAATGCCGTCAACATCAACTAGTATAATAAAAACGCAATCAGTACAAGCTGCAATTGGTGCCTACTGTAAAAAACCCTTAGGCCTTTCAAATAGACAACATTTTGATAAACAATTATTAAAATTTATAGTAGCTGATTACCAATCATTCAATATAGTTGATAGTATACATTTTTAAAAATTTGCTTCTGTATTAAATCCGAGCTACAATCTGCCGAGTAGAAAGAGAATATCTCATAACTTATTGTTGATACAAAAATAGTAGCCTGTGTTACCGACAATGCAGCAAATGTTTTAAAAGCCGTGGAAATTGGTGGTATGTTCCCTGTTTTGTCCACACACTAAGTTTAATATTACAGGCTGATTTAACAAAATTTGCGATTCCCTTGGCAAAAATTAAATCAATTGTTGAATTCTTCAAAAGAAGTTCTTCGGCGTCAGAAAAACTGAAGGAAGTTCAAAAACGTATGAATTGTGCTGTACTAAAATTAAAACAAGACTGCCCGACCAGGTGGAACTCCACTTTTGACATGCTAGATAGGTTGAAAAAATCAAAGAACCATTGCACATATTGAATAATTCTTCCCTTGTGGTTCTTACACCTGAAGACTGGTACATTATAGATAAAGGTTGTGACATTTTATCAATTTTTAACGAAATAACGACAGAAATAAGTGCAGAAAAAAACGTATCGTTATCAAAAATCGCTGTAATCACCAAAAGTCTTATAAATTACTGCCAACGCCTAAAAAATGAAGAATATGAAAGTACATTGTTACAAAAAATGGTACAAAAATTGTATAATGAGGTAATAACTCGATTTAAAAAAATATATATAAATTTAAAAATAATATGAGAAGCAGCGTTTTTTGCCTTGACACTTTTTACAGACTCGTCCTGCCAAGATTTCAAACCACTTCCATTAGAAAATATCCAAATCTCGTCTAAAAATACCACTTTTCTAAATTTTGAATCGTATGACCCGCACGATAACACTGCTTTTGACTATATCTAATAATTCTCATTTGGAGCGCAAACATATCTAGATGCATAGGTATAAATGTACAGGGGTTTTTATTTATATTTTGCACGGGTTCTACAAACTTTGTTTCTGAAGATAGAAAAAAATGGTAAATGCAAAATTGTTAAGTTCTTATCGGATAATTTGTCAAATGTTACAACGTTATTACGTTATTATAAAATTGTAATGTAGAAATAAAAACAATAATTAAAAAAAAATCGAAAATATATCCAGTGCAGCGCGGTTCATAATGGATCTTCTAATAGCAGCTCGGTGATTCTGTTCTTTCCGTATCAAAATTCTTTTTATTAATTTTTGATGTAATGAAAATAATGAAGTAAAATATTTGATTTATATTAATTTTTAAGAATTTCGCATCTTTAAAAAAAAAATATATAAATAAAATGTAAAAAAATAATGGGTCAAATTCAAATTTTTTTTATAAATACGCTATTACCTATTTTGTTGCTTGTCCATTTCCTATTTGCTGGTTGTCGCTGATATTTAAGATTATTGTCTAATTTTCATAACTTTATTCAATGCTCAAATATATACCTGATATAACTGTGTGGATATATATTTTCCTTGAGCTATTTTTATATTTCATTGTTATTAAATCATTCTTTTATCAGCAGCAAGAGTCAATCCAGATAAATACTAAAAACGGTGGAGTTAACCTTTGTCAAAGAAAACTTTCTTTTGCTTATATACTCACATTATTAAATACAATATAAATCGGACAAGTTAATATTTTATTTCGGCTGTTTTCAATTCTTCTCCTTCTTTGGGACCAAGAGCCCTTTATCCCAGGAACGAAATAAGAATACCTTCGGTAATATGAGGTCAGCTATATTCCAGGCACGTGTTAAAGTTGATAGGATATATCGGTTGGTTACGACCAGACTTAAGATGACACGTAAAGTTCCGAAATGGCCAAGTACAGGTAAGTTGCCGTCGAAATCGACCGAATTTAAAACTCTCTTATGAGCAGACAGAATATAAATAGTGCAATTTCCATTTCACCAAAATGGACCTGCCTGAGGAGAAGAGGTTGTTGAAATACAATAAAAAGTGTATTTTATCTGAATTTGTTGAGTTTCGTTTATCGAATTATTTTGTGAGAGTCTCTATTAGGGGACTGTTGGACAAGTATTGCTTACATTTGCACTAAGGTAAATAAAATGCACTATTTATTTTACAATACATTATATGAATATATAGAGAGGTTTTAGAGATCGGACTTTTATACAAGAATATATTTAAGGGCTGGGATTTTCAAGAAGGCCATTCTCCTTAGTATTTATTATTTTATGACCGTGTATTCGAGTTCCAGAAATCAAATACTTAATCCCTAATTTTTATGAGTAGCCTTAATAAATTCTTGATGAAATATAAGTTTTTGTTTCTAAATAGATTTCGAGTCGGGTCAAAGAAGAAGAAAAGAAAAAAAGAATACATAATGAATTTTTTTTTGTTTTGTTTTGGCAATGCTTCCAGTAGTTTAGTCGCCCAGGATTGAATTTTATGGATCCTTTGTCTTTTGTAATACAGATCAGATCTATTTCCTGACTAATTTATCACTGATATGAGGAGTTTCCAAAAAAATTATATAAAGAAGAGTTATAAGTTAACTAATTCTTTTGTTGATTATAATAGATTTTGTAAACTTATATTTAAATGTAGAATGCTAGCTCAAATCAACCATAATGAATATATAAGAAAGCTTGAAAGTAATGTTCAATCAAAAGAAATGTTTTGTAGGTGTCCAAAAAAAGATATGCTTGAACTTCCAAAATTTATTTGCGGTAAATATAAATATGATTCTCCTCAGGTCATTACTGCCATACAAATAAAAATTGTTTTCTATATTTCAGAACTGTAAATGTACAGTGTCTCCGGTTATATTTTGATACCCACCAACAGGCTTTATTATGCGTTATATAAAAAAAATGGCAAATAATATTAGAGATTGTCCTGAACCGCTAGGACTCATTACCAGAAAAAACAATTGAACATCGAAAATTAACGAAATGGGCATCAACTTTCTTATTTAAATGCGACACCCTGTGTAATACATGTCCTTCAAATGGGTATCTTCTTGCTGATTATAAATATACTAGGCTTCTTCAGGGATCTTTACCTGATGAGATTTGAATATTGAATGAGCTTAAAAAGATTCAGTATCTATTTATATGCGTTGGTCTTAATGCAAATTCTCACCACCATCCGGCACAATAGAAATCGGTTATTAATCACTAGTATTTAGAGCTATTTCGATCTCTGATCAAGATTCTTTAACATCGGAAACATCGAAACCGACCGAAGTTCTAAGAGGAAATTGCTATTGCACTGAAGATATATTCAATTGACAGATATAGTAATTCAACTCCGCCAAAGGAGAATGATAAGGAGCCACCGTTAGATAATGTTGTTCTTCTCTACACACATGGTACTACAGACAAAATAGAATGATTACTTTGGCGGCTTAAACAAGAAGATTGGGCAATGTCTGAGGTCCCCCCCCCTTTTCAAACAGAAGAAGAATATAAAATACCTTGCTCCTAAGAATATAAAATACCTTGCTCCTATGGAGAAGTATATGTGGGAGAAACAGGACGCTTAATATCCACTAGACTTAAGGAACATGAACGATGTATTAAAAAGAAACAAACTATTTAGTCTTCTGTAGCTGAACAATGGCATATCACTGGCCATATTATAAATGTAAAGGAAACCAGGGTCCTAGCATTGGTTCCAGGATTTTACAAACGAAAAATTAGAGAATCTATTGAAATTTTCAGACCTACAAAAAAATTCTATAGAGATACGGGTTACGATCTTCATCACACGTGGAAACCAAAGTTAGCACAAGGTCTCGGTTCGGCGAGCACAAGTCGGGTATAAAAGCTAGTTTGAATCTCTTCGAGCTAATTCAGTTTTCAGATCTCGTGGAGATCCCTGAAGGTACCTCGTGCAATTGAAAGCGAAACGTCGGATAGTAAATCCAATATGACACGGTCTAATCCCAAGATAGATGATTTCTTAATTGGCCAAAGCCGTGAAAGTTTCCATTCAATGTTAAGCTTAATACCTTTCTTCAACGAAATCGTCCATTATTCTCTAAGAGACTTGATTATAAGACTTAAAATTAGAAAAAAATACTAATCGACGGTTTTCTATATACCTCAAACTCAATCCTGCTTTCGAATAAGCACGAGGTGTAAAAACGGAAGTTTGTTTTCATTCTCAGTTTCTAGCGTAAAAGAGATCTTATTATGTAGCAGGTTGATATAGGCCATAAAATCGGACAGTTGTTGGTCATTTCCACTCCATACTATGCAGATATCATCCACGTATCTTTTATATGCACAAAGATATTTTGCAAAACTTTCCATGATCTTATTCTCCAAAGTGTTCATGAAAACCTCACTTAAAAAAGGAGAGAGACACGAGCCCATTGCCAAACCTGCCTTTTCTCTATACAACTTTTAAATTGTTAAATTGTCAACAACGATCTTAGGGAGAGTTGTTTTTTTCTAATAGTGCCCTTAACAAGTTAAATATAATAATAGGTGAAACTCTGGTGAAGAATTTTTTTACGTCGAGAGAAATCAACTTTGCATCAAACGGAATGTCAATAGTTCAGATATTGAGCAAATTCAATCGAGTTTTTAATGGAATGTGAATTTTGAAACACTGTAACTTCTCTTAATGTATTATTAAGCCACGATGATAAATTGTAGCATGGAGAATCAACAAATAGGGATACCCTCCTTATTATGTACTTTCGGTAGACCGTATAGTAGGGGAGTTCTAGGATTTATCGGTATTTAATTGGCCTTTCATTTAATAGTTTCCAGACACAATTTTTAGTAAGTCTGAAAACGTTACGAATACCAAAAAAGTAAAAAACTGAACTTATTAGAGAAAATCGAAATCACCAAAGCAAAATGAGTCCAATACTTAATTGTGTTAAGGATAATTTTAATTTGGAACCACATCTGATATTTAATAACTTAAAAAAGGCCTGATACGCAATTATTCAACATCGGCTGCGGTGGTGTAGTAGTTGGTTCGCTGTCCTCCCGATTGGGGGACACGGGTTCGTATCCCAATAAGAACAGATATTTTTAACTGTATTATTATTGCCTAATTTTTATTATTTTAATTTCTGTTTTTATTTATGTTGTTCGACAAAAGTGAGGGTTTCAAACTTTAAATATTTCCTAATTCAGTGTTAGTCTCAAATGTAAAATGTGTAGTCGTTTTTAATTTTAACATACAATGCACATTTAGATTTAAAGTAAAGTGTAACATTTTTTTATATTTTGTCACTGATAGTCATGAAGGTTTTTCCTGATTGAATTCGGGTCTGATGATGACTGAAGGGTCGAAATACGTGTAACGTTTTAAATATTTTTTTTTAACGTAAAATTATTTGTCTGTGACCGAGACTAGAGTTTTTTCTAATTCCTAAGAGACTAGAGTTTTTTCTTTTTTTAAGTCTTAATACCTTTATATTTAAAGACGCACAAGAAATTTGAGAAAAACTCTGCCATAAGAGGCAATAGAGTGTTTTTCGCGTCCGGTAAACTATCCTGATAGAAAATTTTTGCATATTTTATTTTTTTTACAAAGTACCCATTTGTAATATTACATCTCAAAAATAAAAATTGAGGAACATTCATGAGTTTTCCTAAAAATAATAAATTAAAAATCATACTCGATCACTTACAATTTGATAGCCTTGAAACCAATAATTTGGCAACATTGCCAGATTTTAGATTTACCAACTTTTTAATGGAAATGAAATCACCAATTGAAAATTATTTGGACAACACACTTGAAAATTATTATTTATTGTTATTATTATAGTTTTAATGGAGGTTTTGTCAGTAAACCTCGGCTAACCTAACGTTACCGGGATACATCCACCTAACGGTAGAGGTTTTGTTACAGGAACATCCTCCTTTTAATATAGACTCAGATTTACGTTGGCGCGCTTTCTTTACAGCAAGCCTAAACAACCTAACCTAATCCACATTTTTTTAATTATAAGTTTTGTTATAAAAAAAAAATAAAATTTAATTTTAGGTTTATCATCACTTATAGGTATTTCTTTAATTATGAATATGGCAACGAAGCAAATCTAATTAAAAACAGGCATGATAATGGGAACAGTCGGAAAAATGTTTGGAAACAAAATTACTTTCAATTTGTATAATAATCATATTTTAAAGTAATTTTTGAGTGTAGATGAAAGTTTTCCACACATTTTCTTCAGCCCGTTGCCTCTTATGGCATAGTTTTTCTCAAATTTTTCGGGTACCTTTGGAAATAAAAAGTATCAAACATGATATATTTATAATCAGTAAACAGAGACCCATTTGACATATATTGAACACAGTGTTCCAGCTAAAATTTAAATTTCCGATGTTCATTTGTTTTTTCTGGTAACGACTGCCTTGAGGACAATCCCTCTACTTTTGTATATACCATTTTTTGATATATCGTAATGAAGGCTGTAGGTGTGTGTCAAAATATAACCGAACACCCTGTACCTAAATGGAATATACTTAGTTAATTTCATCATTAAGCTGGATGGTTGTTTGAGATGTGAGCTAAATTGTGTACCGGTTAATTTTTTGAAGAATACAAAATATATTTTGCAAGTTATTAATTAATTACAAATTATACAAACTTAAATAAGTTCCAGTTGGTATGCTGTCATCAAAGAAGTGTTTTCGAAGGCAAGAAGCGATTAAGAAAAAAACATTTGTACTCCTGCCTAATTGAGAGAAACAGCGGAAATTTTGGACAAAGATTTGTGCTCGAGAAGAGCCGTGCAAGGTACGATAAAACGATAATATTTTCAAGAGTTGGTGCAAGCTAAAGGGTGCCCTGAAAGTTATTTCTGTTTTGTTGGCATCTTTTAACAAAATTGACATTACTTTTTTTTTATACAATGTTAAATAATTCTTTTAAATATCTAAGGCACATATCTCCAAATTTTCAAAATTATTGGCATTTTTAAAGAATGCACCTAGTTATAAAAGTTGCACGCGCTATATAAAATAAAAGAGACTGATGTTAATATAATAGATAATGTTAATTAAAGAATATATCGCCCTACCTTTAGATGTTCCGAATGAAAACTTCTTTATGCAACTAGGGTTCCTTAAAATCATTTGCCACCCTTTTGGTCCGTTTTGCCCACAATGCGATAAGTAAATTTTTTTAAAAATAATACGCTAGTCGCTGTTTTCGGAGAACACTAGACACACTACTGGTAAATAACGGGGGTGATATTTTCAAGATTAGGAGGGTGAAAATCTTCCACCGTAGGTATATAATACAAGTCTACAGATTCTTTGATTATAATTGCCACAGTAATATTTGGGGAAGTGCCAAGTTCTAATATTAAAAACGTTATTGTTTCCACGCAAAATGTTCTAGCATGGACTAACAATTGCCGCTTATAATCAAACGAATGTCACAATTAGCTTAATTAATTAAAATAGTTTGCTATCGTATAAATATAATTTGTTGATAATGTTTTTATGTACAATAAGAATTTTTTTATTAATCGAATGAAATTGAAACTAACATTTTGGTTATTAAATTCAGTATCGACATTTACCTAGGTGCATCATATTTCACCTGGGTAAATGTCACTGTCCATATGTATAAATGCCAGTCAGAAATATGTTTATTTCAAATATTGCTCGCAAATGCCCTGTCATTTATAAATTGGACACTTATGGTCACCTACACGGTCATTTTCAATAGGCCTAAAAGGTTTGCTTTCATCTTACGCTTTCAGTTTATACATAAAAAAGTTATTCTGTTAACCTAAAAAAGCATTTTTTGCTTTTTACTACCCTCGAAAAAGGGAAGTTCTGTAATCGTTGAAAAAATCACACTATCAGGTTTTTACAGAACTTTGCGTTTTAGGGCCCCTAGATGCCAAAAAACATGTTTTTTTTCAATTCCGTTGGCATGTCTGTCTGTCGGTCCTTTAGCGACATAGTTGAAGAACTATTTATCCGAATATCCTATTGACTTTCGATTTTGGTAAAAATTTAAGAGTCATATGGGCATGAAATGGTAACGTTTTGATTAAAATTCAATATGGCGAAACAGGAATGACGGCGTAGTAAAATGTTAAAAACTATTATCCAATTTACCTGAAATTTTGCACAAAAATCAAATATTACGCAGGAGTCAACTAGCAAAGTTTTGGTACGAATACAAGATGGTGAAACAAAATGGCTACTTAATCCGGTAATTTTTTTCAAATTTTGTACAAGAATTAAATATTATATAGTGATGAACTGGTAAAATTGTGGTACGAGTTTAAAATGGCGCAACTAAAATGGAGGCTAAATAAAATGTTTGTAATCGTAAAAAAAGTCACCGTCCAGATTTTATAAATCTTCACGATTTAGCGTCCCTAAATCCTAGGTGCCAAAAAACATGTTTTCTCAATTCGGTCGGTCTGTCTGTCAATTCACGGCATAGCAAAAAACTACTGACCCGATTGACCTCAAATTTTGGTGAAAAATTAAGTGTAATATGGAGATGACCTGACTGTCGGTGTGTCTATACGCGGCATATTTTAAAAACTACTTATCCGATTGACTACAAATTTTGGTCAAAAATCAAGGGTCATGAGGATCAAACGATTACCTTTTGGTAAAAATCCAATATATCGGAATAAAATAGCGGCTTGGTGAAACGTTAATAAAAATATTACGAAAAAACTAATTATCCTGTTTACCACAAATTTTGCACAAAAATCAAATGTTAGTATACAATAAAATCAAAGTCAATAAATCTTTTTATTCAATTGGCTTCAAATTGTGCACACAAATTAAATAAAATATAACGATAAACTGGTATAAATTCAACAAACGGGAGAAAATGGCGAGCTTAAAAAATTAGTCTAAAGACCATTAAAGATTCAATTTATTTTAAAATAAGCCCAAAAACCAAGTGTGGCATAGTTAGAAACTGGTAAAATATTGGTACATGCTGAAACAAAAAGGCGCGCAATATTTTTTTTTTAATAGACTGTATACGTGTTAATAAATGACTATTTGCGGAATTAAATTGGGCCATATTTCACTATTTCTAATAAAAAGAAAGATTGATAACTAGGGAAGTTCCGGTTAAAAGAAACTTACCGACTTTTTTATTTTTCAGTCATTTATAAATCGGTCACTTATAAAAAGTCAGAAATGTCAACATTAGGTCCGTACATGGTTGTAAATAAACGTTTCTAACAACAACTTGTCATTTATCTAAGCAACAATATAAATAGTTGACCCAGAAATACTAATTGTAAGAATCTCTCCTTACGCAGTAAGCTTATAATCGCGTTATTACTGCCACAGGAAGCGGGCCTTCACACAGAAGGGGAATTACAGTCTTGCGGGAATTTCAGTAGATTGCGAACTACTCTCTCGACAAAGAACAGATTTGCTATATAATATGAGAGGGTGTAGAATATATTTTAATTCAAATCCTGTAAGCCGTTCTTTGCTGTTATATATACGACCAAATAACAATTTCCCATTTTAACATGAAGGCACAGTTTTGTGGTGTTCTCTTCTTGGCAGTTTTTACCTTTGCCGCAGCACTTCCATCAGTTATATTTAACGATCAAGATGGGCAGCAGTACTATTTAACTCCTGTCTTAAGCCGTCAAAGAAGGTAATATATAAACAATTTCCTCTAAAATATAATTTATTACACTAATTCTGCAGGTGCTTATAAATATTCGACAGATATGTGTGTACGGACTTTGTTAATTAAAATATTCACTTTGCTACCTTTTGTTGCACGTACAAGGTCTTTCCTCATATTTCGCCACACTCAATTTTGGTTTAGATTTAAGAGATAGAAAGAAATGTTAATACGATATTTATTTCTCAAAAATGTGTAGCAGAATTAAACATACTTTTTTTTTTAATTTAACACCCTATATTATATTATATGTTCATAGAAAGGGTCTCTTGCTGATTGTAAGTTTGATACTTTTATCTTTAAAAGAACTCGGAAAATTTGACAAACACCCGGTCATAAGAAGCAATGCACTACTATGTAGCAAATCGTTTTCCTTCTCTTTCTAACACATTACCTTTATATCAAACCTGGTATATTTATATCCAGCAAGAGGAGCCCCATTTTGTGAACATATAATATACATGGTGTAACATTTAAAAAATATGTATTTGAGTTATCCTGTATAGACTATAGATACAAATTAATTTTTTATAAATAATATAAGCCCTACCATTTTTATATTTAACGTTTTCTTATATCTCTTATAATTAAATAGTAGGGATGACGAAATATGAGGGAAGAACAAAAATGGAATGTGGAATAAGGATAATTTATTTATCATCGTATGTATCGTCTCTCTTTGCTTCTATCTATAATTTGAATTGTACAATACCTAAACATATGAACTTAAAATTATACAAAAAGTTATACTTAGCAATAAATTTTAGATGCCCTGATAAAGATAAAAATGTAAGACAAAAGAAAAAAAGGAATGGAACAAATTCCGTAACATACAAAACGGACCCCAAATAAATTTAAATTTCACACGAAAAATTCCATTATATCAGCTTTTAATGAATAAAGCAAAGTGGCACATATTTTTGTATTTTAAGAGACAAATGTTAAAATAACAAAAAGAAAAAATTTAGGTTTTAAGGCTTAAATAGGTTAAAAGTTAATCTACTCTTAAAAATAATAAATATAATATAAAATAGGCAACATATGTTGATTTTTAGATATCATTTGACCATCAAATTGTCCCATCAACACATACTAAGTAGGCGGTTTTTCAAATCGACTATCTCTGAACTTTTCAGATACAACCATTTTAATTTAGCCAAATATGTTTATGAGAATACAAAATTTATTTCGGATATTGGGCACTTAGCACACTTTTTAATATAGCATTTAAATACTTTTGTTTTATTTTTTTTTTAAATGTGAGGCGACCGTTTTCAAATTATATTTTATTCTTTTAAAAAATAAACCGTTTTAATTCAATTTAGGGTTTCGTTAGGATCTAGCGATATAGGTGATCGCATCAATCGTAATCATAGTTAATATATCTGAATAGTTGAAAGTCAGGGTTCTAACTACAATAAACAAGGTGTTTTATAAGAACGGTTCACTTGTTTTTATCCCCCTCTGATTTTGCCTGAAAATCAAATTAAAACCTGGCTAACAGATTGCACTTACGAACCGCATCACATATATTAAGCAGCTGGCATAAACTTATACCTAGTGATGGATTTGCAAAACTTTGTTATGGCGTGGATAATTGTTGAAGGGGAGATTCGATATCCAAACAAAAAATCGGTAAATACACCTTCCATCGTACAGTATTCACTAGGCACAGATAACCTTATACAAAGCCTACATAAAGAGAAATTTATTTAATTTTTTAGGTTATTGCCAGTTAACTATAAGGATTCATAAAATGTGACATCTTTGTGTCTTGGGATTCTGAATAAAGGAATTTGTGGTTAACGGCGAATTTGCCGATATTTGAACATTTGTTTTAAATTTAATTTTATATTATTATTGTTATTATCATTAATAATACTATTATTATTTAATTATTATAACATTATTTACATAATCTATAAAAAAGAATTTATGTAATTTATTATTGTCCTCAATGAAAAAAAGGTTTTTATTCCAGGAAATGAAATTTTATCGAATATATAAACATTTTATTAAGCTGCTATTTTCTTCTGCCATATGGAATTTGCATTAAAATTTTACTAGTTTCTCCCTGTTTTTCGCTTGATTTTGGTGAATATTTCAAGTCAATGAAGTAGGGATTTTTTTTGTTTTTATCAGTTTATTTCTATATCACACATAAACGTTCTTAAAATCGACGATAATTTTATTAAGACATTCGTTTACAGAAAACCAACTGACACAGGAAAAGTACCTCAACCACTCAAGCAGTCCAACTATTCTGTGGCAACAAAACAAGGTATAATTAGATGTCTTTATAACCGAGCCATAACCATATGTATATACAAGGAGTCTTTATATAAGGAGATTAGTAATATCAAACGCCACCTTAAGCAGAATGGCTATACAGAAAAGTTGATGAACGATCCAATTATCATGGCAAAATAAAAGTAACTGAATTCAAGAGCTATAACAGCCAAAGCTTGCTTATAACTAACCTATACGCAAAAGGAATATCCGAAAAGATCATACTAATAGCCCCAAGAAATCACAATGTCAAAACAGTGTTCGAGTAAGGAAACATTTTAAGAAGCTTACTAGAACCAAGCTCATGTATTTAGAAGGTACTTTGTGAGCACGGTCAATCTTATGTTGGGAAAACAAGACTCCTTGACAAAAGAATTAAAGAATATTGAAAACATACAGAGAAGGGAGAAACATTCCTGGAACAAAAACCACAGAATCCAACTGTCAGAAGTCAAAATCCCCATAAACAACAACACTGGAAAAATAGGAAATCTAAATTCATCGAACATTACAAAGAAGTCGTTAGCAATCCTAGTATTTACGCATCATTGCACCCGACTCTACTATAATATGTTCGAAGTTTTAGACTTAGTTCTTAGTTTACTCTTGATAACGATCGGAGATACATCCTTGATCGAAATATTGATCAAGTATTTTCATAATGATTTATTTTTTGAGCACCCAATTTTTTCCACAATACTGGATATTCTCCAAAAAGTAATCGTTCCATCTCCATATGACCCTTGATTTTTGACCAAAAATTGGAGTCAATCGGATAAGTGGTTTTTGAGCTCCGTCGTGCACATACATGAAGAGAAGACTTTTCCGGGCTACTCGAATATGACAACAAAAATACTATTACACATGAAATAAAGAACATTCATTAAAACTGGTTTAATAGGATTGGTTGATAGTTGATACTGATATTTTATGTATCAAAATATTAGTTTATCATTAAACAATGTTTGAAAAACTACTTATTTTTTAACAAATAAAAACGAAATAAATCGTGAGCATTTAAAATTGCCACATGTGCTTTATTGAGTCCCTTTCCGGCCTTATAATGTATATACTTATTATAGTCATTAGGATTGTAATGCTATCAGTCCTTAATATAATTTAAATTCTTTCAGGGAAAGTCCAACGGGCTTTGGTGGTGGAGGTGCTAACGGAAAGGTTCAAAGTGGAATAGTAGGAATACAAAATCCTAATGGTAAGTCTATTTACTATTTTATGTATTTAGTTATTAATTGTAGAATCCACAGACAAACCTTTTATAGTCATTGAAATTATTTCAGCAAAACTTTAGTGTACTTTTTTCGTGATTAAGCATTTTTTAATTAGTCAAAATTCATTAAAGGATCTGGAGGAAGCCTCTCTTATGGTCACGCCAATGGTTATGGCCACACTGTTGGTGTAGATGCAATGGTTCCCGTTTGGTCAAATAAGAATCGTTTTGGAGAATCCACATTTAATGTTGGAGGTGGCACCACTCAACACTTCGGAGGGCCCGGTGGAAGTCAAAATCTGGATAAACGTGTTGGCTTTAATTTTAATCACAGATGGTGATAATGTAGTTATAGATTTTGAAAATGTAGTTTGTAAATATGTTTTTTTATTTATTGTAATAAAGTGGAAAGACTGATATATAATTTCGAAAATGATTTTCTATAAGAGTGATACAAAACATAATAAAAATCTAAATTTTTAAACAAGTTTTTTGCTATCTATGTTCTTGTTTATTGATACATTTGAAGTTCTTGGTTTATAAAATAAATAAAATATTTTTGTTGACTTTTTAGGTATTGCATTAAAAATTTATGTGTAACTTCTTGAATGAAAAAAGCTAAAATTTTGAGTTTGCTGGCAAAGTATTGAGAACTCTAACCCGAAATATATAATAACGCTAGTATATTTCAATTTTCGATTCAGGCGAATGGATCAGCGAAACTGGCATCAAAAAATATTTTCTGTATTTTCAGTTCGGAGAAAAACTTTCAAGATTGAAAATGAGCCGAGATTTATAAATTAAATTTTTGGAAAATTTTCCGAGTTTGTTACAGAAAGTGGGGGTGGTTAAAAATTGGAAAATTTGTATTTGTAGGAATTCGATGCTAACATTAAAATGGTTGTTAGGCGCTATAAAAACCAACCTGACTATATAAGAAAATCTGGTGGGGGAAGGTGGACAGCTAATCGTTTGTTTTTGCATTTCATTTGGAAACTGCTAATGAGATCGAACTAAAATCTGTCACACGGATAGAGGATAACAAGCTCTATTGACTTATTTAAACAATCACACAATAAAAAAATGTTAGAGAAAGTAAAAAAATATATTAAATATTTTATTAAGCCGCCATTTTATTTCGTTCTCCTGGATTAATACCAAAAAGTTACCAGTTCATCCTATGTGTCACTTCACTTTAGTGCATAATACGAGGTAAATTGGATATTAATAATTTTTTTAATGTTTAACGTTAAGGACGCCATCTTTTTCCATCATATTGGATTTTTATGAAAATATTGCCAGGGTATCTCCATATGATGCTTAATTTTTGAGGTCAATCTGGTAAGTAATTTCTAAGCTATGTCGCGAACTGACAAACAGACAGACAGACCGACAGACGGACCGACGGATTTGATAAAACATGTTTTTGACATCTAGGGACGATAAAATGTGAACATATGTAAAACCTGAGAGGGTGATTTTTTCCCGAATACAAATTTGGCAGCATTTTGTTCCGCCATCTTGAATTAGTGCCAAAATTTTACCAGTTTATCCGTAAACCATAATTAGTTATGGCGTATAATTTAAATAAATCCATTAAGTAGTTTTTCCAGGCTGGGTTTTTAAATATTTTATTAAATCGGCATTTTGTTCCGCCATTTTGGATTCATATCAAAATTTTACCAGTTGATTCCTACATAATACTTGATTTTTGTGCAAAATTTGAGGTAAATTGGATAAGTAGTTTACTGATAATAATATTTTTAACATTTCGCTAGACCGCCATTTTGTTTCGCCACATTGGATTTTTACCAAAATGTTACCAGGTCATCCCCATATGACCCTTAATTGTTTAACAAATTTTGAAGTTAGTCGGGTAAGTAGTTACAATACTTCCCTTTTACGATGGAGGTAAAAACTTACCTTTTTATATCCTCCCAAAATTTAAAAAAGTTATGGGTTGATTTGTAGCTTGTAGTTTTGCAGTATTGGGCAGCACACCAGTGACTTTTTTTCATGTTTAGCTTTATTATTTTTTATAATAATAATTAATAAAGTCGTTATGTAGAATAACAGAAATATATAATTTCTCCAGGTGCAAAACGGCCTACAAGAAGAATTGCTTTCGATTATGTCACAGGGTACCCTCCTGTGATCATAATTTCTGGCCCTCTACCACTACTGTTTCAGTATTATAGACGTTTTGTTTTCGATTTTGTCATATTGAGCAATCTGTTATTTCAGATCTCCCTGGGTACAAGCCTGCCTGATGAGGGTAGAGACCCAGAAATCACGATCGCAGGAGGATACCCTGTGACATAATCGAAAGCAATTCTTCTTGTAGGCCGTTTTGCACCTGCAGAAATTATATATTTCTGTTATTCTACATATATCTTTTCCGGCCAAGAACTTTTGATAAACATGTGTGAAAGCGCATTTTTATTGATTTTTAGTATCTACTCTCCGCATGATGGTGCCAGTGCATAGTTTTAAAATTACCTATGGGTCTGCAGCCGGAAACTACCGGAGCCCCAATGGGTGGCGCTACGTGTTATATTTAGCATGTAGTACTGTTTCAGTATTATAGACGTTTTGTTTTCGATTTTGTCATATTGAGCAATCTAATATTTCAGATCTCCCTGGGTACAAGCCTGCCTGATGAGGGTAGAGGCCCAGAAATCATGATCGCAGGAGGGTACCCTGTGACATAATCGAAAGCAATTCTTCTTGTAGGCCGTTTTGCACCTGCAGAAATTATATATTTCTTTTATTCGACATATATCTTTTCCAGCCAAGAACTTTTGATAAACATGTGTGAAAGCGCATTTTTATGGATTTTTAGTAATAAAGTCTTTAGAAACTTAAAAACTGGAACAATAATGCCAGTCTCCAGTCGACTAAACGCAACTGAGTTGATAGGTTCTCCGCACAAATTGAAGTTATGTGATGATTTGCCCGCCAAACGAAAGTGCAGTATCAGTATCTGAATTAATCTGTAATACCATTATAGTATTTCTATATATTAAATGTAAATAAAGGCTAAGCGAAGTGTTGCCTATTCAAAAGAGAGTAAACATCCCAAGTTAAAAAGTTATATTAAGAAGAAATGTTACAATACTTAATTTAATATTTTTAACATTAACATTTTATAACGTTTCTATAAAGTGCTACACACTAGGCAACATAAAGCTAGCAGATTATAAAGTCGAATGTTTAGCATTTATTGCCAAGAGTAATTATTTGACCTAGACTGTTTAATTTCTGTTTTGAAAAGAACACGTGTTGTGCTTACACACCAAGTATTTAGAAAAAAAAATCCGTAAGTAGTGGAATAAAGTAGCATGTACACCTTTTTATTATTATTTTTAAGTTTAATCTTGGCCGGAAGACTAAAACCAAATCAATCGCTAATATCTTTTTAAGATCTATATAAACCAAATATCATTAAGTTATCTTGGTTGAATTTGCATAAAAAAATTAATATTATTTTCAAAATTTGCGATTTTAAGAAAGAGAGAGAATTTAATACTGACTGGTGTGCTTTGACACCAAAAGACCTTAGATCAGAAACATGTTTACGCTTCGCCAAATTTCAATTTGTCTTAGCGGCAATCTCAAAAAATTGGTTTTTTTATTATATTATAGTTCTTGCCGCGTTCATCTTTTTAACTATTGATTTAAATTAATCCTGGGGATGTTTCATCATATGTGACTTTATGCTGCTCTATGCTAAAAGAGTATGAGGTCCGGCGATCATTTCAGATATTCTCTTTAGTGACCACTAATGTCAGTTTTGCTCCTGTTGGTGACTCTAGCTGTACTTGTCTCCCAATTGTTTGACCGTACTCATGAAGACTTTAAGTCAGAAACATGTGTTGAGGTTTGAATAATTTGCATTGTGTTTTAGCGGTCATACCAAAAAAAACTATTTTTCTTTTATTATAGTTCTTGCCGCTTTAATATTTTTAATTTTTGATTTAAATGCTTTTGTGGGATGATTTTCGTCATTGGTGGCTTTATGCTGCTCCATGGTTACAGAGTATCCAATCCGGCGATGATTTCTCATTATCTCTTGGTGACCACCAATATCGGTTTTACTCCTGTTGATCACACTTTGATTTAATTATTCTGGGGGAATGAGCTACGCCAGAGGCGTCAGACGTCTTTATGCTGCTCGTGGTAATATAATATCAAGTCAGGAGATTATTTCGGATGTTCAATATATTATCAAGTCAGGCGACTATTTCCGATGTTCTTTAGTAACCACAAATCTCGGGTTTGCTTCTTTTGGCGACTCCTGTTTTTTTGTGTAAAGTTTGGCGCTAGTTGTACCCTCTCAACAAATTGCTGTTAAGTCAGAAACACGTGTCTATGATTGGCCAAAATATATTGTTTTTTAGCGGCCATCTCAAAAAAAAATTTCCATTATATTATAATTATTTCAGTATTAATACTCTTTCCTTTTAATTTAATTACTCTTGGGTTATGAGTTTATCCACATGTGGTTTTATGCTGCTCCGTAGTAACAGAATATCTATGAAGTCCTGCGAATATTTCGGATATTCTCTTGGTAACCACAAATTTCGGTTTTGCTCCTGTTGCTGACTTTCGTGTGGTTTTTGTGTGTTAAATTTGGCGCTAGCTGTACTTGTCCCATAACTAGTTCACTGAATTGATGAAGACCATAAGGTAAAAACACATCTATTATTAGCCAAATTTCATTGTAATTTAACGGTCATTCCAAAAATTTCCCGTTTTCTATTTGACTATATTTCTTGCAAAAGTTAATATTTTTTACTTTTTATTTGATTAATGATTACTCTTGGGGATTAGTTAATCATTATAATAATTCTTTGAGACTTGGTCTATATTTTGAAATATATTGAAAAAAACATAATTACGTATTTTTTTCGGTGTAGATAGAGCCATCTTTTTGTCTGATCCAAAATATAAATCTATTGCAATAATTAAACAATATCAAACAAATACCCCGACAAGTCGATCAACTCTATTTATTAAAAAATAATTCATACATTTTAAGACTCTTTTAACGGTACTCTCGAAATCTAAGAACAAAATTTAAAGTGTTTATCAATGTTTTATATTCTAGGATTATCAGAAAAATTACAACATGTGTTTAACTATGACAATATAAACTTTGGCCACAAATCACACAATTTCTTAATACAAATTTTAGTGATTTGAATAAAGCAATAATTTAAAAAGATAAAAATCCAATTTAATATACGACACAACTTGTCACAATTGCAATAAGACATATATATGAATCAAACTCGTCAACACCTAAAAGCAGACTAAACAGCCACAAATACGACAGAGCATATGATTCCATACCATACATTTAAATACGAAATAGTGACACACAAAAAATGCATGTATTCATAAAACCGGCAAACAAAATTAAGCCAACTTTATCATAATTTAATACATTATCATTCAATTACACAACTCTGGTGTAAATAAAACAACAAGCTTGCAAGAACGGAATCCAATACGATACTAAGGAAAATAGGGAAAAAATACAAAAAACACAAAATATGTTCGAATATTTGAAATTCAGAGGTGAATTACATCAAGCTTAATAGTAAACAATAGACTATCTAGGTTTAAGTTGATCCCTAGTCCTTCACGGATGAAAAATACTATGTTTTTATTAAGGATGTACATCCTTTCACTGCATAACGGAAATATCGAGTATACCGTGTATGGAAAACCAACACATACCGACAGATGTCTAAATGTAAGATCACACAATCACCCAGCAAAATATAAGAAATTCAAGCTGTCGCCAATACGCCAATATCCTCATATCTGTGTCCTTGCTATTAACTGAAACACAAACGAGATAAAACGAACTTAATATAATATCTGGTACTTTAAAGAAAAATAGCTACACAAATCGCACGATAGAGAAAGCTATTAACACACAGAGCTCCCGAGCAACGAACACCAAAGATTATGAGCCGGGAAGACAACATGTAGTCTTACCATATGTAAACTACTTGAAAACCCAAAATACAAAATGAAATTGGAAAACCCCAGAGTATACAGCATTCCATGCCGGAACTGTGAAAGGTTGCACGTTGGGCAAGCTAACAAACGAATATCAGCAACAGTAGCAGAGCAAAAATCAGTATCAGAAAAAAACACATTAGTTCCGCCTTATTTCTACATTATCAGGAAATGAGCGACAAAATAAATTTCAAAGGGTGGAAGAAGAGTATGGAGCATTATTAGACCAGAATAACTCGAGAATTGCGCATCATTGAAACTAACAACTGTATAGAAGAAAATAATCGACAAACCTAAGATTACAAAAAATCAAGTGCAACAGCATAAATAGATAGAGATAAATACCTGCTTCTCTCAAATAATCTAAATTTAATCTAACTAAACTTCGCAATTCAATATTACAACAATTTTCATCTGTCTTTGAAGCACATCAATTGATGTATCCATTTAAAAAAGTGTAATTTTAGAATATAATTATAAATGTATATATTTCTCAGCAAAAAATATATTCCGTGTACAAAAGTTAATAAAGTTCTTTCTATAATTATAAAGTATATAAAAATTGCAATATTTAGTATGTCCGGATAGATTACTTAAATCCTCGAGGGAATTTTAATGGATTTTCACTTTTGCTAAGGGCCGGAATTTAAACCTCGAACTAAACATTGAGTTCTCAATGTTTAGCTCAGTTTTACTAGAATGTATTAGGATTAAAGAGCTTTTAACACTAGTGTTAAGAAAAGAAATAATTATTATTTTTATGTGTCGATCAATAATAAGCAACAAAGTTTACAATTTCAATATATGTTATACAGGTCAGGTGATCAGTTCTTAAAACATCTGTTTACGAATTGGCATGATCTTGAAAAGATATGGAATAACTTTTACTGGCGGTATTCTTGAAAATTCGTATGCCATTTTTTGTATGCATTTAGATCGAATTTTTGTCATCTAAGGAGGCTAAAACCTGAAAGTTTGTAAAATATGAAAGGGTAACTTTTTCACGATTACAAAATATTTTGTTTGACCGCCATTTTGTTCCGCCTTCTTGAATTAGTACCATAGTTTTAGTAGTTGATCTCGATAACACAATTAGTTATGACATATAATTTGAAGTCAGTCCATTAAGTAGTTTTTCTCTGGCTGAATTTTTAAATAATTTATTAAGCCGATGGTGGAGAGTTTTAAGGCATATTTAGTTAAGGATTAGTTAAATATACTTTTTGAGCAGGTACATCTATCTCTCTTATGCCTTCTCATTGAAATTGTGCTTTAGTTTATATAAATTCTTGGTTGGTTCCAAAAATTGGAAGCTAGGTATGCACTTTATAATTTGTTAAGAGATAACAATACAACAACCCCTAAACCACCAATCTGAAATCAAAAATTAGAATTTAAAATAAACCAAAGAATAATATATATTTTTCAGATAAAACAAAGGTATAAAACATTTTTTTATAAAAATCTAATTCTAAGATTCTCTGTATATATGTGCCTCCAAATTTTCATCCATGTACAGTCCTAAAAATTTTATTCATAATTTATTTTTTTTATTGTCAAATTTTATTGGATTTATGATATTATCTATTTTACTTCTTGAATCAATCAATCATCAAATTGTATTAGATTTATGATTATCTATTTTACTTTACAAATATACATATATGAAGATTTATTTGAATTTAAAGTTAGTTTATATGACTTCAGCTAAATCAAAAGTATGATCAATAATTTTCTATAAAGAAAACATGCTAGTTAATAAAAATAATATTTTTATTTGGTATTGGATATAGACTCACGCGTCTGCGGTCCAGTGCAACTCGATTTTGTTGGTTGAAGGCACAGACGGTAGAAATAAATACAATTTTATTGTATTCAAAGGCGTGAGTGACAGGCTTCTATCTCATGATTCGTTGTAAGGATCCCGTAGCATATTACCTAAGGCTAAGGACATTAAGAACTTTTATTTCTGGAGATAGGGCAGTAATATATTTTGCTTGCGGAAGGTAAAAAGTAACTTTATTTATTAAGAACTGTCACAAGACGATCTGAAGATAGGGTTATTACAACAGACAGCATAATTCTTTAAATCTACAGAAAATATAAAAAAATAATGGTCTAGTATGAAGACTATGAAATGTTAAATTTCAGTATAGGTAACAAAAAAGAAGAAAAAGTTAAAAATGTCAAAATATTCATAAAATGAATGGATGAATACTTCAAAAATAAAAAGTGAGCTAATAAATCTCACTTCCGATTTGTGATAAGTCCACCAAAATTAAACTATATAACAACAAATATTAAAATAGACGATGATATATTAGAATAAATATTAATTAATTTTGGATGGCTCTTGAATACAGTGTGTTATTGTTTTTTTTACTTAGTGCCATATATGCGTTAAATATTGCCCAACGGGATGATTAAAAATATAACAGACCTTTTCGTCGTACTAAATATAAACCTCTTTTGAGGATCAAATGAAACTGTTTTATAAAAGTTGACAATGATGTTTTCCAAATAATATGTACACCCCTACCAATTTAAATGAACGCTTCAAAAAACTTGATTTCAAGTAACGCGTTCTATAAGATGTAGTTTTACAATATTTTTGTTAGTATTCACTTAATTACTCAAAAAACTTTTGCTCAATACGAGTCAAGAATATTAAAAATTAATTAATAATTAAAAACAAGTATTCTATTAGCACTATAACTGACTTTAAATTAGATTTTTATCAACCGCAACAGTATTTGAATATTTACAATATTATTTCTGGTATTATTCTTTGTATAACGTGAATTACAGTCATAACAGAATATGACTAACGTGGTTAAGCGTTTTTAACACTTGTTATTATAAACAAAAGCATCAACAAATACTAAATAATAACATGTAATAGCTGACCCAGAAACAATTTTAGGAATATATCTCCTTATGCAATAAGTTTTTAAACGCGTTATTAATGACAGGAGACGGTTCTTCACGCATGTGGGGAATTACAGTCTTGCAGGAATTTCAGCAGGTTTTAAACTGCTCTTACGATAAAAACAGTTCTGCTATATAACATGTACACTAAATTTTAATTCATATCCTGATAGTGGTTCTTTGTTGTCATATCTACGTACTGCAAATAACGATTTCGCATTTTACCATGAAGGTACAGTTGCGTGGCATCCTTTTCTTGGTAGCTTTTACCGTTGCGGCAGCAGTTCCATCAGTTATCTTTGAAGATGAAGACGGACAACAGTACCACTTAACACCGAACTTAAGGCGTCAAAGAAGGTGAGGAACAAAAAGTTACTATGAAACTATATAAAATTCATATTTTTCTCAAAAAAATTCTTCCATGCAATTTATTCACACTAAGCTGCAGCAGGTATTATAAAATATTCGTCAATTAAGTTTTTTTTTGCATTTGTTTAATAGAACTTTATGTGATTTATATTTCCATAATATCGTAGAATTTAAATATCTGTAGGTTATGTGTCATTATATGTTATAATTTAGTTCATCAAAATACATTTTGAACTTGAAAAATAAAAAAATAAAACTAAATTTGAAATATATTGATGAAAATAACAATGTTAATTAAAAAATAAAAAAAATTTACCTTTATCAAGAGACAAGTCAGGTTCCTGAAAATATAACAAATCTGACATAGAAAATAAATTTTATAGTTATAAGAAAAATTCTATTTTCAGATTTTATTTGCACAGATTGAAGTAAGGGACGTCTATTTTTATATTTTAATATAACTTTTTTAATTTAAGTAGAAGCAGATTTAATTGAAAAACTAATAATTTCTTGAGTGGAAGGACAGTATAAATCAATCTAAAATATCTGCCAAATTTAATTACATTTTTTAAGTGTTTTTTTTTTGTAGATTTTATAGATAAAATGTTACCAATTAAAACTTTCAAGGAATCATTAAGAACATTATTGATCTATTTAGATATTGAATGTCTGCCTCATTATCGCTTAGCTTAAAACAAGGTGACAAGGGAAGTAACATAAGATTTGCAAATCAATAATATCTAATATTATGTAAAATGTAAAAATTTAAAACTCCTCTTTACAAACATTTATATTATATTTGTTTAAAATAAGGTGACATGTGACTAGCAAGTGGCTTCTTCGGACCTTATATCTCAAATGAACTAACCTTAAGACTAAATGTTTATTTATATGTATCAATATCTTTGTAAAATACAGTTATCGGGCTTTTTCAGTAACACACAATCTTGAAAATTTTACGGGCAAGCTATAAAATTAAACTAATGATAAAATTACATTTAACAGAATTGTTTAATTCTACCTCATCGTTCATTATACATTTATAACAATAGATGAATTATATAATACAAAAAATTTCCAAATTTTTATATTATTGAAATAGCGAATAATCATTTTATTAAGAAAAGTATATGAATGATGGCCTATAAAGTGCCGAAAATTGAATTTTTCCTAGATTAAAATGGGCGGGTTCTATAAAAACTGCTTTCCCTGAAAGTTGTAGATATTTCAAAACTCTTTCTTTTAAGATGTATCCTGTAAAAAAAAGTTAATTAGTTTCCGAGAATCCCCTTTAATAATGATTTTTTATGCAAATCACAATAGCTTTGGAAAAGTTGCAATGCAGCCTATGTGATGTTAACGAGTTTTGGTTATTTGCTTATCTAAAAGACATTGTTTAAACAATAATTCTATTTCAAACGAGAGCAGATACAGACATCTACGACAGTTAATTTTATTCGCTATGACCACACTGCAATCAGCAACTATTTTCAGTGTGAAAATTTTTACATATTTTAATTTACTTATAATTTAAACGGTTAGTAACTTTTAAATTTATACATCTATAACTTGTTCGACCTGATATTCGAGTAGATGTTATTTTCCGCGTAATTCAAAGAAAGTCATTGGGAAACATTTATTGGCAACTCAGATACATTATTTTATTTTTAATTTACTGTTTTTATTTCATCTAATTTTATTCCTGGAATACGTATTTAGATTTTAGGCAGGATATTTTTTCGCTGTCACTCGTGCTTGATTTTGGTAATTTTAACTGAATCTGTTTTTCAAAATCTCTCAAGTTCCGGTTTTGTTAAATTTCCCAAAACAGGTACTCGAAATCAAGCAAAAAATTATCCTGCAAAATCTGAGAACTTATATTATTACTTACGAAAGTTTTAATAAATCCCTTCACTAAACCATTGAAATACATTTAGTAGGATGAAAATATTTTTTTATTAATACTTTGAGAAATATATTTGTTAATAAAATTATTTTTATCCTAGTGATTTTCTTTTAACAATTTAGGGAAGGATTTTACAAAAACTATCATTAATGTCTTTTCTTAAATGCCACATCAGAATAAAATTATTAAAACATCTGAAGGGTTCAAGCTACAGGCTATTACAACAGCAGCTTAAGGATAAATATTCACCTTTTAGAACTGTTTTAATGGTAAAACCTTTACATTGCTTTATACGTATTCTACGGCGAAAAATATGGTAGGTATTTCCTATATGTTTTTTTATTTTAAAATTTTCAAACGGCATTAAAATTAAGCACATTTTCCTAATAATTTTTCTCAATATTTGTCATGACCCCAGGTTTAACTGTGTCAAAACTATTTTGCTTCATGCACTAACTTTTATCAAGAATAAACCTTACTGAGTAATCAATAATAAAAAAGTAACCCATTTGTTGACAACTTTATGGCCCAACCAGTATAAAAACGTTATAGATGCTTGTATTTTAAAGTTATTAACTCTTGGAATTATAAAAAATATGTTTTTGAGCTCATTTTCACGTCTTATTTTGCTTTCCGCACTGAAAATAATTGTATATTGAAGTGTCATGTCAGTGACGATGAACAAGAGACATGATGTCGTTTGCAGTGGAAATAAACAAATAGTATTAAGTCGGTAACAAATGAAGTCACCGGGTCGATATTTTTCACACACACTTAACATCACATAGGCTATATTTTAACGAAGTTTTAAATCAACATTCTAATAATTGCATAAGTTATTGACATTTGCAATAAAACTTGTTTTTAAGGGTTATTCGCTATTTTCTGGAAAAAGGCCTTCACCTCTTCCACCACATACATATCAAAAGATAGGATTTTGAAATATACATAACTTTCAAAAAAGCATTTTTTTCAAAAAGGAAAAAATCAATTTTCGGTAGCACTTTAAACAATTAATTATATATTTTCCCCAATTATTTTTACTTCTCTTGTAAAAGTATTGTAATCGTGAAAAATTGACTCTCCATGATTTTTTCGGATCTCTACGTTTCATGCATATGCCCAAAAACATATTTTCTCAATTTCGTCGGTCTGCCTGTCTGTCTGACTTTCTCTTCGCGGCATAGCTAAAAACTACTTTCCCGACTTACTTCAAATTTTCCTGAAATTAAGGGTTAAATGGGGATGACCTAGTAATATTTTGGTAAAAATCCAATATGGCGAAACAAAATGGCGGTCTAGTGAAATGTTAAAAACATATTACTAAATAACAACTTATTTAATTTACCTAAAATTTTGCACAAAAACGAAGTAATATGTAGGAATCAAAAATGACGGGTTAATAAAATATTTAAAAATTCATCCTGTAAAAATACTTAATGCACTGATTTCAAATTTATAAATAAGATTAGTAAAACTATGATACTAAATCAAGTAGTGGCCAAATAAAATGATTGTAATCGTGTGAAAAATCACCCTCTCAGGTTTTATATATATTTACGTTTTAGTGTCCCTAGATTCCAGAAAAATATGTTTTATCAATTCCGTAGTCAGTGTGTCGGTTTGTTTGTCTGTCTGTCAGTTCGTGTCATAGCTCAAAAGCTATTTACCGGATTGACTTCAAATGTTAGTCAAACTTTAAGGGTCATATAGGGACAACCTTGTAATATTTTGGTAAAAATTTAATATGCCGGATAAGGAACTTGATAGAGTAATTTTAAATTTTATGCAAGCATTAAGTGTGATATAGAGATAAACGGGTGAAGTTGTGGTACGAATTCAAAATGGTCGAACAAAATTACGGACAAATAAAATTTAAAAAAAATCTTTTTCAATTGACTTTAGATTTTGCAGAAACATTAAATGTGATATAGGGATAAACTGGAACGAATTCAGCATTGGTAGGAATATAATGGAAAAAATGGTGCCCAATAAAAATGTTCGAAAAGAAAGTACATGCGTTATTAAATGGTCCTATTATATGTATTATTTTCCTGGGTTATTTACCCTTAAGGTTTGGTCCTTCGAGATGTAACGACCGAATGTCAGTCTTGTTTGTTTCTTTTAGATCTAACTGACCTAACTTAGAAAAAGGTCATTTTTTCAAATTGTGTATTTCATATGTGTATGCCTCGTAGTAAGATTTTAAAATGACCATATAGCATTTATACGATTTTTATTGTTTTATGTTCTTTTAAGTGTGAACTGATTCCGCATTTAAAAGTATGGTTTAATCGATCACTTCCTGATCATGTAACGGAAATTAGTGTTACATCCATTAGTGTTTTAATGCTTTCCGATTTTGATATGATTTATTTTTTCAGGGAAGGTCCAACGGGCTTCGGTGGTGGAGGTGCTAACGGAAAGATTCAAAGTGGAGTAGTAGGAATACAAAATCCCAATGGTATGTCTGATTTACTATTTTATGTGCTTAGTCATTACTTATAGCGTCAGCTGACAAAATTTTTTTAATCAACGAAATTGTTTAAGAAAATTTTTAGGGTGACTTATTAGTGGTAATAAGCGTTTATTTAATTAATTAGTTTATATCCGTTATAGGGTCTGGAGGAAGCTTATCTTATGGTCACGCCAATGGTTATGGTCATAATGTTGGAGTAGATGCAATGGTTCCCGTTTGGTCAAATAAAAATCGTTTTGGAGAATCCACATTTAATGTTGGAGGTGGTACCACTCATCACTTTGGAGGGCCAGGTGGAAGCCAAAATCTGGATAAGCGTGTGGGCATTAATTTTAATCACAGATGGTGATAGTAGTTTCTAAATGTTTTTTTAAATTTATTGTAACAAACTGGAAAGACTGATTTAGTTTCGAATGAAAATTTTATATTAGAACAATTTTAAACATGTAAAAAATCTAAATTTTGATAAGAATTTTTTGTTATCTATGCGTCTGCTTATTGAAAGAGGTTGTTGTTAAAATGTTTTTGATTTGAATTAAATAAAATGAAGATAATGAATGTCTTTTATTGTTTATTATAAGCAACTGAAAAATGAAAACGAACGAAAGTATCTAGCCTTCCTGAACATATAGGGCTAAAGTTTTTGGTGAACTGGCAAAACTTACGCAACCAAAGTCTAATAGTATATTTCCTAACTTGTACGTAAAATAAGTCTTGTTCGCACGCTGGCTGCAGTTGCGTGCGAACAAAACTCTTTGCGCAAGAGGTAGGAACATACTTTTTCTACGAGCGTAAACATTGATAGAAATAAATAATGAGACATTAAACTAAAAAAAATGTATTCAGAAAAAAAAATTAAGAAACAACTAGCAAAAACTAGTTATTTTTGCGAAGTTTTTCAACTTTTTGGCCTGCCGGAAAAAAATTTTAAAATTTTCAGCACTAGCGTGGACAAAATTTAACTTTGCGCACTAGTCTGCTAAAGTAAATGTTGCGAACCTAATTGCTTGTACAAAATATCAATTTTCCTTACGCTCGTATAAAAAACAACTTTAGCACTGGTTTGTAATTCAGACATAAATGCAGCAGTGAAACTGGCGTTAGATCAGAACTGTTGAATCGAAGGTTCGTATGAAAAAAATTTAATGGAAGAAAGTTAGCAAAGATTTTAAACTAGGGGGACATACCAATTTTTTTTGTCACCTGTAATATTTTGCCACTAATAATTGATAACGGAGCGCTACAAATAGCCCAAGCAACGGTAACAGCACAATAAAGTATATACATAGGTAGGAAATAGGTACAAAAATTTGCTTTTTAGGTTGATAAATGGCTAAAATGAATATTGCTGTAACCTGTTATAAATCCGAAGGTATAATATTTACCTGACTGGTAGGACAACAATAACACAGATACACAAAAAAATATAGCTAAAAAGCATCATTTTAAAAACATACAATATATGCAATATCAAAAGAAAGGTAATTGTAGAAATATATAGCATATTAGGTTCCTACCAATATTTTACCAGTTTCTATTATGCCACACTTGATTTTTTTAACATAATTTAAAATAGACTTATAGTAGTATCTACATTAACGCACACTGCCATTTTGTTACGTCATGTTGAATCCGTACCGGCTTATCTCTATATCACATTTACTTTTTCTGTGATATTTAAAGTCAGATGAACAAGATTTTTTTTAAGTTGAATTTTAAAAAAATATATTTGACCGGCTGTTTTGTTTCGCTATCTTGAATTCGCACTACTAAATTTGATATTAATCTAATAAGTTCAAACTGATTTTTTATTATTGTATTAGGCCGCCATTTTGTTTTGCTATCTTAGATTCATACTAAAATGTTACTTGTTTATTCCTATGCATTGCTTAGTTTTCGTATAAAATTTGAGGTAAATTAGATAATCAAATTTTTTAGTAATAACTTTTTTAATGTTTCTCTTGGCCGCCATGTTGTTTCGGCATGTTGAATTTTTATCAAAATACTACCAGGTAAATTTGAAGTCAATCTGCTAAGTAGTTTTTAGGCTATGCCGCGAAATGACAGACAGACAGACCGATAGACGGGCCGACTGAATTGATAAAACATATTTTTTTACATCTAGGGAAGCTAAAATGTGAAGATATGTAATAATGATCTTTAATGTACCATAATTTTACTAGTTCTTCTCTATATCACAATTAGTTATAGCACATAATTTAAAATCAATCCATTAAGTAGCTTTTCAGTTTGTTTTAAATATTTTATTAAGTCGCCATTTTATTCTGCCATGCTGTATTCGTGCCAAAATTTTAACCATTGACTCCTACATAATACTCGATTTTTGCGCAAAATTTATGCAACAAGATAAAACATCTTGGTACTGTGAGAACTGTACTAGCGAGAGAAGGATGAGTTTGGCAAACCGGTCCATCATATCCTGCAAGTCATTTATTCTTCCTTCGCACTCTAGTCCAGATGGTAAAGATGACGGAGGGATTTACGAATAAAAAATAATTTTAAGCAAAATGCAAAACGACTTTAGAGAAATTAAACAGTCAATCGAATTTATTAACGAAAAGTATGAGGAGGAGAGGAAACGCAACATAGTCATGTCTGATATGGTCTCCAAGATATCGCGAGAAAACCAATTATTAAAGGAAAGAGTTACTAAACTAGAGCAAACCCTAGGCGTGCAAGAATCAAAGAAAATTAAAAACAACATTAGTAGTCTGATGTCCGACGAATACGAAAAAGACACCACCCGCTGCAAAACTTGCTACCTTATGTAACTTTCTTGAGGTGCCCTCCTCCGAAAGCAAATTTAAAGTTAACAAGCACTTTAAAACTAACAAACTAACAATACAATTAGGTCTATTGTCAAACTTGCAGACTCGGAGTTAAAATAAAAAAATCCTAAAAGCAAAGGTTCAAAAAGGAAAGGTAACCAGAGACACTGTCGGCCTCGATGACTCTGAGGTTGTGATCTATATCTCGGAAGAACTTCCAAGGGAAACCTACAATTTTCTCAAGAAATGTAAACGTCTGAATAGTGAAGCAAATTACAAATATGTTTGCCAGAAAAATGGAAGGATCCTGACACGTAAGGCTGACGGAGACAAATGTATGTAATCACCGGCGAACATCACCTTAATGAACTGGTACGATAATTTTTTTTGCACATTCTGTTAGTACCGTTTATTGGATATCAACAGTCTTTTTTATATTTATCATGAATAGTACACAAAAAACCTTATTAATAGGACATATAAATTCAAGATCTTTTTTTTTCAAATTTAATCAAGTAAGAAACTATTTAGAATATAATGATTATGACATCTTAGCTTTAACTGAGACCTGGCTTACTGACTTAATAACTAATATAAGTTTAAACATAAATGGATATAACCTACTTAGATTTGACCGGAGGCAAGGCAGAGGGGCGTGTATTGTTTTTTATATGTGCGAACCACATTGCAATGGGTATTGTTTAACAGACATGAAACTAATTATTTTGAACAATTATGGATTGAGTTAAAACACAAAATATTAGAACTAACTTAGGGGTTATCTACAGGCCTTCAGGGTATACAAACTTAAATGAATTTCTTAAAGAGTTTGAGCTAAGCCTCACTCAAAATCTTTTGGGATCTGATAATCTTGTCTGTCTTGGAGACTTCAATATTAATGGCTTAGACTTGGACTCAGTATACAACCAAAAATGTGTTTCATTTTTGCAGTCTTACAGTCTAAAACAAATTATAAATGAGCCTACTAGATATTGTCTAACAAATGCAACTCTAATTGATTTAATACTATGTTCAAACCCTGAGCTTCTGGTAAATAGTGAAGTTGATCCTGCCCTTAACATTTCTGATCACCTGCTAATTAAATGTGAACTAATACTTCAAATCTTTAAACCAAAACCTTTTTTAATTACAAAAATTTTCGTAATTTATACTCATGATATTAACGAAAAGCTGAAATTATTTAATTCTTATATCACCCGACTTTTTAACATACATGCACCAATACAAACAGCACGTATTTCAAAGAAAGCACCATGGCTTAGCCAGGAAATAAGAAATATTATGTGTCTACGTAATAAAGCTCTTAATAAGTATAAAAAAATAAAACTCCTGAAAACTGGCACAGTTACAAATGTCTTCGAAACCAAGTGACACTCTCAGTAGAATATGGAAAAAAACTGTGCCTTACTATCAATCTAATAGCCGAAAACTCAAAAAACAACTGGAAAGTCTGGCGAGATCTAAACATATACTCTAAACCTAAAAAATCGGTTCCTGCCACCTTAGATGATGTGCAAAAGATTAACCGTTACTTTATTGACGCGGCTACTTCAAAAAATCCAGATTCAGACACTTTAAATTTTTATCTGGGAAACAAGAAGGGAGGTGCGGGCGACTTTAACTTTAAATTAGCTAGTATGGATGATATTGAAAGAACACTAATTTCCATAAAATCGGAGGCCGTACGGACGGCATTGGAATTATAATGCTGTGTAACTGTTGTCTATATATTCTATCGTTTATTTTACTTCTGATCAATACCTGTATAGAAACTCGTACGTTTCCTGGTCTATAGAAAAGCTCGTTTGTACTCCCAATTCCTAAAGTTTCAAACCCAAACGAACTAAAAGACTTTCGGCCCATAAGCATCTTGCCAACCATGTCGAAGATCTTCGAAAGAGTTCTAGATATTCAAATACGTAAGTACATAGAAACCTATGACCTGTTACCATCCACACAATCAGGATTTCGCAAGGATCACAGCTGTACTACTGGTCTCCTAAATGTAACTGACGATATCTTGCAGGCTGTAGATAGTGTTGAGCTTACTGTGCTTGTCCTGTTGGACTACTCTAAAGCATTTGACAAGCTAAATCATCAGTTGCTTTTAGCTATTCTAAAATACCTTGAGTTTAACAATGATGCTTGTCTTATGATAGAGAGTTATCTTGTAGGACGAATGCAGTCTGTTAAACTAAATGAACGTGAATCTAACCCAATAAAACTTTGTAGTGGAGTTCCACAAGGGTCGATCTTAGGACCTCTCTATTTTACTTTTTATACGTCCCAGCTTTGTACCTATACTCACGTTTACACTTACCCTGATGACTCACAAATTTTTTTGTCTTTTAAATCAGAACAAATTTTAGAGGGTAGCATTAATGTTGGTAGGTGCTTCCGAAAAACACTGTTTGGAATTAAAACCAAAAAAATGCCTATTGCACTTGTTTGGACGTACAGCTTTAAGAAATCAGTATCTAGGTCAATCAAACATTATTGTAGGTACTTAAAGATTGGATAACTCCAATAATGCTAGGAACTTAGGTCTGGCAATGGACGCAGATTTAATATTTACAACACATAAATAATTGTATTAAAAAAGCGTTTACTAATCTTAAACTAATATATAATCAGCGTCATTTATTGAATGTAAACGTAAAAATACTTTTATGCGATTGCTTAGTTCTATCGCAAATTACATTTTGTGATGTAGTGTACGGCCCATGTCTTTTAGAATATAATGCGAAACGTATCTAGCGTATTCAGAACTACTGTGTTCGTCTAATTGATAGAATAACAAAGTATGATAGGGGTGTGTCTACAAAAATGAAAGAAATCGGATGGTTTTCCATGAAGGAAAGACCAACTCTTCATAGCTTAGTCTTATTTAATAAAATAATCCTGTCTGTACCAAAAAATAAAATATAGGTACGATACGCATAACCTAGATTTAAGGCATAAACAATAAATATCGCCATCTTCGCATAGAATGGCCCAATATGAAAGATCATTTAGTTATAAGGTCTATAGACTCTTCAATAAAGTTCCAGATAGTTTAAAAAGACTTAACAGCTTGAAATTCAAAAAGGAAATTTGTAAAGTCATATCATTGTTCCTATAAATGTATATATATATAATCTTTTTTTATTCTTACATGTACAAAATATATTTCACATTCTTTTATGTATACCTCATAAAAATATCAAGATTAAGATTAAGTTAAAAAGGTTGCCACAACTAGATTAGGTTAGGACGAAATAGGTTAAGATAGGAAGCTAAGCTTCAACTTCGCCTTTTGTAATGTAATATTACAATAAAGTCATTATTATTATTATTATATTACTCTTGATTTTTGTGTAAAATTCAAAATTAATCAGTCCTATTTTATAAACATTTAATTAGACCGCTATTTTGTAAAGCTTTGTAGGATTCGTACCTAAACTTTTACCAGTTTACCTTATGTAACCTTTGATTTTTCTGAAAATAATCGGGGAAGTAGTTTTTTACACTGATTTCTGTAACATTTTAGTAGGCCGCCATTTTGTTCCGCCATCTTGGGTTTGTACCAGAATTTTAACAGTTCATCCCATTATCACATATAATTTTTCTGCAATATTTTGGGTAAATTGGATAAGTAGTTTTTTAGTAATAATTTTTTTACCATTTTGACAGGTCGGCATTTTGTTCCGACGTAATGGATTTTTACCCGAATGTTACGTGTATGATACTTAATTTTTATCAAAATTTTAAGTTGATCAAAATTATTTTGTTAGTAAATAGAGACCTGGATTGTTTATGTAATATTTTAGATGTGTTTAAACACTAGATGTAGTCTCCCGTCTCGGGGGCATAATATGAAGGGAGATAATATTGATTTTAGAAGATCAAATGCTTTAACGAATTTAATAAAAAGTAGTAGCCCCATGTTTAAAATATATGGTTAGTGGTTGGGACCCAAAATTGAAACCGGATTCAAAATTTAAAACTGTTGTCTTGTTAAATTTATTTTGCCTCAAATAAAGTTTTTGTCGCTTATCGTTCTTGAGATCCCAATCCTGAGCATCGAGCATTGAAGCACCCTCTATATAAAGTTTATATTAATTATGTATTATTTTGAACAACCGGTGTACCACAAAGTACTAATAAAAAAAAGTAATTCATAACTAAAGGAAAAAGTCGTTAGAAATTTAAATTAAAAGAAAACTATTCGTTAACATAATTCAGTTTAAAGAAATAAAATTATTTTGACTATGGTTAATATTTGTACGAAATTAAAAAACCCTTTAAAGCTTCGGAAACCACCCTTTTTAAAAAAAATAAAGAAACATAAAAACACGTATTTAAAAAAATAAAAATTATTTAATAGGATCTGAAATAGTTAATTAGTACTCCCCTGAAATAAAACTGACAATCGAAAAACCGAAATATTAACACATTTAAAAAAAATTAGAATCTTTAGAAAAACCTAAACTACTATAAAGTATGTCTTTTTATAAAGAGTGTTATTGCGAAAATGTTGAAAAAAATACGTATCTTTTGGAAAAAAATAATCCCAAAAATTAAATCAGGGAATCAGAGAACAAATATTTGAGAAATCGTTTTCTTTTTTTCTAAAAACTACTATATTAATCAAATCCGTTTAATCAAAATTATTTCAGATTTGCAAATTCTCACTATTCGCAACCCTCGTGTAAAAAGTTGTTCAAAGCAACTGTTAAGGTTCAGATCCCACAAAAATACTAACAAAGCATAAGCCTACTCATTATTAAAGACAGTTTACTAACCAACCATTTTGCTTAAAGTTGAATTGGATTTGCTACAGTTGTATTAAATAAATACAATTATTTATTTTATTAAATTATAAAGATATTCCCGTATTTATTGTTGATCTTTTACGTATGATGTGAATTACTACCATAGCAAATGTGACTAATGTCGTTAAGCATTTTTGTTGGCTCGCAAACAATGCATTAACAATATATATGTAAATAAATAGTTGGCCCAGAAATTATTTAATAATCTCTTCTTAAGCAATAAGTTTGTAATCGCGTTATGATTACCAGAGGAAGCGGGTCTTCACGCAGAAGGGGAATTACAGTCTTGCGGGACTTTTAACAGATTGTATACCACTGTCTAGATAACGAACAGATCTTGGTATATAACATGAAAGGGTGAACAAGGCATTTCAGTTCAAATCTTGTAAGCGTTTATTTGCTGTTATATTTACTTACTGCAGATACAATAATATCGCATTTTACCATGAAGGCACAATTCTGTGGTGTTCTTCTCTTTGCAGTTTTTACGTTTGCAGCAGCACTTCCGTCAGTTTTATTAGAAGATGAAGAAGGACAGCAGTACCACTTAACTCCGGTGTTAAATCGTCAAAGAAGGTAAGGTAAAGCAAAAATTAATAATTATACACTAATTCTGAGCAATAAATAAATTTTTTATGAAATATTATTTTGACACAATTTTGTACTATTACACAATTGCGTCAAATTTATGTGGTTGCATTGTGTTAATAGAACATTGACTTTAGTATATTTTATTGTACCTATTTACATAATAAAGGCTTGTAGTGATTTTGTGTTATGCTTATTATTAATTTGATTAAGCGGGCACCTAAAAATAAAATTTGCACTGACAAATTCAAAAATAAAGTTTTATTTAAAAATAAATGTGCATGAGTTAGGTAACGAAAAGGAACCAGTAAAGTTTGTAGGTTTAAGAAAATTATTTCTCAGCTTTTAAATAGAGACACTAAAGTGTGCCGAGTTTTTTTTTTATAACCACATCTACGCGGAAATATATTTTTTAAAATTGGGTTGAACGTAAATTAAGTTAAAAAATATTTTCTTAAAGCCGAGAGTAATACAAAATCAGTGCAAATGAGATTTCTAGTAATCGGAACTCTTCTACAATTCTACAAAATATATAAAAATTAATAAATAATCAACGGGAAACAATTTAATTTTTTGCGGTTCATTTCCAGCTCTGTATAAAATGTCCGCAATATCTATTTATATTTCTTATAAGTGTTTTAGAATCCAAATAGTTGTAAAAACTTTTAAAAATCATTGATTACAAAAGATATTTAATCTCATTTCGAATAATAATATAAGAGCTCGTTTTGATAAGTCTTGTTTAAAAATATTAGGATACCATAAGATTGGAAGTCATAGCACACAGTAAATAGATATGAGTTTTTAAAACAACTGTCCCTAATTCTTTTAAATTTAATTTAGTTTCTATTATTTTTTTATATTTGTAGTTGGACTTTATATAGAAAATGTGCAGGCAACCAAACAATATTTTAAGAATTCAGCATTTGTAGAGTTTTATTTGTTTAATTTTTTATATTTCGTAACAATGTAGTCGTTAAAAAGACGTTACATAAAAAATAAAAACTTTGTTTTTCATCTTTTAGAGGTATTCCACGGTTTTGTTTAATTTAGCCAGAAACGACACTGGAAATAACATTTTCATCTCATCTTATGTCTTCTAAAAACAATTCATTAGGGTTTTTTTATTTTAAAATATTTTATACGCATAGTTTATAAACGCCTTGAAATATTGATCTGATTGCACCTATTGTACAGTCTGGGGGGTATGTAATAAGGCTACTATCATACATAGTCAAGTTTTGGAGTAGTTAACGGAGTGGAAAAAGGCCACATGCTCTCCTAAGAACCCTTTAGTTTCTCCTGATTATCAACTACTAACTAAATCTTAATAGCCTGTACAGCCCCAAGTTCATTGTCTCAATAAACTGATGATTTAATGAACAACTATACTGCACTATAATTGTACTGTTAAGTGATCAAATTTTGAAATGATTTAATTTTTTTCAGGGAAGGTCCAAAGGGTTTCGGTGGTGGAGGAGCTAACGGAAAGGTTCAAGGTGGAGGAATAGGAATACAAAACCCCAATGGTATGCATATTTGCTATTATTTGTGTTTAGTTATTAGTTGTGGGGTCGGCACATAAAAGTTTTAATTAAATGAAAGTATTTAAGGAAAAATGTAAGTAACATTTTTTCCTTAATAATAATCCTTTATTTTATTAATCATTTAAAATTGTTTACAGGATCTGGAGGAAGTATTTCTTATGGTCACGCCAATGGCTATGGGCATAATGTTGGTGTTGATGCAAGGGTTCCCGTTTGGTCAAATAAGAATCGTTTTGGAGAATCGACTTTAAATGTTGGAGGTGGCGCCACTCATCATTTTGGGGGTCCTGGTGGAAGTCAAAATCTTGATAAACGTGTCGGCGTGAATTTTAATCACAGATGGTGATAACGTAGATTATAACTAGGTTTTTTATTTATTGTATTAAACTGGAAAGACTGTTATTTGGCTTAGAGACTTACATTTTTTGTAAGAACCATTTATAAATATTCTGAACACCAAAATTGTTAAACTTTTTTTTTTTGTTCGTATGATTCTGTTTATTAATACTTTCATTGAATAAAGATTTATAATGTGATGAACATTTAAATAAAGTATTTAGAAAATAAAAATTACTGTGTTTTAAATTGAAAAGAAATAATTTTGACGAATAAATAAAAAACACACAATTAATGAAAGGTATAATTTGACTTCTTGTTTAGAATAAGCTTACTTTTTGAAATAATTGGCAAAGCATTAAGGAGCTTATCTTTATAGTTTAACTCTTAATATTGGTTATATCTCTTTATGTGAGGAAATATTTACAACTGAAGGTACTATGGATATAGTCAATATACGGAATTATTTTAACTATTATATGCATTCGAGACTTTACAAACACCATTAACTGTATAAATAAGTTACAACTTTGCTAAGATGTATTGCTTTCAAGCTATATATATATATATATATATATATATATAGGAGAGAGACTTTACAAACACCATTAACTGAAAAGTACAAGAATAAAAAGTCTGAAAAGTAAGAATAAAAAGAAAAAGAAGCTTTCAAAATATATATATATATATATATATATATATATATATATATATATATACCGGGTGACAACGAACCTACTACCCAAGGCGCCATTTGACAACCGCTAGAGATAAAATTATGGAATTTGGTGTGTTAATAGGGTTGAATATTGTGACTGAAATGACGTTATTTTAAACGGAACATCTTGGTGTATTTTAGGTTTTTGGAACTTTCTTAACAATTCTAAACAACTTTTGTATAACATAACCTATGTCTAAAATGTATAATTCCCACTTATTTGTATTTTATGGAAAAACGGAGTAGGCCAAGATAAACACAATCACGATTATTTACTCTTTATTCAAGCCTTCATCCAACAATATGTCGAAAAAGAAAATGTTTTGAGTTTTTAAAAAATGTGTTTTTCGCAAATCGATTTTTCAAGTTTTGAACAGACCCTGTACCATAACGGGTCAACTGACTGGAACAAAACCTTCACTACCTAATTCTACTTTTTTATTCTTTATCCAATGATATTATGACAAATTCAACTTCCACAGATCGCTGCAAACTTAATACCCTATTTTCGTGTTGTTAATGCTCATCTAAAGCGAAAATTAATATTACTAGCACTTATTTAATTATACCACCGGCAAAGTTGGGCATCGATTCAAAATAATCTACTGTTCGAAGGAATCCTCTTTTAGTTCATTTAAATTTTAAAAAAGAAACGAATATGATAAGGTGAAAACATATTAACTTCATTATACCTAGAGATGATTAATATTAACTTATAATAAAAGAAATAGAAAAAAGAACGTATTCAATCATAATTAAGATTTTCAAAAACATGACTTTCTTGTTCGATACAGATCTCATATTTTTCAACAATTTTCCGTAATACATTTTCTTTTTGAGTTATACTATTAATAACACTAATGATTCGAATTCTTAAAATGTCCAAATTTTCAGGTTGAGTTAAATAGACTTTTTTTCTTTGATATGACCTCAGAAGAAAAAATCTAGAGGTGTCAAATTAGGCGAACGTGCTGGTCACCTTACAGGTCCATTCGTTTCTATCCATTGGTCCCCAAACCTGTCATTTAAACAATTTACACAAATTCGAGCATTATGGGCCGGTGCACCATCTTATTGAAAGTAGATTTTGGGAATTTCTGCAAGAGGTAAATTGTCCAAAAAATGGGTTACTGTTGTTTCTAAAAAGTTCAAATAAGTTTGTGCTGTAAGGGGCTCATTAAAAAATATTAAGCCCACAATTTTTGTTCCTAAAACACCTAGCCACACAGTAATGTCAAAGCGTTCTTGGAAAGATCCTTCTCTAAATAAATATTGATTTTCATTTGCCCAATATCTTACGTTATTCCTATTGAACATTTCCAGATTCCTGAAGCGAGACTCATCCGAAAATAGTATTAATCTATTAAAGTTATTATTACGGTTAGAATTTTCCATGAACCATAGGCAATATTCAATTCGCCGAGCAGAGTCATTAACACCCAAGTGATGGTGGATTTGGCATTTATAGGGCTTGTACTTATGTTTCTTTAAAATGTTCCTTGCACTTTCTCTGTTAACTCCAACTTCACTTTCAATTTGGCGAGTTGAAATACTTGGATCAGCATTCACACATGCCAGAACGTTTATTTCAGCTTCTTTATTAATAATGAACTTTCCTTAATTTTCATTTTGGAAAACTGTTTTCAAATGTTGTACTAGCCACGGAAAATAGGCATAGCAGGGTTTGTTTCTGTCGGGGTATCGAGTGTTTGAGTTATTTTGCACTAGCCATAAACGAGAAGCATATCTGTTTGTTCCGCCCTTGTAAAACTTGCCATTTTAAAGAAATTACAAAAAACTTTTAGTCTACACCAATAGAGACACGAAATAAAGCACGAGAATTTACAAAAAGTGCAATAATCTGCCAAGTCCACAAGTGATAAAAATTACTTGTCAAAACTCAATTGTTTTTAAAAACCATAGAAACTTCTGTCAAGGCTAATATGATTATTTTTATTTTAGCAAAACTTTTTTTATCATTAACCTAACTTTCATAAACAACTGCAAAATTGAAAATTAGGTTTTGAAATCCTTTAATATATCGGTTTGAAATTTGGCGTATGAAGTGTTATTAACCAACAAAGTAATTTCATTGCTGCCTGAGGTTCATACCCCCTAGGGGTGGGGATTTTATATTCGCGTCAGCTTATTTCGGTTAGTATAAAACTGAATGAATGTTGAAAAACTCTATCTGTATTCTTGACATATTGGTATTTCTTATGACAACGAATTACGTATTTGGTGGGAGAGGAGGAGATTAAAGAGAAAAGGGAGGGTACATTAAAAATATCGTGTTTCGGGATTTTAATGACACGAAGTTCAATTTTAGTATTCATTTTAATTTTGAAAATGTGTTTTGCTGATTTTTAATACATATGTTAAGATGGCGTTTTTATATAATATTATTACCAAGATTCTAGCAAAATTTTATATGCAATGGACCCACTAGCTATTTGTTTATTTTATTATGGACGTCCAAAACGTTAACCTAGTAAACTTAAATATAACAGGAACCAAAAAAGATAAAACAAAAATATTTATATAAATTAAAGTACTAAAAATTAATTAAAATAAACGTTTTATTTAAAAACTCTTGAACTGAAAAGTGGAAAATTTAAGGCGTAATTTCAAGTGTGATTTTTAAAAGTTCTCTGTTTATGTAAATTTAATTATTTTTTATTTTTCACTTTTATAGTTTATAAAAACTTTTTTAAAGAATATGTTTTTACATTTTGTACACTGGCAATCCAGTAGCATGAAAATAGGGAAGCAACTTTGAATCGTTTCTAGAACGATAACTAATGAATTGCTTTAGAAGTGTAACCAACTCATGAGTCAAAGTTTAAATAAACACCTGCATTTCGATTTCCTCTCAGTTAAGCAAATTTTTCATACCGCACTCTCTTTTAGTTCCCTTTTCTTTTATTTCACAACTAGCACTATCAGACATATGTCTTTCGCAAAAAAAAATTTTGTGTTGATTACATCTTTTCCACATACAATTTAAAAATCTCCAGTTAATATTATTTACAACTAAAGATTTTTGCAAGCAATAGTAAAAAGTTTGACACACTTTCTTTAGTATACTTCTAGAGGAAATTGTTATTATAGTTTGCACATCACCAGCGCCTAAACCACACCCCTACAAAAAATCTACAAATAATCTTTTTTCTAAGAAATATTGCACAGAATATGTAACGTAACAAAATATTTTGCCCTAAACATGACATCAAGCGGGATGCTTGCAAAGAAAAACAATTTTGGCTTTAATTTTTCCATGATGGTGGGCAAATCTATGATGATAAAGGTGTGTAAAAATGATATGTTGTTTCTGTTCATGAAGAGAATAAAGTTTGTTTCCCTTTTCCCCGAAAGGCAATATAAATTGCAAGAAAACAATACCATTTGCGATACAGTACAATAATGGGTAACACAACAAACCATTATCTAAAATGACCTCAACATATTATGATTTTCTATCATAAACTTTCTACAAGTATATTCATCTTAAAAAAAATTTCAAAAATTCTAACTAGGAACACTAATTAATATCTAGCTCCACAATTTCTACAGTATTTTTTAATAGATAACCTAAGAAGGGACATTATGTCAAACAGCCCTCTATTTTGTGACCTAATTATAAAAAAACTAAAAATCCTCCAAACGCGTCTTCCATTTAATGTTTCTAAGGGATGTAAGGGAGTGTACCTAAGACTTATTGTAAAATAAGTCCCCCTTTTCCTTAGGTAACATTGCTGTCCCTATTTTCACCATAATAGTTTGTCACCAAACTTTTACCAGTTTATCCCTATGCTACAGTTGATTCTTTGTGCAAAATTTTAACTCAACTGGATAAGTAGTCTTTTAATACTGATATTCAAACATTCTGTTAAACCACCATTTTGTTCTACCATAATGATCCATTACCAAAACTTTTCCAGTTTATTCTTATATTAGTCTTGATATTTGGGTAAAATTTAAAATCAATAAAATGAGTGGTTTGTCAGTCCTATTTTAGAAACATTTAATTAGACCGCTATTTTGTTACACCATCTTGGATTTATACCAAAACTTTTATTGGTTTATCCCATGTAATACCTGATTTTTGTGCAAAATTTGAAAGCAATCGATGAAGTAGTTTTTTTACAATGTTTTCTTTTAAAACTTTATTAGCCCTCCATGTTGTAACACCATCTTTGAATAGTACCAGAATTTCACCAGTTCAGGCACATATCACATCTAATTTTTCTGCAACATTTTGGATAAGTGGTTTTTAGTAATTATTTTTTTTGGACATATTGATAGATCCCTGTTTTGTTCCGACATACTGGATTTTTACCAAAATGTTACCGTGTCATCCCCTTAATTTTTGGTAACAAAATTTGAAATCGATTTTATAAGTAGTTTTTTAGCTATGCCGCAAAACAGACAGACAGACAGACCTACGAATTGAGAAAACATGTTTTTCGGTAAATAGGGACCCTGAAACGTGAAGATCTGAAAAAACCTCGGAGGGTGTTTTTTCACTATTACAATACTTTGCTTTAAGAGGAAAGTAAAAACGAAAAAAAGTACTAGCATTTTAACATCCTGTATCTTGAAAACGAAGCGTTTGCACACTCCTGTTCATACGACTTTTTTTCCAAAATTAACTTACAGCCTGTATAGAATGGCACAGAAGAAAAACATATTTTTAAGAAAACAAGATTAAACCTCTCTATAATATTAAACAACTCAGCAACTATTTTGTAAATAGGGACCTGGATTGTTTGTGAAATATTTTGTGTTTCACTCCTAAAACCATTTATGTGTACAGTCAATCCTTAATTTTTTTATTATCCTTAATAATATTGATTTTAGAAGATCAAAAGCTTTAACGAATTTAATAAACAATACAGTCCCATATTTAAAAATATATGGTTGATGATTGAGACCCAAAATTGAAACGTCGGATTCAAAATTTAAGTACTAAATGAAATTTTTAAATTTTCAACGACTGTGTTTGACAAAGCGTAGCTCTGCCGGGATTTAAAGTTTTTCCTATCTCTTATCGTTCTTGAGATCTCAATCCAGAGCCTCGAATTTGCAGCACCCTGTACTGCAACCGGTATACCACTAACTACTAATAAAGAAAAATAACACATACATGTTCATAATTAAAGAAAAAGGTCCTTAGAAAATTAAATTAATATAATATTATAAATTAACATAATTCAGTTTAAACAAATAAAACACCAACTATGGTTAATATTTGTAAGAAACCCTCTCGAGCTTCGAAATCAACCTTTTCCAAAATAATAGAGACCCTTAAAAACAAGCTTTGTGGAATTCAGGAGATTTTATTTTAAGAAATAAAATATTTAATACGATCTGAAATAGTTAATTAGCAATCGAAGAATAACATTTTTAATACAATTAAAAAAAAATTAGAGAGTCTTTTGAAAAGCCTAAACTATTATAAAGTATGACTTTTTATAAAGAGTGATTAATGTAGAAGCGAAAATGTTGAAAATAATACATATTTTGTTTAAAAAGTAATTTCAAAAAATAATAAGAAAATCAGATAACAAAAATTTGACAAATTTTTTTTTGTAATAACCACTCTTCCCAACTATCGTGTAAAGAAAGTTCAGATCCCACAAAAATGTTAACACGCCTACACAATGTTAAAAACAGTTTACAAATCAACAATGTTGCTTAAAACAAATTAAATTTTAACAATAATTTTAATTTGCTACAGTTGTATAAAATAAATACAATTATTTGTTTTATAAGATTATAAAGATATTCCATTATTTATTGTTGATCTTTTATGAATAATGTGAATTACCACCATAACAAATATGACTAATGTGGTTAAACATTTTTGTTTACTCGCAGACAAATGCATCAACAAATAATAAATATGTAAATAAATAGTTGACCCAGAAAATACAACAATAGGCTTAATATAATTATAGCGGGTCTTCACGCATAGGGGAATTACACAAATAGAATGTAAACCACTCTCTAGATAAAGAACAGATCTGTATATAACATGAGATTAAAACACAAGCGTTTATTTGGATATAACAAATAAAAGATTTTACATGAAGGCACAACAGTTTTTACGTTTGCAGCAGCACTTCCGTCAGTTTTATTAGAAGATGAAGAAGGACAGCAGTACCACTTAACTCCGGTATTAAATCGTCAAAGAAGGTAAATATACCAAAAATTAATAAAAACGCAAATAAACATGTTATTTTGACACAATTTTGTACTATTACAAAATTGCGTCAAATGTATGTGGTTGCATTGTGTTAAATAGAACATCGACTATAATATATTTTATTGTACCTTTTTACATAATAAAGATTTGTAGTGATTTGTGTGCTTAATAATAATTTGATTAAACGGGCACCTAAAAATAAAATTTACACTGACAAATTCAAAAATAAAGTTTCATTTAAAAATAAATGTGTATGAGTTAGATAATGAAAAGGAACCAGTCAAATAAAGTTTGTAGGTTTAACAAAATTCTCTCTCAGCTTTTAACAGACATTAAAGTGAGCCAGGTTTTTATATACCACAAAATATATTTTTTAAAATTCGGTTAAACGTAAGGTAAAGTTAAAAAATATTTTCTCATAGCCAAGGGTAATATAAAATCAGTGCAAATTGGATTTCTAGTAACCGGATCTCCAAGCTTGCTTTACTATATTCTACAAACTACTATAAAAATTGATAAGTAATCAATGGGAACGAACTAAATTTTTTGCGATTCATTCCCAGCTCTGCTAAAGTGTTTTAGCATCAAAATAGTTGTAAAAACTTTAAAAAAATCATTGGTTACAAAAGATGTTTTATCACATTTTGAACAACAATATCAGAGCTCCTTTTTATTAGTCTTATTTAATGATATTAGGATACCATAAGATTTGTAAATCAAACGATTCTGATTCTTTTAGATTTTATTTACTTTCTATTAATTTAGAAAATTATAATACATTTTATGTTTTTACTTGAACTTTATATGGAAAATGTGCAGGCAACCTAATCATATTTACATATAGGTCAATTTGTTTGATTTTCCTTCAGTTGTGACAGTGTTCACAATAATTTTTCAGATAAAAATTATTCACTTGAAAAATTATTAATATCAAATTCCAATAATTAAACGATTTGTTATGAATTTAGAGGTCCTTCAGGATCTAGCGTCACAGGTGAATAGCAAAGGCACACAAGAACTAGTCGCTCGTTTTTATTCCGTTTTGATTTTGCTGGAGTAAAGATAAAATCTTTGTTTCTTTTTCGGATTATTCTAATTGATATCAGAAATACTACTAAATATTACAAAAATCATTATGGCCCTAGAACGGTTTATTAAAACCCGGTGTTTTTCAACAGTATATCACAGTTTGGTTTAATTTAGCCGAAAAAGACATGGGAAACACAATGTTAATCTTATCTTATGATTTTTTAAACAGGTCATTAGGTTTTTTTATTATTTTAAAATACTTAACATACGCGTAGTTTGTACAGCCTTGAAGTCCGTGAAATACGGCTTGATCAGTAATTCTTATAGTAAGCAATTATTGTAAGCAGGCTTTGGAAACAAAATTCATTTCCAAAAAATCTGCTTTTGTTACTCTTTAGCACAATTTCTAGTATTTCATAAAGTTCAAGAGAAACTGTTACACAAAAAATGCACAAAATTAGAAGTTTGCAAAAACAGATATAAGTTGTTTCTGCATTTTGTTATGAAACAATGCTTACAAACGATTAGTGGTGGTGCATGCCTATTTTTCATGGCTTTCTAGGGAAAAAAACGTTGCATCTAAAAGAACCTCACGAACTGTCTAGAAAAGAAAATAAAGGGTACTGAAAATTTTATTTTCAATATCCTTTCCGGTTGAATTTAAAATCCCGGATAGCCCGGAAATGTACTTAAATTAAGTTTTTCGAGTGGTTAACGAAGTATGCTCTCGTAAGACACCCTTTACTTTTACCTATATGTCAACATCTAGTAACTAAAATTTAGTAACTTTTCTATATCATTGTGTTAAGAAATTGATGCTTTAACGCACTACTATTCTGCACTGTAACTGTACTGTTAAGCGATCAAATTTTAATATGATTTAATTTTTTTAGAGAAGGTTCAACGGGTTTCGGTGGTGGAGGAGCTAACGGAAAGATTCAAGGCGGAGGAGTAGGAATACAAAACCCCAATGGTATGACATTTACTATTTTTTCTGTTAGTTATTATTTGTATGGTCTGCAAATGACATTTTCAAATTCAATTAAATTATTTATTGCAAAAAGTTTGATTTTTTCCGTAATATAAGCCTTTATTTTATTAATCAATTCAAATTGTTTACAGGATCTGGAGGAAGTATTTCTTATGGTCACGCCAATGGCTATGGTCATAATGTTGGTGTTGATGCAAGAGTCCCCGTTTGGTCAAATAAGAATCGTTTTGGAGAATCGACTTTAAATGTTGGAGGTGGCGCCACTCATCATTTTGGAGGGCCTGGTGGAAGTCAAAATCTGGACAAACGTGTCGGCGTGAATTTTAATCACAGATGGTGATAACGTAGATTATAAGTAGGTTTTCTATTTATTGAATTAAACTAGAAAGACTGATATTTGGTTTAGAGACCTAAATGGTTGTAAGAACAATTTATAAGTATCTCGAACATCAAAATTGTTAAACGTTTTTTTTACTTTCTTCATATGATTCTGTTTGTAAATACTTGCATTAAATAAATATTTATAATGTGATGTACATTAAATACAGTATCTAGAAAATGAAAATTACTGTGTTTTAAATTCGCAAGAAAATAATTTTGTTGACCGCTTACGAACAAATAAAAAACATAATTAACGAGAGGTATAATTTGATTTCTTGAATAAAATAAGCTAACTTTTTGAGTTTACTGGCAAAGTATTAAAGAGTATATCTGCATAGTTTAACTCTTAATATTAGTTGTATCCCCTGAATAAGGAAATATTCACAACGAGGGAACTGAGGGAAGTATGGATACAGTCAATTTACCGATTTATTTTAAATATTATGCATATTAGGGATTTTACGAACACCATTAATAAGGGTACTGATAGTTTGGGTGAAAGTATAGCGGGAAAAACAGACGAATGCGTTCGATATAACTCTTTTATTATATAAAAAACGTTTCGATGCGTGGTTGCATCTTCCTCAGGCTACAAACCGATCATTTGTAAAGAAAAGGAAATATAATTAGACAAACAATATAATAATAATAAAAGACATATAATATATAACCTTTTAAGTATGTTTTTTTTTCTCCTCTTTATTGGTATGAAAACCTTAATAACGTTTAAAGCATGTTACGCATAAAACGTGTAATCATTTATTGATTGGGAGCTCGGAAATCTACATAAGAAAGATAATGGAGACACATGTATATCAGTCAACTAATTTATAAAGAAAATCCACTAAATGCCATATTTCTATATATTCTTTTTTTTTCCACAGTGTTGTTGATTGGTAGTTTGTTAGTATATTCACAATTATATTTATGTTTAAATATGAGAACCAATTTTCGAGTTACTGATAAAATGGCAACATTGTTACGTTAGAACCACATATCTGCCATGGGTATAAACCTAATGAAACCAAGTAAGGGCATCCTTTAATAGTTTAGTATCCTTTAATATTGTTGGTGCACCTGTAGAAACTTTTTACTACTAGCAAATTGCGACGTTATGAGTTTGTGTGACACCTCTTGAAACGCAGTCCAGATACGATAACCGTTGAATAGTTGTAGTTTAGTTTACATATTTACAAGACTTCACACTTATACATACACACGCACATTCACAAATATATACATTAATTGCATATATACATAAAATAATATTCGTCAAAAATTGTATTTAAACTTTCACTCATCATTCCTTTGACTATAACAAATAATTTTATTTATTTAATTTCTTTTAATTTAAAATGTATATATTTATTATTCTTTTTATTTAATTATTTCTTTTATATATATTTATCGTTAGTACATAGTACACAGTACTAGGTGTTATTATTTTAATAGGATTCTGCTTAGGAGAGAATGATATACATTATTTAAATTACTACCATCACTTCGGTGGTTTACTGTAGTATGATGGTTGACTTGAATAAAAATCATTTCCAGTAAGGTACGTTTGTAAAAGTTTCTTTCCCGCTCTAAAACCTGTACTTTGTCAAACATGAAATTGTGACAGAATTTCTTTATCTTTATGTCTTGGTATGACCATAATTGTATTATCTACGTACACATACAAAAATGCTAATAGTATAATTAAGTAACAACTTTGCCGAGATGTACTGTAAAGACTATCTCTGACAAGTAACTGAAAAGACCAATAAGCTATCAAAATATTATTTAGATCATAGAAATAATTCACTTGAATGTTTAACAAGGCAGTTTTATTAAGAGAAGGAGATACTTTAAGACTTCATCAACGAAGTTTGATGAAGTAGTAAAAGAAAGCTAACGATCTGTCAGATGATGAGGTCTCTTTAAAGTACACTGGTCAAAATAAACAATTGTTTGCGTGAAAATATCCCGATGATGTAAGAGATGAAGTTGTGCCACGTGGTCGCTACAAGTGCAATTGTTGATAAGCTAGTTAAAGTGCTAAAAATAATCTATTTGTGTTTTTTTTTCAAAAATACCATCTTAATTAAATAAAGAAATAATAATGGGTTCCAAAACTTCTCAACGTGCAATTTCTTAAAATTTGACTTTATGCGGAATGATAAAACAGTTACAAATTCATATCATTTCCTGGATGTGATAGAGAACATGATACTGTCAGAGGTTTTTCCAAATCTAAACATACTTTTAACACTCTTAGTATCTCTTCACAAACTATGTGAGAGAAAACATTTTAGGACTTGAGCCTTTATTAAAAATAAATACAGATCGGCAAGAATCTCTCCAAGGTGCAGCGGTCGCTCTCTCTTTTATCGTTAGATTAATGGAAAGCCATAGCATATATGGTTGAGGCACGATAGTGCCCAAGACATATCAGCCGCATCTTTAGAAAAATCCTAATAAGTTGGGTTAATTAAAAGGCGTAATTTGTTTAGCCTATGTGCTCGTGTACATACAAAGACTTTGCGCACCTACATGTGACTCACTGGCTAATAGCTGCAATTTTTGCTCGAATCGAAAGATTCTTACAACGACAAATTATTTTCGAGTAACCCGTGTATATTTTTACATAATTTATGTAGGTATTTTGTCTGTCTCCTTATTGATTAAAAATATCCCAGATTTGATACCTTTATTTTTAAAAACAACCAGCAAATTTGAAGAAAACTTTGTAATAAGGAGCAATGTGTAAGAACTCTTTTTTCCACACTGGTGTCTATGGGAACACATTGCTTCTTATGACAGGATTTTTCTCAAATTTCACGGTTATATTTAAAGATAAAGGTATCAAACCTAGTATATTTATAACCAGCAAGAGACCCATTGAATAAACATATATAATACTGGATGTTCCATTTGAAATAACGAGGGTTATATTTATTTGTTAACTTTCCGATTGTCTTTGTGTGTTTTTTTTTATAAATGCTTATTATAAAAACTGATAAAACCCAAAAACGTTTGTATTTAAAGTTTGTAATTCAACGGTACCGTTTAAAATGTAACCACGCACAACGTACAATTTAAATGGCGTTCAGTAAAAGATGTTTTTAGATTCTCACAAAGAAGATTCATGCTATTAAAATTTAGTAAGGTTTCGGCATTAGTTTTGAATCGACTTCAACTAAGGAATAGGTTATAAATTCCTCTATGTATTTTTATGCATATTACACCGAATATTCCGGGACGGTTTGACCAAATTTGATGAAATTATCGGGAAATATTCAGGGTGATGCCGAAGTGGTGTCATAGCAAGAATATTGAAAAAATTTAGATAATATCGGAATGAAGAATTTCCACCGATAAGTTTTGAAATCCTTTAATATATTGCCCTGAAATTTGGCGTATAAAGTGTAATTGAGCAACAAAGTAATTTTATTTCAGCCCGAGGTTTATACCCCCTAGGGGTGGGGAATCTATTTTTGCGTCAAGTTATTTCGGTTTGTATAAAATTTAATGAATGTTGAAAATATCAAATATCTGTATTCTTGGCACAAAATATTTCTTACGGCAATGAATGGCATATTTGGTGTGGGAGGGCGAGATTAAAAGGAAAATGGAAGGTACATTAAAAATGTCGTGTTTCATATCGATTTCGGGGTTTTTAATAACACGAACTTCGATGATTTTCTTCGATGATTTTCATTTTGGAAAATGTAATTTGCTGATTTTTAATACATAATATGTTAAGATGGCGTATTTATGTAATATTATTACAAAGATTCTGAAAAAGTTTCATATGCAATCAACCCAACAGCTACTTGTTTATTTCATTACGGGCGTCCAAAGGTTCAACCTAGTAAGCCTAAATATAAAAAGAACCAAAAAACATTAAATACAAATATTTATATAAATTAAAGCATTAAAAATTAAATAAATAAACGCAAAAAAAATATAAAAAAAAGGTTTTATTCAAAAACTATTGAACAAAAAAATAAAAAAATTAAGGCTTTGTTTCAACTGTGATGAGGTCTCACGCCTCAATCTTTTATGAAAATATTCAAATTTTTAAAAATTCTCTGTTTATGTAAGTTTAATGACTATCTACTTTTCAGTTTAATAGTTTATTAAAAGCTTTTTAAAAGCTATGTTTTTTTTTTACATTTATCTTTCAAGTACATTAAATGTACAATCCAATATCACGGAAATAGGCAAGCATGTTTGAATCGTTTCTAGATGTAGATTCCAATTTTAGTGAATTGCTTCAGAAGAGTAACCATTTCGAAATACTGTATATAAAATTTAAATGAACACTTGCACTTCAATTTTCTCACAATTAAGCCTGTTTTTCATCTTTATATTTCATACTGCACTCTATTAGTTTTTTAGTTCCATTTTCTTTTATTTCACAACTAGCACTATTAGACACGTCTTTCGCAAAAAAAACATTTTTCTGTTGATTGCATCTTTTCCACATAGAATTTTAAAATCTTCAGTTGATATAATTTACAACTAATTTTTTTTGCAAGCAAACTTTCAACAATTCTAACCAGAAACATGCATTAATATGTAGCATTACAATTTATACGCTATTTTTCAACACATAACCTAAGAAGTGACAATATGTCACTTCCTGGGTCACGTGTAAATAATAGATTTCATAGCAGACATTTGTTTCTGAATGGAAAAATTCTTACATCTTATATATTTCACAGCAATCTGGAAATAAAAAGTGCGAAAACATTTTTGTGTTTAATTCAAGCTTTTATTTATACATTACCAAAGGGGCGCCATCAGTCTCTGGGCCTCACTTAAAAGTACAAAAAAAAGTCCTTGTGTTTCAAGCTTTTTATTTAGTAGGAGTTTTATTGAAATTATTTTAATTATTAGCATAGCACGGACGCTTTCACAGCTGGAGTTAACTAAGAAACAATGCTTCTTGGATTTAGATCGAGTCAAACAAGCCTACATTTTATCATCTAATTATAAAGAAACTAAAAATCTTTTAAAGCCGTCTTCAGTTTGATGTTTCTAAGGGATGTAATGGAGTGTATCTAAGACTTTAAAATATGTCCCCCGTTCGCCTTAAATAACATTAGTGGTCGTATTTTGCGATTTTTGTAGAATCCCTTGTTTCACCATAATAGCTTGTCACCAAATTTTTCCCAGTTTATCCCTACGCCACAGTTGATTTTTGTGCAAAATTTCAACTCAACTGGATACGTAGCTTTTTAATACTGATATTCAAGCAGTCTATTAATCCGCCATTTTTTTCCATCATAATGACCCATTAACAAAATTTTACCAGTTTATCCTTATACAACTCTTGATTTTTGTATAAAATTTAAAATTAATTAAATGAGTAGTTCTTGAGTCTTATTTTATAAAGATTTAATTAGACCGCCATTAACGCCATCTTGGATTCGTACCAAAACTTTTACCAGCTTATCCTATGTAATACTTGATTTTAAAAGCAATCGATGAAGTAGTTTATTACACTGATTTTATTAGCCCGCCATTTTGTTCTACCATCTTGGATTTGTATCAGAACTTCACCAGTATATAGGACATATTGGATTTTTACCAAAATGTTACCGTGTCATCCCCCATATGACCTTTAGATTTTGGTATCAAAATTTGAAATCTATTGTATATGTAGTTATTTATATAGACGGATCGAGAAAAGATGTTTTTCGGCCTATAGGGGCTCTGAAACGTGAGATCTGAAAAAATCTCGGAGGATGATTTTTTCACGATTACAATACTTTTCTTTAAGAGGAAAGTAAAAACGAAAAAAGTATTAGCATTTTAATATCCTGCATCTTGAAAACGAAGGGCTTGCACATTCCTGTTCATACAACTTTTTTTCCAAATTTAACTTGCACCCTATATAGAATGGTCCAAAAAAAAAATTAAGTATACAGGATTAAAACTCTCTATAATATTAACTATATCAACAACAATTTTGTTAACAAATATAGAAAAAGACTCGGTCTCAGTAAATTATAATTTTACATTTTACAAGAAACATGATACGTGTTTCGCCCTTTCGAGCATCATCAGACCTACAAACGACAGAGAGAACCTTACTAATAATTACACTCACAAATCCTAAAATAATAACTTACATATACATTAAATACCGTATTTGATTGACACTAAAATGAAGTTAAGTCTCACGTGAATAAACAAAATAAAGTATTAAAAAAGATTCATGTCACTTGCTGCATGGGAGCGAACCCGGACCGCCTGAGTGGGTGGTCGAAGTAAGTACACAGACCACTGGACTAGTCAAAGAAACCAACCAAAAACTCTCACTCTACAAATTAGTGAATGAAATGAAGGTTGTCTACATTTATTATTACATTAAACTGTTAAATATTAGGGTTGGTTCGAAATTAAAAATATCGTTAACGCAAGTGAGAATAGGACTTTTTATAGCTTTGGTTATTTCAATTTTTTCTAGAAGGTCAAGCTTTTTCCCCTTCGTACATTCATGTAAAACATCAACGTCAGAACATTGATTTTAGAAGATCAAAAGCTTTAACAAATTTAATAAAAATACAGTCCCGTATTTAGAAATATATAGTTGATGATTGAGACCCAAAACTGAAACGAATTCAAATTTAAAATCTTCGTCAAATTTATTTTCCACAAAACCTCAAATAACGTAGTAAAAAATAAAAAAGCATTTTCAAAAACTTCGTTTCTATTTGTCAAAAATTTTAATTATCAAAGTAACTTGTTATATTTTCAACCTGTAAGTTTTACAAAGCGTAGCCCTGTCGAGATTTAACGTTTTCTATATCTCTTAATTCATTCTAAAGAAACAAAATTACTCCGACTATGGTTAATATTTGTACGAAATTAAAAAACCCTCTCAAGTTTTGAAACCACCCTTTTGAAAAATAATAAGGAAGTATGAAGAATTTAGGATACAAATTCTAATTTAATAACTTGAAAAATATTTAATACGATCTGAAATAGATATTAGTATAAACTTGAAGTAAAACTGACACTCAAAAAACCAAAATTTTCATACAATTTAAAAGAAAATGTAGTAAGTTTTTAGAAAAGCCTAAACTATTATACTGTCTTTTCATAAAGAGTGATTGACGTAGAAGCGAAAATGTTGAAAAAATACATATTTTTTTGGAAAAAGTAAATCAGACAACAAAAATTTGAGAATTTGTTTTTTATTCTATAGATCATTGTATTAATCAAATACACTTAAAATAAAATTTATTTCAGATTTGCAAATTTTCGCTCCTCGGAACCTTCGAGGGAAAAATTGTTCAATGCAACTCTTAAAATTCAGATTAAAGTTAAATTTTAAGAACTTGCACCGTAGAATTTTAATTTGCTACAGTTATATAAAATAAATATAGTTATTTATTTTTCAAGATAAAAAAGATATTCCATCATTTATTGTTGATCTTTTATGTATAATGTGAATTACCAGCATAACAAATGTGACTAATTTGGTTAAACATTTTTGTTTGCCCGCAAACAAAGGCATCGACAAATAATAAATATGTAAATAAATAGTTGACCTAGAAATTATTTTAAGAATCTCTTCTTAAGCAATAGGCTTATAATCGTGTTATGATTATCAGCGGAAGCGGGTCTTCACGCAGAAGGGGAATTACAGTCTTGCGAGAATTTCAACAGATTGTAAACCACTCTCTAGATAAAGAACAGATCTGGTATATAACATGAGAGGGTGTACCAGACATTTCAGTTCAAATCTCGTAAGCATTTATTTGCTATTATATTTACTTACTGCAGATAACAATAATATCGTATTTCATCATGAAGGCGCAATTGTGTTGTGTTCTTTTCTTTGCAGTTCTTACCTTTGCTGCAGCACTTCCATCACTTTTATTAGAAAATAAAGGAGGACAGCAGTACCACTTAACTCCGGTATTAAATCGTCAAAGAAGGTAAGATATACCAAAAATTAATAATTATATACGATTTTTTTTATGAATTGTTATTTTCACACAATTTTGTACTATAACAAAATTGCGTCAAATGTATGTGGTTGCATTGTGTTAAATAGAACATCGACTTCTCAAAGCCAAGGATAATATAAAATAAGTGCAAATTAAATTTCAATTAACTGGAACTCTAAGCTTGCTCTACTATATTCTACAAGCTACTATAAAAATTGATAAGTAACCAACGGGAACGAATTTAATTTTTTGCGATTCATTTTCAGCTTTGTATAAAATGTCTGCAATATTTACTTATATTTCTTGTAAGTGTTTTGGCATGCAAATAATTGAAAAAACTTTTAAACAATCGTTGATTACAAGTGATGTTTAATCTCATTTTGAATAATAATATCAGAACCCGTTTTTATTAGTCTTGTTTAAAAATATTAGGATCACATAAGATTGGAAGTTATATCTCCCAATAACTAGATATGACTTTATAAATCAACCGTTTCTCATTATTTTAGATTTAAGTTTCTTTCTATTAATTTAGAAAATGATCATACTGGAACAAAATTTTCATCTTACCTTATAATTTTTTGAACAGTTCATTAAGTCTCATTAATTTTAAAATACGCATGGTTTTATAACTTCTATTCTAAATATTGATTTGATTGTACAGCCTTGAAGGCTGTGGAATAAGGCTGGATCAGTACTTTTTATAGCAAGCAATTTTTCTAAGCAGGCTTTGGAACAAAATTTATTTTGAAAAAAACTGCATTTGTTAGTATTTCATACAGTTCAATAGAAACTGTTACACAGAAAATCCAACCAATTAGAAGTTTGCAACAACTGATATAAGTTATTTCTGTATTTTGTTAAGAAACAATGCTTACAAACGATTAGCAGTATTTTATGCGTATTTTCCATTTCCAAAAAAAAGAACACTGAAAATTTTATTTTCCGTATCTTTCCGGTTGAATTTAAAGTTCTTAAAATGCTTTAATAAACTACTATATTGCACTGTCACTGTACTGTTAAGCGCTCAAATTTTGATATGATTAAATTTTTTTCAGGGAAGGTCCAACTGGTTGCGGTACTGGAGGAGCTAACGGAAAGGTTCAAGGTGGAGGAGTAGGAATACAAAACCCCAATGGTATGGACATTTACTATTTTTTGTGTTTAGTTCTTATTTGTAGGGTCTTCATATGAAATTTTTAAATTCAATTAAATTATTTAAGACAAAACGTAAGTGTGATTTTTTCCACAATAATAAGCCTTTATTTTATTAATTAATTAAAATTGTTTACAGGATCTGGAGGAAGTATTTCTTATGGTCACGCCAATGGCTATGGTCATAATGTTGGTGTTGATGCAAGAGTCCCCGTTTGGTCAAATAAGAATCGTTTTGGAGAATCAACTTTAAATGTTGGAGGTGGCGCCACTCATCACTTTGGAGGGCCTGGTGGAAGTCAAAATCTGGATAAACGAGTCGGTGTGAATTTTAATCACAGATGGTGATAACGTAGATTATAAGTAGGTGTTTTATTTATTGTATTAACTGGAAAGACTGATATTTTGTTTATTAAATATCAAAATTGTTAACCTTTTTTTTTATTTCTTCGTATGATTCTGTTTATTAATACTTGAATACATTGAATAAAGATTTATAATGTGATGTACATTTAAATAAAGTACTTAGAAAATGAAAATTATATAAAAACTTAGTAAATGTCGAAATGATACAAATACAGAAAAAAATACGAATACAGTAATATACAGAGCGAAAGTTTGAAAATATACTCAAAAATATCTTAAACGTTGTTGTACAGTAAAAAACTCCAGGGTACGTGCTGCGTTAGATAGTGATGTTCGCGACGTTGTCAAATTTACAGTTTTCGTAAAAAATCGGCCTACTATTTAAAGGGCATAATACAACTATTTCAACCAATACCAAAGGACAAAGGACTACTCACACACCTTGTGGAAAATCGGTTTCGATGAAGTTGGGTGAATTTTTTATATGTTGTTCTTGATCTCTTGAGCAAAAGATACCATAAGCACAATCTAATCCTACGGATAGTTTTTAATATACAGAGGGCTAAAATTTGCCTAAAACTAATATAAAATACATAGGGAAGATATAATGACACCAATTAGCTTTTTCTACATGTTTAACTTATAATAGTACGTCCCAAAATAAGGAAAAAGTTTTATATGAATAGAGGACCAAAAACTCTTCAGTTCCAAGATATAGGGCGAACACCCTTTACAATACAACACCCTGTATATCGAAAACAAAGTATTTGCAGATCTGTTTTCATATAAAACTTGTTTCTTATTTTGAGAAGTACTATTTTGTATATGGGGTTTGGGCAAACTTTAACACCCTGTATATTAAAAACCAGCCGTAGGATTAGATTGTGTCCATGGTATCGTTTGCTCAGGAGATCAAGAACTACAACATATAAAAAATGCAGCCAATTTCACCGAAACCGTCTGTCTTTTGACTAATCAGAGCGCTGTAGGTATTCCAGAATATACTAGATCGCATTCTTACCATTTAGCATGCAGTAAGAACTGGTTTTAACTTAAACGTTCAGTAAAATTCCAATATTTAATAATTTTTTGGTATTTTACTATATGCGTTAGACATTTCACGATGTTACTAGAAGAACCCGATATAAGTAACATTCTTAGAAACTTCTTTACTAGTTAGATCGCGTTATCACGGATTTCGCATATTTACGGTAACATATATACATATATATATATATATATATATATATATATATATATATATATATATATATATATATATATATATATATATATATATATATATATATATATATATATAGGGGAGAGTGGGGGAATCCCAGTCAGGTGGGCAAGTCCGGTCACTCGAATTGTTTCGCGATAAACGTAGTCACTTTCTTCAACATGTGCCGCCACCTTTTATCCAGCGGTATAAGTTAAAACTCCTGGGTTTCGTTTTCCTTACTGCAGTGCACTACATGTGGTGTCGAGGTGAAGTTATTGCCAAATTTTATTATAATATTTCAACGAATTTAAATCAAGGTAAGTAATCGAATACGTTATATTTTTGCATGTAGCTAAGAGGAATATCTTGAGGGGTAACTTGCTGTTTGAATCCTGCTTTTTCAGGCGCTTAAATAAAGAGAGACAATTTTGAGGTTAGGTTTATGTTGCCAACGTGCTTTCGGGAAATTCCGGTCAAAAAAGTTGGGGTAATACCGGTCGTGACCGGTATTACCCTACAGGTTTTCTTATGATTATTTGAAATATTATTATTTTTTGTTTATTGATTAATTAACCATGTGTTTTATTTGTTACAGATGCCTAGAAATTATATTAAAAAAGGAAACAAAGCTAAATGGACCTCCGAGCAACTCCAAAATGCATTGCAATTTATTGAAGAAGGAAATTCAATTCGATCAGCAAGTCAAAAGTTTCACATTCCTTTTAGCACAATACAGGAAAGAAAATCCAAGAATTAGATTTCTGCTCCGAACATGGGAAGACCAAGTACGTTATCGTTGGAGGAAGAAGCTGTTCTAGCTGACCGTATAAAATATTTATCAGATATTTTTTATGGTGTTAGCCCTCTACAGGTTCGACGAATTGCTTACGAATATGCAACCAATAATAATATAAATCATAACTTCAGCCATACATCTAAAATGGCAGGAAAGGACTGGTTTTATGCTTTCTTGAGAAGAAATCCTACAATAAGTGTTCGAAAGCCAGAAGCAACCAGTATTAATAGGATAACCGCCTTTAATCGAGACGAAGTAGGAAAATTCTTCACCAATTTGGAAACTGTAATGTCTAAGATCCAATATTTGCCAAACCAAATATATAATGTCGACGAGACAGGCATATCGACCGTTCAAGATCCTGGAACCATTGTGGCGACCAAAGGGAAAAAACTTATTGGCTCTGTAACAAGCTGGGAGAGAGGCAAGACAGTTACAGTTATCTGCTGCATGAATGCAGCTGGCGCATACATACCTCCACTTTTTATTTTCCCTCGGAAAAGGATGTCCCCGCTTTTATCGAAAGGTGGACCTCCATGTGCTGCCTATAAATGTTCCCACAATGGCTGGTCAAACGAAGAGTTATTTTACGAGTGGATTGAGCACTTCATAGCATATTCAAAATGCAGCAAAACGAACCCATGTCTATTGATATTGGATAATCATAGCAGTCATATAACATTAAAAACTTATAATTTGTGTAGAGAAAATGGGATCTGCATGTTGTCCCTACCACCACATGCATCACATAGAATGCAACCCCTAGATGTTACCCTATACGGGCCACTAAAAGCTGCTTTCCGCAGAGAATGTGATCTCTACATAAAGTCAAAGGCATTAGTGAAAATAACACCCTATGATTTGGCAGAACTGTTTAATAAAGCCCTACGATGGCTGTTGGAATTTCCGGCTTTCAAGCAACTGGAATTCACCCAATAAATCCCAATATATTTACCGATGAAGACTTCCTAGCGGCAGATACTTTCACCAGTCAGACAGATGAAGAAAAATTAGTGATGGTTAATGATTTCGACACTTCTATGGATGATTCCATCAATGCAGGCTCATCAACATCAAGCTTAGATGCAGGCCCATCTGCCTCTTCTGATGGTATTATTATTTTTAAAAAGTGCCATCCTAAGTGGAAAAGCATTGAAATTTGGCTGACCGGTATTACCCGAAGAGTGGGGAAATACCAGTCAAGGACATCTCATTGTAGGAGTCTAGTCTTTTTTTGCAGTTTTTTTATTTTGATGAAACAGATATAATACAGTCTAGCGGATAGATATGGCTTCCTCCTGCACTATTTACACGTGACAAGAAAGCAATATTTTTTGTTTTATTTGCAATTTGGCTTAACCGACCGTCATTCCCCCATTCTACCCTATATATATATATATATATATATATATATATATATATATATATATATATATATATATATATCTTCTTCAGGGCTTTATAATAACATAATTATTAGAAAATTTAAGACTTTATTTGAATTTAAAAGGGACTTACACTAATTAAAATGCGAAGAAAATTTTGAGGGAATTTTCAGAAAATATAAACTATAAAATTGGAGTGATTTCAACTACTAAAATTTTGACATTTGACAAGAAATAAACAATTTAAAACCAACTGTTTTTCTGTCAAATAATAATGACAGAAATAGGTTAAATATGTCAAGTGTATAACATAAAAAAGAAGGGTATGTTCAAAAATTTTTTTAAACGTGAGTGAGATGCGGTCTCTTTAAAGTACCCTGTTCAAAATAACAATTGTTGGTGCGAAAATAACCCGATGATGTAAGAGATGAAGTTGTACTACATGGTCGCGATAAGTGCAATTGTTGATAATCTAGCTCAAGTGCTAAAAATAATCTAGTTGTGTTTGTGTACAAAAACACCAGCTTAATTGAAAAAAGAAAACTTCTAAACGTGAAATTTCTTAAAATTTGACTTTATGTGGGATCATAAAGAATTTACAAATACATATCATTTCCCATTCCCAGATATGATAGAGGACACGAGACTGTCAGAGGTTTTTCCAAAGCTAAACATACTTTTAATAATCTAAGTATCTCTTCACAAATTATTTGAGTGAAACACATTTTAAGACTTAAGCCTTTATTAAAAATAAATACCGATCGACAATGTCGCTCTCTCTTTTATCCTTTGATTAATGGAAAACCATAGCATATATGGTTGAGGCACGATGGTGCTGCAAGACATATCAACCGCGTCTTTAGAATAATCATAATAAATTGGGTTAATTGTGGAAGCTCAATAAATTGGCTTTCTCGGACACCGACTTAAATCTACTAGGTTGAATTGTGAGATAATTTAAAAGGCGTAATTTGTCTACAGCCTATGTGCTTACGTACATACAAACACTTTGTGCAGCTACATGTTACTCAGTGGCTAATAGCTGCAATTTTTGCTCCAGTCCAAAGATTCTTAAAACGAAGATTTTCCTGTATTAACAAGGACAAATTATTTTAAACATTTAATATAAATTAGCCCTTTTGAGTAGCCTGTGTACATTTTTACTTCATTTTTGATATTTTTACTTTTACCAAAGCCTCCTATCAAACATTGAGCGGTAGAGAAAATTGCAATAAATAAGGTACTGGGGAGTCTGTAAAAATCAAATAAATGTGGATTTGTAATTTAACCAGTGAGGATCGACTTTTTAAATTTTAAACGAGACACCCGATATTATATTGAGTTTGAACTCCTTATCACTGTTGTACAAATCGTATGTAACCTTGACATTGAATTGCAATGTGGGTCAGTTCAACGACTTACTAATATTTATGTAAAATTAGACTATTTAAAAATAAGAAACGATTCGCTGATCAATTATTTTTAAGGTGAACTGCTTTTATTTTTTTTGTGGTTTTCGATGTTGTGTCTCTTTTCGTAAACTGTCTGTGGAATATACTAGTATATATTTTTTTTAAATTACATTATTTTATATTATACTTTCGGTTTATTTTAGACGTACCTTTAGCAAATAGCTTAATTATTAATTAGTGTACTTTTACTAATTAGCTTAGCAATTATATGTTCAATTAATCCTACTATAATAATACAAGTAGCTGTAGGTTTTGGTGCACATATTTTTCATTTTTAATATTTTTTATATAGTATTTAAATCCTACTTTCTCTGCTCTAAATCTCTTTCTGTAAATCCATTTCTTTTTCTTCTTCTGTGCTGAGAGTTTTTTTTTTCATGTCTTTTAGTATAACTCACATCAATGTCCGTTCGCGAATTTCACACTTTGACAGTTTTAAGGACTATTATGAAGAGAAAAACTATGACTTCATAGGTATCATAGAGAGCTGGCTACGTCCAAGTATCTCTAACGAGGCAATTCATTTACAAAATTATCATTTAAAAAGAAATGATAGATATGACCGTCGAGGGGGAGGAGTGGCTGTTTATGTCAAAGGCGATCTCAAATTTGAGGTTATTCTGACAGAGAAATTTGATTTTTTAGAAAGTATTTGGTTAAAGGTTTCTTTAAAAAAGTATGAAATTGTTATTGCTTCTATATATAGACCTCCAAATTCTGGCATTACTTCTTTTGTATATACATTCGAAGACACTTTAATTAATATTTCTTCCTCATATAAAAACATATTTTGTATAGGCGATTTTAACACCGATATCTTAAAGTATGAGAGCACTTTGACAAGGAAGATTTTGAAAACTGTGGAACTATTTAATTGAAAACAAATTATTATAGAGCCGACTAGAATTTGACTGTTCTTATTTTTGCAAATTGCGATTGTGTTAATGATTTTACGTTTTCTAACCATTGCTCAGTTTTCTCTGGGATAACTTTTACTCCTAAACCACCTAATAAAATAATATATAGATCATTAAAAAATATACATATAAATGTATTTCAAAGTGACCTGGAAGCAATATATTTTAACGAGATATATATTATTGAAAATATTGACTAAAGATAATTTTTTTTAAATAATAGTATATTAGCCCTATTTAATAAGCATGTTCCTATTACGGCTTATTAAGCCCAATAAACCTCTCCAGCCATGGATCACACAAAACATCAAACGCATGCAAAAGTTAAGAGATAAAGCTTTTCGTGAGTTTAAATCTAGCAAACTACCTAGCAAATGGGATTAATATAAACAGCTGAGGAATTTAATTAATAAGTCAATTAAATTAGAGAAAAAAGCTTATTATAGGTATACATTTCAAAATAACTCTATAAAAGATAAGTGGAAAGAGCTTAATAGGCTAAGACCAATAAAGTCAAAAGAAATTCCAGAGGCTCTTAAAGATACCAACAATTTTAATACATTCTTTATAAATTCAACAAAAACAAATAATTCTTGAAACAACGATCTTATAAAGTTTACTTATATAACACTATAAATAATCTGGATACCTTGCTAACTTTTAATAATGTAACGGACAATGATATTCTTCAAATTATATTAAAAACTAAAAGTAAAGCTGCGGGCACCGATGGTATTAACATAACTTTAATCTCTTTGTGCTGTCCCTATATTATTGAATTTATAACACATATAGTTAATGAATGTATTCTTCAAGAATATTTTCCTAACATCTGGAAAAAAGCTGTTGTCACACCCCTTCCCGAAGTAAGTGTTCAATAAGCATACTTCCAACCTTTTCAAAAATTTTAGAAAGAGTACTGAAAACTGAAATTCGCACACATGTAAATATAAATAATATTTTACCAACGAAACAATTAGGATTTCGCCCTTGACATAGTTGCGCGACGGCAATGGCGGATGTTACTGACGATATCTTTTCTGCTCGTGACAACAACGAAGTAACAGCATTAATTCTATTCGATTTTAGTAAAGCTTTCGATTTTTTAAATCATAAGATATTAATTTCCATGTTACACTATATGGGGTTTTCGATAACTGCGTCAAACATTATTAAATCATTTCTTTCCTATAGATTTCAACGTGTGAAAATTGATCAAAATTTTTCTGATGTTCTTAAAGATTCTGGGGTTCCCCAGGGCAGCATATTGGGACCTCTTTTATTTAGTATCCACACATTAAGTAGTTTGCATAGATATTTTAAACACTGTCAGTATCATCTTTACGCCGACGATACCCAACTGTATTTATCTTTTAAACCTTCTGATTATGAAGAAGCCAATATTAAAGATCCACTCCGATTTAGACAAACTTCTTAAAATATCCTCTAAACATATGCTAAATTTGTTTTTTTATTTGGTAATAAAAATATTCTTAATGATATAAAGCCACACTCTCAAATTTATATTTAAATATAAAGGTATTAAACCTAGTATATTTGTAATCAGCAATAAGCATATATTATACAGGATGTCCCATTTCGAGTAACAAAGGTTATGCTTATGTTATGTTAACCTTCCGATTGCCTTTGTGTGTTTTTTTTGTAAATGCTAACGATTCCGATAAAACCCAAAAACGTTTGCATTTAAAAGTTTTTGAAACTTTATATTATAATAAAGTCTCTAGGTATCGTTTAAAATGTAGCCACACACCCTCTACATTTTAAATGGCATCCTGTAAAACATATTTTTAGATTTTCTCAAAGAAGGTTCATACTATTAAGATTTTGTAAGTGGGTTTCGGCATTCTTTTTTAATCGATTTAAAAAAAGAAAGAGGTTATAAATTCCTCTATGTATTTTTATGCATATACATCAATTATTCCGGGACGGTTTGTCATAGCCAGAATACTGAAAAAATTTAGAAAATGTCGGAATGAAGAACTTCCACGTTAAATTTTGCAATGCTTTAATATTTTGCTCTGAAATTTGGCGGAGGTGTAATTAACCAACAAAGTAATTTCATTGCAGCCTGGAGGTTCATAACTTTTAAGGCTGGGGAATCTCTATTCGCGTCAGGATATTTCAGTTAGTATAAAATATCTGTATTCTTGGTACAAAATATTTCTTATGTCAATGAATGATGTATTTGGTGGGAGAGAGGGGAGCTTAGAGGGAAAATTAATTTATTAAAATTACATTAAAAATTCAATTTACGAAGTTCAATTTTAGTAATCACTTTCATTTTTAAAAATGTGTTTTGCTGATTTTTATATACATAACTTATGATGACGTTTTTATATAATAGTATTACCAAGATCCTAACAAAATTTCATATGCAATCGACCCAGTAGCTATTTGTTTATTTTATTATGGACCTCCAAAATTTTAACTTTGTAAATCTAAGTGAAAAAGGAACCAAAAAAATGAAATAAGATTAATATATAAATTAAAGCACTAAAAATTAAATAAAATAATTGTAAAAAATATAAAAAAAATGTTTTAATTTATTAACCATATTAAGCTTTTAAGAAAATATTCAATTTTTTAAAAGTTTTGCGTTTATGTAAGTTTAATCATTTTCCGCTTTTCAGCTTAATAGTTTATAAAAAGCTTTTATTAAAAATTAATACATTTATCTTCCGAGTACACTGTGTGCAGAATTCAATAGCATAAAACTGCATTTAAGCATGTTTTTAATCTTTATATTTCATACTTCACTCTATTAATTATATAGTTCCGATTTCTTTTATTTCACAACTAGCACTATAAGACACAAGTCTCTCGCAAAAGAAACATTTTTCTGTTGAATACATCTTTTCCACATACAATTTAAAAATCTTCCGATAATATTATTTACAGCAAAAATTTTTTGCAAGCAAAAAAATAGTAAAAAGATTAACTGCTTTTTCAAGTTTACTAGTGGAAGTAATTGTTATCATAATTTGTACAACTCTACCACCTAAACCGCACCCCCTTCAAGAAATCTACAAATAATCTTATTTTGTAAGAAATATTTCACAGAATATGTGGATGGTGGGTAAATAAAGGATGGTATAAGTGTGTAAAATTAATATGTTAAAAAGGTCTGCTTTATAAAGAGAATAATGTTTGTTTCATCTCTCTATGATAGGCAACATAATTTGCAAGCAAACAATACCATTCGTGATACAGTACAATGGGTAAAACAACCAATGATTATCTAAAGTAATCTCAACATATTACTATTTTCTGTCATAAACGTTCTACAAGAATTTTCATTTTAAGGAGACTTTCAACAATTCTAACCAGAAACACTAATAAATATTTTTGTGCTTACCTCAATATTCTAACATTCTATTAAACCGCCATTTTTTCCTCCATAATGACCCATCATCAAAATTTTAGCAGTTCATACTTATATTACCCCAAATTTTTATGCAAAATTTAAAATTAATTAAATGAGTAGTTTTTCAGTCCTATTTTATAAACATTTAATTAGACCGCCATTTTAAAACGCAATCTTGGATTCGCACCAAAACTTTTACCATTTTATCCTATTCTTGATTTTTATGCTCAATCACATCTAACTTTTCAGCGAAATTTTGGGTAAATTGGATAAGTAGTTTTATAGTAATAATTTGTTTTAACATATATTGATAGATCGCTATTTTGTTCCGACCTATGGGATTTTTACCAAAATGTTACTGTGTCATGCTTCTTAATCTTAATTAATGAATCTTAATTTTTTGTACATTTGAAATCGATGGGATAAGTAGTTTTTTAGCTATGCCGCAAAAAGACAGACACAGAAACAGACCGACGGATCGAGAAAATATGTCGGAGGGTGATTTTTTCACTTCTACAATAATTTCCTTAGTAGAGTAAAATCTAAAAAAATCGTTTTAATATCCTCTATCTTGAAAACGAAGGGCTTGCACATTCCTGTTCATACGACTTTTTTTCCAAAATTAATTTACATCCTGTATAAAATAGCCCAACAGAAAAAATATTTTTAGGTATACATTATTATATTTTTAGGTATATATTATTATATCTATAATATTAGATATATCAGCAACTATTTTCTTAGTAAATAGGGACCTGGATTGTTTATGAAATATTTTAGATGTTTCTCACACAACCATGTATGTGTGCAGTCAACCCTTTGAACAAAGTTCAAATGTTTATGTATAATGTTATATTGCATTTGTCTCTTGTCTCGAGCTACCATTTATTCAAAACTTCTAAAGGGCTTAATATTAACGGTGAGATGATATTGATTTTAGAAGATCAAAACAAATCAAATTTATAAAGAGTGATAATAAATCAAAAAATCAGATAACAAAAATTTAAGTAATCTCAAATAATAAATCAGAAAATCAGAACAAAAATTTGAGAAATTATTTTTTGTAATAACCACTATATTAGTCAAATATACTTAAAATCAAAATTATGTCAGATTTGCAAATTCTCATTCTTCCCTACCTTCGTGTAAAAAAGTTTACAAAAATATTAACAAACCATACACCTACCCAATGTTAAAAACAGTTTGCAAATCAATCATTTTGCTTAGAGGTTAAGGCCTTTAAAGTTAAATTTTAAGAACTTGCACAGTATTATTTTAATTAGCTACAGTTGTATAAAATAAATACAATTATTTATATTATTCCATTATTTATTGTTGATCTTTTATGTATAATGTGAATTACCACCATACAAAATATGACTAATGTGGTTAAACAATTTTTATTTGCTCGCAAAGAAATACATCAACAAATAATAAACATCTAAATAAATAGCTGACTCAGAAATTATTTTAAGAATCTCTTCTTAGGCAATATGCTTATAATCGCGTTATGATTATCAGGGGCAGCGGGCCTTCACGCAGAGGGGAATTACAGTCTTGCGAGAATTTCAACAGATTGTTAACCACTCTCTAGATAAAGAACAGATCTAATATATAACATGAGAGGGTGTACCAGACATTTTAGTTCAAATCTTATAAGCGTTTATTTGCTGTTATATTTACTTACTGCAGATAACAATAATATTGCATTTTATCATGAAAGTACAATTGTGTGGTGTTCTTTTCTTTGCAGTTTTTATGTTTGCAGCAGCACTTCCATCAATTTTATTAGAGGACGAAGAAGGACAGCAGTACCACTTAACTCCAGTATTAAATCGTCAAAGAAGGTAAGGTATACCAAAAATTAATAATTATAGACTCTTTTTGCAAGCAACAAAAATTTATTACGTATTTTTTTTTATTAAAAGTTTTTTTGATGCAATTTTGTAACGGCAATTTGACAGGAACTACATTCAAAAGATTTATGTGGTTACATTGTGTTAAATAAAACATTTACTTTCATATATTTTTTTGCATCTATGTGTACAATATAGGTTGGTACTGATTTTGTGCAATGCTTATTAATAATTTGATCAAGCCGGCACCTAAAAATAACATTTTCACTAACAACTTCAAAAATAAAGTCTTATTTCAAAATAAAGGTGTACGAATTATGGTAATGAAAAGGAACCAGTCAAATAAAGTTCTGAGAGTGCAGAGAACCTAATGATATTTTAGAATTCACCATTTATATAGGTTTAATTGTATATTTTGTTTCGGTTGTGACGTGACCTTCTTAGTCTTTTTTGTACTTCTTAACGTGTTGACGTCTTTAGAAGAACGCTTAAAATCATTTTTGCAGAAATAAATCTATTCACTTGAAAAAAATATTAAAATCCAATTTTAACAATTAAACAATATGGTAAAAATTTAAATATTAAATAAATAAAAAAAAACATTATGACGCCAGAACCGGCTTAATATCTAATAAATATTATTGACGGGTATTTTCAGCGGTATTTCATGGTTTGGTTTAATTTAGCCGGAAACGATGCTGGAAACAAAATGTTCATCTTACCTTGTGATTTTTTAAACAGTTCATTAGGGTTTTTTTTTTTATTTTAAAAAAGTTAAAATACGCAGAATTTATAACTTGACTTCTAAATATAAATCTGATTGCACCTATTGTGTAGTCTTGAAGGCTGTGGAGTAAGGCTGCATCAGTACTTTTTAGAGTAGGCAATTTTTGTAAGCAGGCTTTGGAAACAAAATTCATTTTGAAAAATCTGCTTTTTTACCGCTTTATCCGAAACTGTTACACAAAAAATGCAACAAATTAAAAGTTGTAAAAACTGATATGTTATTTCTGTGTTTTCTTAAGATACACTGCTTACAAATCATTAGAAGATATGTATGCGTTTCTTTCATGCTTTCTAGGCAACAAAACGTTGCAATTAATTCTCACGAATGGCTAAAAAAATTATTGGGTTAAGTATGAAAATTTTCTTTTCAGTATCCTTTCTGGTTGAATTTAAAAACCCGAATAGCCCGGGAACCCTCACATAAGTCAAGTTTTTTGAATGGGTAACGGAGTAACAAAAATGCAATATGCTTTGGTAAAACACCCTTTACTTTTACCTGCATGTCAACAACTATCAACCAAAAAGTTTTACAGTTACAAGTAAGCCTTCAAATTTTGATATGATTTTTTTTTTCAGGGAAGGTCTAACGGGTTTCGGTGGTGGAGGAGCTAATGGAAAGGTTCAAGGTGGAGTAGTAGGAATACAAAACCCCAATGGTATGGATATTTACAATTTTTTGTGTTTAGTTATTATTTGTAAAGTGTGCAAATTTTAAATTCAATGAAAATATTAACGGAAAAATGTAAGTGTATTTATTTCTGAAATAATAAGCCTTTATTTTATTAATCACTTAAAATTGTTTACAGGATCTGGAGGAAGTATTTCTTATGGTCACGCCAATGGCTATGGTCATAATGTTGGTGTTGATGCAAGGGTCCCTGTTTGGTCAAATAAAAATCGTTTTGGAGAATCGACTTTAAATGTTGGAGGTGGCGCCACTCATCATTTTGGAGGGCCTGGTGGAAGTCAAAATCTGGATAAACGTGTCGGCGTGAATTTTAATCACAGATGGTGATAATGTAAATTATAAGTAGGTTTTTATTTATTGTATTAAACTGGAAAGACTGACATTTGGTTTGAAGACTTAATTTTTTTTTAAGAACCATTAGAAATATATTAAACATCAAAATTGTTAAACGCTATCTTTTGCTTTCTTCATATGATTCTGTTTATTATTAGTTGTATTGAATACACATTTATAATGTGACATATATTTAAATAAATTATTAAGAAAATTAACATTGCTGTGATTTAAATTGACAAGAAAATAATTTTGTTGACGACTTGCGAACGAATGAAACATATAATTAACCAAAAGTTATATTTTGACTTCGTGAATAGAATAAGCTAACTTTTTGAGTTTACTGGCAAAGTATTAAGGAATATATTTTCACAGTTTATCTCTTATTATTGGCTATATCCGTATATAATGAATTATTTACAATGAGAGAAGAACCATATTTAATCAATTTATTCATTTTTTTTAATATCGTATGCATTAGAGGCTTTACGTACACCTTTAACAACTGTGTAAGTGCTATAAATCAGTTACAACTTTGCCGAAATGTATTGTAAAGTCTATCTCTAATAGAAGAGAAAGCTCGGCTCCCCTTAAATCTAAAGATATGTCAGATAAGGCCTCTTTAAAGTACACTGGTCAAAATAAACAATTGTTTGTGCGACAAAATCCCGATTATGTAAAAGATGAAGTTGTGCAACATGGCCGCGACAAGTGAAGTTATTGCAAGCTAGCTCAAGTACTAAAAATACTCTTTTTAAGTTTCTTACGAAAATACTAGGTTATTGAAATGAAGAAAGAAAGGGTTCCAAAACTTCTAACCGTGAAGCTTCTTAAAATCTGGCAATGTGAGGGGTGATAAAAAAGACGTTACAAGTACAAATTACTTAAATTTGACAAATGATCGTAATGAGTATAAACAAATGGAATTTAAATATAAAATAAATATAATATAATTTCCATTCTGTTTCGTCGATTGCAATAATATCTTGATATTTTCTTTACAGCTTCAGTTGTTTTAATTCCATATAAATTTGGCAATCCCGTCGACTGTCAATTTTCTTTTTGTTTTTTGTTAAAGAGATTCTCCCATTTCTCTGTTTCATCATGCCTACAATGGCTGATTTGTAAGAAATAAATTTTAAAAAAATTTAAAAAAAATGTAATTTGGTGTTCTTTAACTTAGTTACACAGGGCGTTCCATTTAAAATAACGAAGGTTATGCTTATTGGTTAACTTTTGGATGGTCTTTATTTGTTTTTTTTTGTAAATGCTAACGACTCCGATAAAACCGAAAAACTGTTGTATTTAAAGTGTTTAGTAATTTATATAATAAAATCTGTAGGTACCGTTTAAACTGTAGCCACACACCCTGTACAATTTAAATGGTGTCCAGTAAAACATTTTTAGTTTTTTAAAGAAGTTTGTACGAGGGTTTTGGTATTAGTTTTTAATCGACTTCAAAAAAGGAAGAGGTTATACGTTTCTTTAGGCATGTTTTATGCATGTACAGGGTATTGGGTTATATTTTTAACGGGGTCTTTACGCTTTATTTCTCAAGATATCAAAAAATTTTACTCACAAAAGTTTTAGGATTTAGTTTGAATCGTCAGAACGTGTTATCAAAAAAAACATGAACATCGGAAATTGGGAAAATGAGCATCAGCTTTGTTATTTTAAATGGAATACCCTGTATATTTTTAGTTTATTGAGAAGAGCTTTTTCTATGCTCACTGTAACCATTATCCCATAATTTTCAAAAAACGTGGAAAAATTATCCGCTCTGGCTTAAATATAGTAGAAATAATAGAAAGCTTTGGTTTCAATTATTTTTACTTCAAAATGGTCGTTCTGTCACTCACTTATCAACTTTTTTTAAAATATTATGCGCTTTGCCTTGGAAAAGCTGATGCTCATTTTCCCAATTTCCGACGTTCATATGTTTTTTTTGATAATAAGTTCTGACGATTCAGGCTAAATCCTAAAACTTTTGTGTGTAAAATTTTTTGATATCTTGAGAAATAAAGCGTATAGATCCCGTTCAAAATATAACCGAACACCCCGTACACTGATTATTCCGTAACGGTCTGACCAATTCAGATGAAATTTTCAGAAATTATTCGGGGTAATGCCAAAGTGTTGTCATATCAAGCAGATTCAAGAAATTTTTAAAATGACGAAATGGCGCCATTTTGAACCTTTTTCTACCTAAGAATTTTCGCGATAAATTTAAAAATCCATTGATACATTGCGTCGAAAATTTGGCGAAGGAAGTGTAATTAACCAAAAAAACAATTTCATAACAGCCTCAGGTTCATACCCCCTAGGGCTGGAGAATCTCTTTTGGCAGTTATTCCGGTTAGTAATAATTTAAGTGAATGTTGAAAATATCAAATATCTTATTTGTGTTAATAAATCACGTGTATGGTGGGGCAAGGGGAGACTAAATCAGAAAAGGAGGTACATTAAAAATATGGTGTTTCATATGGATTTTGGGGTTAATGACTCGAAATTCAAATTTAGTAATTCTTTTCATTTTTGAAAATGTGATTTTTAATACGTATGTATAGATAGCGTTTTTATATAATATTATTTCCAAGATTCTGGTAAAATTTTACTTGTAATGGGTTCATTAGCTACTTGTTTGTTTAGTTATGGACGTGTCAAAACTTTAACGTAGTAAAGCTAAGCCTCGAAAACTTTAAAGTTGAACTATGAAGTAAAACTTTGTATAAAAGGAATTAAATTAAAAAATAGTTAAACTAACATAAACACAGAAATCTTAAAAATTTTATAATTACCTCAGAGCTTGAGGCTTTATTTCAAGTGTGATGAGGTCCCATGCTTTTAGGATATGTATATATATATATATATATATATATATATATATATATATATATATATATATATATATATATATATATATATATATATATATATATATATATATATATATATATATATATATATATATATATATATATATATATATATATATATATATAGAATAGCATATAGAGAAAGCTATATGCACAGGGTTCCAGATTATGAACAGGAAAAGTAACAAGTAGTCTTACCATATGTAAAAGACAGAACAGACAGAATCGGAAGAATTCTTAGGAAACACAACGTACAAATAAGATATAAGTCACAAACAACTATAGGTAAACTATTTGGAAACCCAAAATATAAAATCAAACTGGAAAACCACGGAGTATACAGCATTCCGTGCCAGGACTGTGGAAAGATGTAAGTGGGGAATATCAGCAAGGGTGGAAGAGCATTAACTCAGCATCAGAAACAATCAAACAACCTCAGTTCGATTCCTTTATCATCAAGAGACCGGCCGCAAAATAAATTTCGATTGGTGTAGAGAGATCGCGAATATAGAACATTATAAGACCAGAATAATCCGAGAAGCCATAGAAATTTAAAAAACTAGGTGATTTGAGCAAAAGGGACGATTCATTAAAACTTCCAACAGCATGGAAGACAATAATCGATAAATCTAAAATCATAAAAATCAAGCGCAATTAGCGTAATAACAACAGCACCATCCGGAAAACATAAATAACGACCAACGGCCGCGCAGATATAACCTTCGAAACGTCAATCATACTGGAACAGTATTACAGGGTAAGTATAGTGATGAGAGTAGAGGTCCAAAAATCATTATCGCAGGAGGGTACCCTGTGACATAATCGAAAGCAATTCTTCCTATTCTACATATATCTTTTCCGGCCAAGAACTTTTGATAAAGATGTGAGAAAGCGCATTTTTAGTATCTACTCTCCGCATGATGGTGCTAGCGCATACTTTGCCAAAAATACCTATGGGTCTGCCGACGGAAACCACCGGAGCCCCAATAGGTGGCGCTAAATGCTGCACTTAGCATGTAATACTATTTCAGTATGATTAACGTTTCGTTTTCGATTTTGTCATATCGAGCAATCTGTTATTTCAGATCTCCCATGGTACAAGTCTGCCTGATTAGGATAGAGGCCGTTTTGCACCTGCAGAAATTATATATTTTTGCTGTTCTATATAATATATCATTTCCGGCCAAAAACTTTTGATAAACATACCAACGAGAGAAGATACCGCGCCGAGCGCATGGCCAGTTATGCACAAAATAAACTGACACGCCACAGCTTCAGGTTTAGTTAAATAAATTTAAAAGATTTATACATTCTTTTTTAGATAATTACAAATATGTTGTGGCGGATTCATGTTTTGCGAAGAAAATTGTTGTGGGTATTACGCCACACGATATAAGAAATAAGTACTGACAGTACTAGCAATAGACAGAATTATATAAAAATTACCAACTAGAGTTTTGGCTTCTAGCTAAGTTCACTGTAAAGAAAGGAGACTGAAAAATATTGAGTTTTGCGGACATTTCGGCGGAAAGCCTATTCCCATCTTCAGCAACTAGAAATAAAAATTCAAATATTTATTGTTTAAATATGATGAAGAAATTATGTGTACCTAGAGTACCTTCAGTTTTATTTACTGTATTTTGAGGTGTCCTTTTTTACTTCGGAATATACCAAATTTAACCATATGTTATCAAAATTACCTGAACAAGATACATAGAACAAATATGTAGAAAAGATGCTGAAAATATCAGATTCCATATGGTTTTTAGCGTTTTTAATGACTCCAAGTTTAATTGTAGTCATTTTTTAGTTTTTCACAATTTTTTAAAAACAATTAAAACCGACGAATTTAAAATTATATTTTACTTTTTAGTATCTTTTTGAAGTCGGTTTTATTTTTTTATAATAATTTTTATCCCAATATGTACTCCAAGGAAATATGATTAAAAGGTAAGATAGCGTTGTCCAAATACAACATGAAAAATCAGGCTGGTTACGGAAGTATTGCCATTTTAGTCAACATTTTAAAAAATCGAATATGAATCTTTCCCTTTATTAGGAATAGAGAAGTGTGAGCCAATTTAGTTCAATCCATACTCATTTAGTAACATATTTTTTTTATTGGGCTCCGTTTTGTTCCACCATTTTGGATTCCTACCGAAATTTTACAAGTTTCTACCTCTGCCACATTTGATTTTTGGACATGATTTAAAATAAATTGAATAAGTACAGTGATACACCGCCATTTTGTTCCGTCAAATTGAATTCGTACCAGTTTATCTCCATATCATATTAAATTTTTCTGGTTGCAGCAGTTTAGAGTAACATTTTATAGATAACTAAAGACATGCATATATATATATATATATATATATATATATATATATATATATATATATATATGCATGTATTTTATCTATAAAATGTTACTCTAAACTGCTGCAACCCTCAAAAGTTGGAAATTAATTATATAATATATATATATATATATATATATATATATATATATATATATATATATATATATATATATATATAATATATATAATAAATTAATTATCCTAATTTATCGGAAATATTACAAAGAAACTTTTCATGTTTCAAATAAAACACACAACACCGCATTTTTTGCATTTTTGAAATCTGTTTGATCTAAATCGTCGGATTTAAAGGACTACGTTCGGCGTTCTGTTCATAGAGAAATATATTTTAGTTTGTCTATGGTTCTAGTTAGCCGTCATAGTTTTTCCTTGTGTAAATTATTATTTAATGTCATATAGTTAGCCGTGATTCTAAGCGGGCCAATTATTTTGTTTTTTTTTTGTCAAATTAATTGGCAATTAGCAACTCCAAACTTTCTTAAATATTAATTTTGCAGCCAAATCAAATAATAAATGGTATCAATCGCCCACCATTTTCAATCCGCCATCTTATCTCTGAGAGAATAAATATTAAAGATTTAACAACAGCTATGTACAAATGTCAAATTTAGAGTCAGTTGGATAAGTGTGAAGCGCCATTTATATATATATATATATATATATATATATATATATATATATATATATATATATATATAAAACAATGTTTGATTTTTTATAAGACTTTAAATAAATTCAAATAATTAGGAACACGAAAAAAATCACATGTTTAAATTATTTCTAATTATTTTCTTTTACGGGGGCAGACTAGGGCAGCATTTAAGGTGAATATAATACGTAAGCGTGTTTCTTTATTAGCTGCAATGGTCGACTTTTTGCCAAATTTCTGATAAATTGAAATGATAAATTAGTAGCAAGTATTGGCTTACGATTCAAAATATTATATTTTAAATAATTTGCTTAAATGCTTTTGATAAATTAAGAAAATAAGGAATTAATATTTGCTTGCAATATATATTCAATTATTTGACATTTATGTCATAGAGAAATCGTCAGACAAACTATGCAATACAAAATAGTTTAAAAACACAAATGGATCCTCTACAGACCTATTATAATCATGACGTTAAACTTAATTTTTAAAAATCAGAACAAAAACGGTCTAAAACTTATCATAAAAATTCCACAAATCTAGACAGTTTCACTATGGTGCCATCTTGTTCCAGCATGTTGGATTTTAACCAAAATATTACACAAGTTATCTCCATATAAGCCTTAATTTTTGACTAAAATTCGAAGTCAATGTGATGAGTAGTTTTTGAGCTATGCCGCGAACTGATAGACAGACGGACCGACGGACTTGATAAAATATATGTTTTGGCATCTAGGGACGCCAAAACGCGAAGATATGTAAAACGTGAGAGGTTAATTTTTTCAGAATACAAAAATTTTGTTTGGCCGCCATTTTGTTCCGCCATTCTGAATTAGTTCCACACTTTTACTAATTCGTCTCTATACTACAATTAGTTAGGGCACACAATTTGAAATCAGTTCATTAAGCAGTTTTTTCAGTCTGAATTTTGAAATGTTTTCCTAAACCGCCATTTTGTTCCGCCATCCTGGATTAATACCAAAATTTTACCAGTTGATTTCTACATAATACTTCATTTTTGTGCATAATTTCAAACAAACTGAAAAGCACTTTCTTAGTAATAATTTTTTTAACATATCACTATGCCGCCATTTTGTTTTGCCCTATTGAATTTTAACCAAAATGTTACCAGTCATCCCCATATGAACCTTAGTTTAGCTATGCCGCAAGCAGATCGACCGACAGCCCGACAGACAGACAGACGGACCGACGGAATCGAGAAGATCTAGAAAAATCTTGGAGGGTGATTTTTTCACGATTACAATACTTCCCTTCTATGAGAGAAGTAAAAATAGAATCAAATAAATCCAATTATTCTATAGGCAACCACGTATGACTAAGGTAGTTGAAGATTCATAAGTGACTAATCTAAGCAATAAATGTTATAAATAAGGTGACCCAGAAGCAATTTTTAAGAATGTCTCCTTATGCAGTAAATCTATAAACGCGTTATTGTTGCCACAGGAGACGGACTTTCACACATAAGGGGAATTACGGTCTTGTGGGAATTTTAGCAGATTGTAAACTACTGTCTCGATAAAGAACAGATCTACTATATAAAATGAAAGGGTGTAGTAGAAGCTTTAGTTCAAAACTTGAAAGCAGTTTTTTGCTGTTATATTTAACCTACTGCAGATACAAAATTCACTTTTTAAAATGAAGGCATATTTGTGTTGTATTTTTTTCTTGGCAGTTTTTTCCTTTTCTGCGGCGCTTCCAACAATTTTATTGGAAGATGAAGAAGGACAACAGTACCGCTTGACTCCAGTGTTAAGCCGCCATAGAAGGTAACGCACAACACATTTTTAAATATTAATTGGATATATACATTAAAAAATCACACCAAACGACCAAATTTAATAGATATACCTTTTTCGTGTTTTGAAATAATATTTTCATCCAAATAGTTAATAAATATTATATTATACATATTACTTGTTGACAGATACAAAAAAAATCGAATTTGTTTTGTATTTTGTTAAACGGAAACCGACTTTCATTCATTTCGTTACACATAGGAAGTTTTCATTTATAATTCATTATATAAAATATTGATACACAGGGAGTGCCGTTAAAAAAAAAAATTTTCCTGTATTTACATTTTTAATACATGTTTTAAATTTATAAAACTCCCATAGCTGTAGTATTGAAAGTTTTTTTGTGTAACCCCCATAAGTCAGAATATAAATGAACACCTTCTATACAACAAAAATGATTTTAAGTTTTACATATGATTCGATTTACCAATAAATGAAATTTTAATGTGGAAATTAATAAATTTTATTTGGAAATAAATTCGAGATAGAAACACGAATAAATAAGTTACGATTTTTAAGTATAAGAAAAAATTATATTTTCCAAACTTTTAGATCTACAAAGTAGCAGCGTACTATTTTATATATGTTGTTCTTATAAGACTAAAAGCATTGGCTTTGTACATAAAGTCAAAGCTAAAAGTAAAGTTCTTTTTAAAAATTTTTTTTTTAATAAATGAGCATAATGTTTTAGGACTATCTTTTTTTCATTTGTTTTATAAATCATGATTTCCAAAAGTGTATTTTTTTCTTTTTAGAAGTCTTCGTTTTCGTTAAAAATCTATTTTAAATCAGTTCAACCATTACGATGCAATAAGGTTCAGAAATCAGTCAAGGTCACTATAGGCATTTTAGGTGTCTTGAGACAAGCTTTTGTTTTCATATATGACTGATATTTTCTGGAGTGAGCTTTATATGGAAAATGGACTTCTCTTATAATAGGATTGAAATGGTTATTTAGCATTTCTATATGTTTAATTATTCAATTTTTTTCTAATTATATGATATTTGGCGGTTGATTTGGCTGAATTTATTTAATTAGGAAATTGTAGTTGCATATTCATGACTTGAAAAAAACAAAATATTTTTGGCCATTTCGTCACACTCAATAAAGAAATTAAAAATGAAAAATCAAAATAAAAAAATATAACCTTTTAGTATTGAAGTTAATACTTGAGTGCTGGGTCGTCTGCAATGAAGTTACTTGGGTAACGAAACTGCAAAAAAGTTAATTCTCTCTATATTCAGCATTTAGAAAAAATTGAAAAAACGACAAACAGCAAATATCTTATTTTTTAAACCAGAAATTTATTCAAAAACTTAAAAAAATTTAAAGGTGTTATTTTTATAGATTGAATAAGTTGAAAAATTAGGTGTACCGAGAATACATTCGTTTTGGTTTATTGTGGTTTGAGGCATCGCTTTTCAACTTCAGTATTTAGCAAATTCAACCATGTGCTATTAAAACTAAGTTAACAAGATGCTACTTTATTTAACAATACTGAAGCGATTTCTTTATTTTGTGTTTTTGAAATTTGCTGAAATACTAGAACTATTCCCTAACTTTTCCAGGTTATTCCAAGTTTCCATGTGAGAAAAGCATTGTTACTTAAAGCTAGAAATGTGGTCGTACAGAGTTCCCAAAAGGGGATCAAAACCAAAAAATTATGAGTAAGACAATGAATAAATATATAAATATGGATCTTTTAAATTACCTTAAAAGGCATAAACTTAACTATGACAGGCAATACGGCTTCTGCCACCAAAGATCTAGAGTAGATCTTCTTATCTTCGTAACTCCCCACTAGAATAAGTCCACCGAATTCTCGGGAGAAGCCCAAATATTGCTCTCGACATATCCAAAGCATATGGCCCAATCTGGCATGATGTACTTCTTAACAAACTTCCTGCCTAGGGCCTTCCTACAATGCTTTGTACTTGGATTGCCAGTTTTCTTTCCAGCACAGGTATTTCTGTAGTGGTTCATGACCATCCCCAACATTTGACAAAATCAACGCAGGCGTTGCACAGGGTTCAGATATATATATATATATATATATATATATATATAAATATATATACATATATATATATATATTAATAATATTAATAATAATAATAATAATAATAATAATAATAATTGGCATTCTATTAGAATATATATATATATATATATATATATATATATATATATATATATATATATATATATATATATATATATATATATATATATATATATATATATATATATATATATATATATATATATATATATATATATATATATATATATATATATATATATATATATATATATATATATATATATATATATATATATATATATATATATATATATATATATATATATATATATATATATATATATATATATATATATATATATATATATATATATATATATATATATATATATATATATATATATATATATATATATATATATATATATATATATATATATATATATATATATATATATATATATATATATATATATATATATATATATATATATATATATATATATATATATATATATATATATATATATATATATATATATATATATATATATATATATATATATATATATATATATATATATATATATATATATATATATATATATATATATATATATATATATATATATATATATATATATATATATATATATATATATATATATATATATATATATATATATATATATATATATATATATATATATATATATATATATATATATATATATATATATATATATATATATATATATATATATATATATATATATATATATATATATATATATATATATATATATATATATATATATATATATATATATATATATATATATATATATATATATATATATATATATATATATATATATATATATATATATATATATATATATATATATATATATATATATATATATATATATATATATATATATATATATATATATATATATATATATATATATATATATATATATATATATATATATATATATATATATATATATATATATATATATATATATATATATATATATATATATATATATATATATATGTATATACTATACATTAATGAAAATTAGAAAAGCAACATTGACATACTTATACGGTTATCTTCTTAAAATGATAGGAGGCTCTAAAAAAGTTTGGCCCCTTGGCATCACTAGTGCTTAATCCGGTATTGTATACAAGTGATATTTCACTAGTCAGTGTCCAGTTAGGATACTGTTAAAGAGTCTATTTTGATCACTCTTCAGTTTAAGATGCCTTATGGAGTGGCAAAAACCCTAATTTGATCCAAGGGACCCCGGCACGCCCACAAACATACTGTGGCTCTTTTTGTGATCTTATCGATATGATCATACCTTTTCTGTTGGAAGTCTATCACAGCAACCAGGTATTTCTGCGACATGATATGGGTGAACTCTCTTCAAAATACATGCATACTCCTCTTGTATATAATATGTACAACATTTTGATAGAACTGGCCCAAGTCTGCGAACTTGGTAGGAGAAGCAAAAAGTTTTATAATCAATATATATTTTTTGAAAATCATAAATCAAAACTACTATACCGCAACCTGAGAATATTGTTATTGTTTTTATAATAATTATTACTTTGGCATTCATATTTTAACACGATTTACATTGTTTCAGGCAAGGTCCAACTGGCTTTGGCGGTGGAGGTGCTAATGGACATGCTCAAGGTGGACTAATTGGAATCAAGAATCCCAATGGTATCACGTTTTACTATTTTATATGCTTAGCTATTCAAAGAAAAATCTGCTGACCGAATTTCAATATATATAATTCACTTGAAAGTGGCTCGCTGTCAAGTTTAATTTATTGACGTAAAATCATTACGCGATTTAAAACGATTATTATCCATAAAACAGTTAAATTTTATTACAGGATCTGGAGGAAGCATCTCTTATAGCCACGCCAATGGTTATGGCCATACTGTTGGTGTAGATGCAATGGTCCCCGTTTGGTCAAATAAAAATCGTTTTGGGGAATCCACTATAAATGTTGGAGGGGGCACCACTCATCATTTTGGAGGACCCGGTGGAAGTCAAAATCTAGATAAGCGTGTTGGCATTAATTTTAATCACAGATGGAGATAATGTAAAATTATTTGTAATTAGGCTAATTTACTTATTTTAATAAATTGTTTTAGTTTAAAATCTTTTTTTTTTTCTCAGATTCAGATCTTCTTATAGATTTATTGAATATTTAAGTACAAGCAATAAAAAAATCAATCAAGAAAAGATCTATCTGCCATACTATATTATATGCCTTCTATCCTTAGGTCAGTTTCACCTGTTCAAAAACATGAAAAATATTTGAACAAAAATCATAAAATAAATTAGAGCGTCCGTCAGCGCTCATATTGTGCAACGTGATAACTTCACATTAGTTACGTTAGTTGACAGTCTGTTTATTATAGTATAAACATAACTTTTGACATCTAAGATTTTAGCTGTATCTTGGCTACCCAAGCAAAGCCAAAAAAAATCTTAAGATTTAAATACGTATTAAGGCACACACAAGGCAAAAAATAGGTATTATAAAAAAGGAACGCTGACTTCAAACTAACACTTTTTAATTTTTTGAGAGATCTTCATGTTTTTTAAGGATTTTAAGAGGATTTCGAAGTAAATTTAAATTACTTTATAAATAAAATAAAAGACTCGCAAACTCCTGAAGCCCTTCCTGCAGTCGGCTGTGTAAGGCAGCCCCATGATAACACGGACTGCTCTTCTTTGGAGTGCAAATATTCTTTTCACTTGTGGGGCATGGCCCCATGTCAGGAGCCCATATGAAATCCGAGATTGGATAAGAGCATAAAATGCCAACAACAAACATGGCCCAGAAACAGTACTAACTAGATTTCGCATTACATAAATGTTGGAGTATATCTTAGATGAGACCTAGTCAATGAGGAGTATCCAGGACAATGTCTGATCAAGGTATATACCTAGAAATTTAAATGATTCAGGCTACCCCAGATCAATCGCATTACTCATGCTAAAAGTCATGGTTAAAGTTTTTTTATTATTCAAACTCAACCCATTAGCAGAGGACCAGTCCAAGGCCCCCGACTGTGCCTTCCAAGCCTGTTTTTCAATAAACAAATATTTTGGCTAGCAAGCAAAAAAAAAAGAATTCAACCGTAGGATCACAAAGTGGTAAATAATTACTATAAATAATAAAAAGCAGCTTCAACAAGCTGTTCGCGACCCTCCATGTAAGATTTCGGCAACTTGAGGCTTTGATTATTGAAATTGTAGTATTTCAGTTTTTGAACAAGGAGGCTAGGGCAGACACAGTCGAAGGCCTTACGCAATTTTTGCTATTAAGCTATTTATAGCCATTCCCGTCGACATACCATCCCTGAAGCCAAACTGCTCTTTGCTCAATAAATTGTATGCTTCAAAGTGGCGGGAAATTCGAGATTTCAACGCCTTTTCGAATGTCTTTGCAAACAAGGGAATTATAGATATAGGCCTATAGTTTGCAGCACTCATAATTTCTCCCTTTTTAAATATTGGCACCACACGTGACAGTTTAAAAACGGATGGAAAAACACTCTCTGCCAAACACATAATACATATACTAATAGTTTTTTCAAAGGATACACAATAAAATTAACAATGCTTTTAATTATCTTTATGTTAAAGCCAAGCAAATCCTTGCTCTGTGAGTTTCTTAAATTAGAAATTATATCCCTTATCTCAATAAAAGTTATTTCTTCAAAGCTAAAAGTGGGAAGGTTCCAAAGTTCCAATCTATTTAAATAATGTTCACTAGTATATGAGGCGTTTGGCAAATTTCGCAAAAGATTATCTGCCACATTTACAAAGAAAGACTTTAACTGATCAGGTGGTAAAGAGCATGCAGTGTTCCTCTTATTAGGTCTAAACCTGTTAATAATCTGCGAAGAGGCTTCTACAATATTACTTGAATTAATTATATAATTGTCATGAGCTCTAATTTTTTTTTTCACGTAATTCTTTACGATACTTTTTTTGAATAGATTAATTGGTTCTCTTAACCATGGTGAGTGTATATGTGAAAAACTCTCAGTCAGAAGAGCCAAAGTATCTCTCTTCTCCCTTAAGGCTTTATCGAACCACTCAATTTCCGGACCATTGTGATTTTTGTTACGTTTAATTTTTTCGGGAAAAGATGAATTTATTGCATTGTCTAATTTATCAACAAATGTTGTACACTTTTGCTCTGCACTTGTACTAACATCCTGTAAGAAATCCCAGGATATATTTTTTACAAACTCATGTAAGATATTTAGCCCTTGTTGAGTTATTGGTTGATAAGTATGTGGTTTGTCTATATTCTCACACCCTGCCACACTGAATTCAATTGATACCCCTAAATGGTCTGAGACACGCCAGTCAAATGTGTATGTGGAGAACTCACCAGGCAGCAAGTTTGTTACCACATTATCCAGGCAGGAATTCCCTCTAGTGGGTGTACTGATTGTACACCGGAGTCCATACGATGATATCAGATCCTCAAACTCAAGTGTTTTAGTCTTCAGGGTGTTAAATTTATGATTAAAATCACCATTTATTATTATTGTTATCTTTTTGCCAATAATTGTATCTAGTACTGAAGCAAAAACATCAAAGAAATATATATATATATATATATATATATATATATATATATATATATATATATATATATATATATCACCCAAGAGCGAACGATATATTGAGACAATCAAGAGACTAAGTTTATCAGAAAAAATAACACTCACCTCACAATGGACTTCCACAGACAAAGCACTGATATCTTCAAAAGTATGAAAATGAGGACTATCCTCTTTTTTGACAAAAATTGCTACTCCTCCATGGGAATGAACCTGCCGACAGAAGCTGTCGATAAGGATGTAATCTTGGTAATAAAAATGGTTAATTTCATCTGGGCTAAGCCAGTATTCTCTAAATGACATTACATTAGCATTGGTATTTTGTACAAATATCTCAGGCTTATTACGTAAACACCTTACATTTAAATGACTAACTACATAATTAAATTCTACACACTCAGTAGAAAATAAGATTTGTTCATTGCTACAATCGCGAACAGTTAATTTATTTGACTCAGGTTCAAAGTTCATCAGGTTCTCAGGGTTGGTCCCATTGGTTCTACTGGATGTGATGTCATGCTCGCCACTTATTTGCTTTTTGGGAAAAAATATCGATTTATATAGGTTCCTGCTGGCCAAAAGTCACACGATTTAAAGACAATTTCAAGATAGAATGGTACACCTACTTTAAAGGATGCGACCTTAGAGTGTACGTATCTTGGCGGGATAATTTCGCATTCATATGTTATGTTATCGTGTGCTTCTTTCAAGCAGTCTATAATGTCGCCAGTTGTGGTATCTTTATGAAGATTTGACACATATAGCCAAGAGTATCGTATTGGCTTTAGCTTAGCTTTTGCCCCACCTATGTCATTGTTATTAGTTGCAATAAATCTGCTATATTTTCTTTTATTAGTATTGTTTCTTTGTCGTAGTTTGTGCCGATTTGATCCATGTTTACCTTTTGGCTCACAAAAACCTCATCATTATCCGTACAAGATGTTTTGCTTGGCTTAACATTTTTACTTGGTATAGAGCTTAATACACTCTGTATATCAGCATTTGTTCCTCCTGACATAGTGTCACTAGAATGAACAGGTGGTAGGTTCTGTGTGGTAGAGGTATAATGAATAACTTTATTGTTCTCTCGTGTAGGGGTATTTCTAACAGAATTATGCTTTTCTGTGTGTTTTCCAACAACTTTTTTGGATTTATCCTCTTTAGATCTATCATTTCTGGATGGATGTTTGTTGCTTATACTCATTTTTGACAAGTTTTCACCTTAAGGGTTTTCACCTGATGAATAAGTTGAATCTTCTCTTGAAGTAGTTCGATTGTGTTTCTAAGATCTTTCTCCATAGACTCTTTATCCTTAATTAATTATCTTCTTATATAATTCAATAGACCGGCACTATTTGTCGCCATGCAGACATATTTTGCAGTAAGATTTAAGATAACGATCCTTTTTTAAGTCTATTACCCCAATTTCAGACACTGTCAAATTGGAGCGTGAATGGCATATCTTATCACAGCATATATTACAAGCAAGGAAATTGACCGAATCTCGATCAATATTGCACTTGGGACAGGTGATTTTTTTTAATTGTTAATCAAGATTAAAAACCCGCGGATCACGTAACCTCAATCGGCCCGTGAATGTATTTCTTTGTTTCAAATTAAAACTCCATTTGCTGGATAACTAGATGATTTACTGGACACTTTCCAATCAATTTAAAGTATTATTTTTCTATTTAAAAGGCATAAATTACACTTGTTAAAATATAAACATCAAAACAAAAAACATAACCTCACACATATATATATATATATATATATATATATATATATATATATATATGTGTGTGTTGATTTTTTACTCCTTCACGGATGGAAAAATACAATGTGTTTTTATTCCGGGTATACATCCGTTCACTAGTGTCGTTCTGAAAAGAACAGTTTTGCTGACGTTTCGCCAAAATCACATTTGGCATTTTCGAAGCTTTCTTTCTCGCGTCCGAATAGAGACTGAAGTGTTGGGACTGCGACGCTTCCTTTTATACCCCCACTCGGGGCCGAAGGTTATATCTGCGCAGGCGTTGGTCGTTATTTATGTTTTCCGGATGGTGCTGTTGTTGTTGCGCTAATTGCGCTTGAGTTTTTGCGATTTTAGATTTGTCTATTATTGTCTTCCATACTGTTGGTAGTTTTAATGATTCGTCCCTTTTATTCAAATCACCTTGCTTTTCAATTTTTATGGCTTCTCGGATTATTCTGGTCTTAAATGTTCTATATTGGCAATCTCCCTACACCCATCGAAATTTATTTTATGGCCGGTTTCCTGATGATGTAGGAATAAAGCTGAGGTTGTTTGTTTATTTCTGATGCTGAGTTTATGCTCTTCCACTCTTGCTGATATTCGCCTGTTAGTTTGCCCTACGTACAACTTTTCACAGTCCTGGCACGGAATACTGTACACTCCGTAGTTTTCCAGTTTGATTTTATCTTTTGGGTTTCCGAGTAGTTTACCTATAGTTGTTTGTGCCTTGTGTATTGTTTGTATGTTGTGTTTCCTCAGAATTCTTCCGATTCTATCTGTTGTGCCTTTTACATATGGTAAGACTACTCGTTGCTTTCCCGGTTCATATTTTTTGTTGTTCGTTGTTCGGGAAACTTGTGCATTAATAGCTTTCTCTATGGTGCGATTTGTGTAGCCATTTTTCTTTAAAGCACTAGATATTACCTTAAGTTCGTTTTGTCTCGTCTGTGTTTGAGTTAGTCGCACGGATCTAGATATTAGAGTATTTGCCACAGCTTGAATTTGTGCTGGGTGATGATGTGATTTTGCATTTAAATATCTGTCTGTATGTGTTGGTTTTCTATACACGGTGTATTCGAAATGTCCGTTATGTAGTTTTGTGACCAAAACATCTAAAAATGGTAGTTTGTTGTTTTCCTCTAACTCTAGAGTAAATTGTATTCTGGGGTGGATTGAATTTACGTGAGTCAGAAATTTTTCGAGCTCTGCATGACCATGTTGTCATATAATAAATATGTCATCCACATAACGAATCCATAATTTGGGTTTTAAACTTGCTTTCTCAAGAGCTTCTTTCTCGAAGTATATCATAAATAGATTCGCGACTACTGGTGATAGCGAGGACCCCATTGGAGCACCATCCATTTGTTTATACATTTGCCCGTTGAAAGAAAAATAAGTATTTTTGAGGCAATGCTCCGAGAGTTCTATTATATGTGCCTGGAAATCCTCGTTCATAGCAATCTTGTCCAATGCTTCGTCGATGGGCATACTGGGATATAACGATTTGACATCTAGGCTTGCTATGATGTCGTTTTTTTTACTCGGAAACCCAAAAGATAAAGTCAAACTGGAAAACCACGGAGTGTACAGTATTCCGTGCCAGGACTGTGAAAAGTTGTACGTAGGGCAAACTAACAGGCGAATATCAGCAAGAGTGGAAGAGCATAAACTCAGCATCAGAAATAAACAAACAACCTCAGCTTTATTCCTATATCATCAGGAAACCGGCCATAAAATAAATTTCGATGGGTGTAGGGAGATTGCCAATATAGAACATTATAAGACCAGAATAATCCGAGAAGCCATAGAAATTGAAAAGCAAGGTGATTTGAATAAAAGGGACGAATCATTAAAACTACCAACAGTATGGAAGACAATAATAGACAAATCTAAAATCGCAAAAACTCAAGCGCAATTAGCGCAACAACAACAGCACCATCCGGAAAACATAAATAACGACCAACGCCTGCGCAGATATAACCTTCGGCCCCGAGTGGGGGTATAAAAGGAAGCGTCGCAGTCACCAACACTTCAGTCTCTATTCGGACGCGAGAAAGAAAGCTACTGTCGTTCTTTTCAGAACGACAGTAGTGAACGGATGTACACCCGGAATAAAAACACATTGTATTTTTCCATCCGTGAAGGAATAAAAATCAACACTATACACCTCTACGGGGAGGAGATTTTCAAGACAATCCAGATGTATGAGAGACTGAGAGGTAAGAAAACTAATCTTTTATGTGATCTAACCTTTCAAATTAAGTGTCGTGACAGCGATTTACTTCCTACTTTTACACGGTTGTCTTATCATACTAAAACTAGAAAAACTAACACCATACTTCAAAATGCTAGTAAGGCGTTATTAAAAGAACAAATCCATCAAACTAGAAAACAACTAGCCGAGACAGAGAAAGAACTTTTAAAGTTACACCTTAAACTAAGTAACATCATTCACCCTTTATTGTGGAATCGCATAGAAACTTTGGCTTTTTGGCGAACAGAAACAGAACAAGAAAACTTTCGAAAAAGTATGACAATCTTCTAAGAAAGTCGAGTCAGCCACAAAGATCGTCAGTAGACGTCGATAAATTAGTACATAATATATCATCCTACAGTCTCTCAGAAAGTGAAAAATCCGTACTGAGTAAGGGTTTTAATTTTGCGATATCTCCTAAGGAAATCCCTAAAGAAGAAATAATAATTGGAGTGTAAGCTGTCCTTGACTCCTCTGAAGAAACAAAAGCAGAGGAGATTCGAAAAGAGGTGGCAAGAATTTTAAGATCAAGCAAAACACCAAAACCAAACCTAAATGCCACTGAACAAAGGGCCCTAATAAACCTCCGAAAAAATAAAAACATCACAATCCTTCCAGCAGATGAAGGAAACGCAACTGTGGTTATGAATACTCAAGATTACGTACAAAAAATGCAGGATATCCTACAAGACAATTGTTATAGTCCTGTTCCAAGGGACCCGACAACGTACCTAGAAAAAACAACTAAAAAGAAAATAAAAAGTTCACCAATAAACCCCGAAATTCAACAAAAAATCATACCACGGGAAAAGTCGAGCAGATGTCCTAAACTCTATGGTTTACCAAAAATACACAAACCAGGCGCGCCTATCAGACCTATTGTTAGTGCTGTTAATTCGCCGCTACAAAAACTGGAGAAATACCTTTCTGAAATTATGCAACCAACTGTAGAAAAAGCTGATTCATTTGTAAAAAACTCGGAGCATTTCACTCGAATTATACGAGATATCGTCCTTGAAAAAAACGACATCATAGCAAGCCTAGATGTCAAATCGTTATATCCCAGTATGCCCATCGACGAAGCATTGGACAAGATTGCTATGAACGAGGATTTCCAGGCACATATAATAGAACTCTCGGAGCATTGCCTCAAAAATACGTATTTTTCTTTCAACGGGCAAATGTATAAACAAATGGATGGTGCTCCAATGGGGTCCTCGCTATCACCAGTAGTCGCGAATTTATTTATGATATACTTCGAGAAAGAAGCTCTTGAGAAAGCAAATTTAAAACCCAAATTATGGATTCGTTATGTGGATGACATATTTATTATATGGCAACATGGTCATGCAGAGCTCGAAAAATTTCTGACTCACGTAAATTCAATCCACCCCAGAATACAATTTACTCTAGAGTTAGAGGAAAACAACAAACTACCATTTTTAGATGTTTTGGTCACAAAACTACATAACGCCCATTTCGAATACACCGTGTATAGAAAACCAACACATACAGACAGATATTTAAATGCAAAATCACATCATCACCCAGCACAAATTCAAGCTGTGTGCAAATACTCTAATATCTAGATCCGTGCGACTAACTGAAACACAGACGAGACAAAACGAACTTAAGGTAATATCTAGCGCTTTAAAGAAAAATGGCTACACAAATGTCACCATAGAGAAAGCTATTAATGCACAAGTTTCCCGAACAACGAACAACAAAAAATATGAACCGGGAAAGCAACGAGTAGTCTTACCATATGTAAAAGGCACAACAGACAGAATCGGAAGAATTCTGAGGAAACACAACATACAAACAATACACAAGCCACAAACAACTATAGGTAAACTACTCGGAAACCCAAAAGATAAAATCAAACTGGAAAAGTGTACAGTATTCCGTACCAAGACTGTGAAAAGTTGTACGTAGGGCAAACTAACAGGCGAATATCAGCAAGAGTGGAAGAGCATAAACTTAGCATCAGAAATAAACAAACAACCTCAGCTTTATTCCCACATCATCAGGAAACCGGCCATAAAATAAATTTCGATGGGTGTAGGGAGATTGCCAATATAGAACATTATAAGACCAGAATAATCCGAGAAGCCATGGAAATTGAAAAGCAAGGTGATTTGAATAAAAGGGACGAATCATTAAAACTACCAACAGTATGGAAGACAATAATAGACAAATCTAAAATCGCAAAAACTCAATCGCAATTAGCGCAACAACAACAGCACCATCCGGAAAACATAAATAACGATCAACGCCTGCGCATATATAACCTTCGGCCCCGAGTGGGGGTATAAAAGGATGCGTCGCAGTCACCAACACTTCAGTCTCTATTCGGACGCGAGAAAGAAAGCTTTGAAAATGCCAAATGTGATTTTGGCGAAACGTCAGCAAAACTGTTCTTTTCAGAACGACAGTAGTGAACGGATGTACACGGAATAAAAACACATATATATATATATATATATATATATATATATATATAGTTAGTAGATTTTTCTTGGGTTATAAGTTCATAGCATAAAACATATATATATATATATATATATATATATATATATATATATATATATATATATATATATATATATATATATATATATATATATATATATATATATATATATATATATATATATATATATATATATATATATATATAGAACCTACACACTGTGAAGAAAAACTAACTCAAAATATATATATATATATATATATATATATATATATATATATATATATATATATATATATATATATATATATATATATATATATATATATATATATATATATATATATATATATATATATATATATATATATATATATATATATATATATATATATATATATATATATATATATGTATATATATATATAAATAAAAATGGTCCGAGATGGCGGAAAATCAATGCGTCAGGCTGCGAAAGAAAGTGGAATACCATTTAGCACTATCCAGAAGAGGTGTCATTATGACCAACAATTACTTCCAAGACTAGAAAGAAAGCTTACCTTTATCAAAGAACAAGAGATAATACTGGCAGATCATTTGATTAAAATTTCAAATATGTTTTTTGGCTTAGAACACCAGACAATTTCGAAGGGTTGCTTTTCAATGCGCTGAAAAGCTCAAAATTGCTCATGTTTTTAATAAAGAAACTCAAACAGCTGTTTCTGATTGGTTAAACGGATTTTTGAAGAGAAATTCAATTATTAGCATCCGCAAATCCGAAGCAACGAGCATAAATCGAATTCAAGGTTTCAATAAAAACGAACCGATTTTTTACAAACTTAGAAACACTGATAGCTAAATATAAGTTTTTACGCTATCAAATCTACAATATGGAAGATATGGGGGTTACAAGAAGAAAAGAAGATTAAAAAACAAAAATGTGCCAATAAAGGAAAATAAAGTCAAAAAATCATGAAAAGGGAAAACGATTTTTATTTCGCGATGAAAATAAATCAACATCGGAAGAGTCTTTTGTCGATGATAGTGTTTTATGTGATGATGACCTCGAGGATGCGAACAAATGAGCGGAGGCTGGTCTCATGCCCTATGTTCCGGATTTGATAATGCAAGTAAATACATTTGTGAATGTTGTTTAGGAAAATGTTAATAATTTTATCTACAACTAGGTTAAACTGAAAACTTTTTATTTATGCTACATTATTTTTTATGACTTTACACTTTTTATGGTAAAACTGAGTTGATTATTATTTTCATTACTTTCTGCACGTAAGTTTTTACGACTCTCATTACCCCTAACCGTGATTATCATTACCCCAAAACTTGAGCAATGAGAATCAAAGCAAACTTTTTTTTTAAATTACAAAATGTAGTTGTTCTTTATTTTTTTAATATATTTCGTTGAATAGCCTAATAAATAAACTATTGAAAACACGAAAGACATATAAAAAAAAAATTAATTAAATGTATTTTTTTAGGTTTCCCTTAACTGATTACGATTCCCACGTGCTCACCTATATAGTAATTTTAATATTTTAGTTCTTCAATTTCAAGAAGATATTCAAATGAACCAAATAGCTGCGGTTAACTACTTTTATGTGCCAGAACATATTAATGGGAGGTTTATGAGTAGAGTAAATGAATGTAACTAGTCCTTTAGGAAAGGCAGATAATAGCTTCTAAACGTAGTAAAACATATGTATTATTAAATATTTTACCAAGACCAAAAGTGAATAGTGAGTACCGCATACGGGTACAATATCCAATATATTTAAACTACGGGCAATGTAACCCAGAAAATTGTTTTTTTATGTGTTCACATTATTTATTGCGTTTAGAATGACAAACAAAAATCTTTTTTGTCTTTTTCGCAATTAAAATAAAAATATTTAACTTTAAATCGATTGAAGCAAATATTTAATTAAATTACATAGCTGAACAAGTAGACTAGACTGTGCCCAAAACGTTCCGATACGTAATATAAACCATATTATTTAAGCAAAAATAAGAAAATGTGTCATTTACCTTTTTTATAGTTCTTCTATAGACACATAGCAGTTATACAAATGCTTTCATCCTGTTGCGACTCATCAGTGCGCCGATCGTAAGAAAGAAAAATTAAATAAAAAAGAAATGATTTCAAAATTTTAAAATTAGTTTTAACAAACTGACAAATTTTAAACCTTGATGAGTCCAGACAGGTTGAAAGCATTTGTACAACTGCTAGCTGTTATAGGTCTATAAAAACTTAAAGTAAATGTCACATTTTCTTATTTTTCCTTAAATAACTTTGTTTATAATATTATGTATATTGTCCACATTCCGTGGACAGACTAGTCTACATGTTGAGATATGTAATATTATTAAATACTTGCATTAATTAATTTAAAGTTAGATATTTTTATTCATTTGTGAAAAAGACAAAAAAGATTTTTGTTTGTTTTTTACTACCCTCGCAAAATGGAAGTATTGTAATCGTGGAAAAATCACTCCCCCCGATTTTTTCAGATCTTCACGTTTTAAAGTCCCTAGATGACGAAAAACATATTTTCTCAATTCCGTCGATCTGTTTGTCTGTTCACGGCGTAGCTAAAAAACTACTTACCCGATGATGACTTGAAATTTTGGTCAAAAATTAAGGGTCATATAGGGATCACCTGGTAACATCTTGGTAAAAATCCAATTTGGCAAAACAAAATGGCGACTTAGTGAAATGTTAAAAAAATTATTATTAAAAAACTACTTATCCAATGTATCTCAAATTCTGCAGAAACATCCAAAAATATGTTCGAATCAACTGATAACATTTTGGTACGAATCCAAGACGGCGGAACAAAATGGCGGCTAAATAAAATATTTAAAAATACAGCCTGAAAAATTGCTTAATGTTTAGATTTTAAATTGTAAGCCATAACTAATTGTGGTATAGGGATCAACTAATAAAATAGTGGTACTAATTCAAGATGGCCGAACAAAATTCCGGCCAAACAAAATGTTTGTAGTCGTGAAAAAGTCATCCTCTCACTTTTACACCTCTTGACGTTTTAATGTCGCTAGATGCCAAAAAATATGTTTCTGTCCCTCTTTCTGTCTGTCAGTCATTTCGCGGCATAGCTTAAAGACTACTTACCCGATTGACTTCAAATTTTGGGCAAACATTAACGGTCATATGGGGATGGCCTGGTAAGATTTTGGTAAAAATCCAATATGGCGAAATAAAATAAGGGCTTAGTGAAATGTTAAAAAAATATTATTAGAAAACTACTGATCAAATTTATCTCAAATTTTTCAAAAACAACAATTATTATATTGGAATCAACTGGTAACATTTTGGTACGAATTCAAGATGGGGGAACAAAATGGCAGCTTACTAAAATATATAAAAATTTAGCCTGAAAAAACTGCTTAATGGTCTCAAATTGTGTGCCATAAATAATTGTAGTATTGGGATCAACTAGTAAAATCGTGGTACAAATTCAAGATGGCCGAACAAACTGGCAGCCAAATAAAATGTTCGCAATCTTGAAAAAGTCACCCTCTCACTTTTACAGATCTCTAAGTTTTAGCGTCGCTAGATACCAAAAAATATTGTTTTATCAACTCCGTCGGTCCGTCTGTCGGTCTTTCTATCTGTCTGTCAGTTCGTGGCATAGCTGAAAGACTACTCGCCCGATTGATTTCAAATTTTGGTCAAAAATTAAGGGTCATATGAGAATGGTAAGATTTTGGTACGAATCCAATATGGCGAAATTTTGCAAAAAACATGAAATATTATATTGGAATCAACTGCTAATATTTTGGTACGAATTCAGGATGGCGAAACAAAATGGCGGCTAAATAAAATATAAAAAAATTCAGCCTGAAGAACTACTTAATGAATTGATTTCAAATTGTGTGCCCTAGCTAATTGTGGTATAGGGGGTCAAATAATAAATCTGTGGTACTGATTCAAGATGGCGGAACAAAATGGCGGCCAAAAAATATTTGTAATCGTGAAAAAATCACCTCTCAGGTTTTACATATCTTCACGTTTTAGCGTTCCTAGATGTTAAAATATACGTTTCAACAATTCCGTCAGTTCGTCTGTCGGCTTGTCTGTCTGTCTGTCAGTCGGCATAGCTTAAAAACTATTGACCCGACTGACCCCAAATTTTGATAAAAAATTAAGAGTCATATGGGGATGATCTGATAATATTTTGATAAAAATCGAGTGTGGCAAAAACAAAATGGCGGCCTAGTAAAATGTTAAACAAAGTATTATGATAAAGCTACTTCCCGATTTTTTTCAAATTTTGCATAAACATCAAGTATTATGTTGAAATCAACTGGTAAAATTTTGGTACGATTCCAAGATGGCGGAACAAAACAAAAAACAAAAAACTACGTAATGATTTCAAATTGTGTGCTATAACTAATTGTGGTATAGGGCTCAACTAATAAAACTATATACTAATTCAAGATGGCGAAACAAAATTGCGACCAAATAAAAATTTTCTAACTATGAAAAAATCACCCTCTCAGGTTTTAGATATATCCACGTTTTAGCGTCCCTAGATGCCAAAAAAACATGTTTTATCAATTCCGTCGGTCCTTCTGTCGGTCTGTCTGTCATTTGGCGACATAGCTTAAATACTACTTACACGGTTGACTTCAAATTTTGAGCAAAAATTAAGGGTCATATGGGGATGACCTGGTAATATTTTGGTAAAAATCCAATATGCCTGAACAATGTTAAAAACATTTTGTTAGAATGGCGTATTATTTGGGCTTAAAATCACAAGTTTTTATTTTAAATTGTCGACGTTTCGTAACTTAATGTGTGAATCCTCAGGACACATAGGACTCCGTTCGTCCGCAGATATTTCCTACATATTAAGTTTCTAAATGGTTTTCATTAACAAGCCTCGTGTTCTTATGTTACAGTGGTGTATTATTTGGGATTAGGGTCCAGAAAAAAAGCAAAAGTCTATTTTTAAATAGTCGACGATTCGCACCTTTATTGTTGCATCCTCAGGACACATAATATATAGTTTCTATATCCTGCATGAACCACATATCATCATTATTTACCTACTCGGTTGTTCCGCAAATATTTCTCAGTTATTATGTTTCTATGGTTTTCGTTAACGATCCTCTTGTGGTTATGTTAGAGTGGTGTATTATTTGGGATTAGGGTCCAGTAAAGAAACAAAAGACTTTTTTAAATTGTTGACGTTTCGCAACTTTATTATTGCATCCTCAGGACACATATTATATAGATTCTATATCCTGCATGAAACCTATATTATCAGCCTTTAACTAGTACGTTGGTCCTCAGATATTTTCCGGATATTAAGTTTCTAAATGATTTTCGTAAACGATCCTCTTGTTTTTATGTTAAAGTGGTGAATTATTTGGGGTTATGATCCAGTAAAAAACAAAAGTTTTTTAAATTGTTGACGTTTCGCAACTTTATTGTTGCATTCTCAGGACACATATATAGATTTTATAATCTGCATGAAACCCATATTATCAGTCTTTACCTACTCCGTTGGTGCGCAGATATTTCCCACATAATAAGTTTCTAAATGGTTTTCGCTAAAGATCTTCTTGTTTTTAGAGTGGTATATTATTTGTGGTTAGAAAATATCTGCAGACCAACGAAGTAGGTAAAGACTAATAATATGGGTTTCACCTAGGATATAAAAATCTATGTGTCCTGACGATGCAACATTAAAGTTGCGAAACGTCGACATTTTAAAAAAGGGCTTTTATTTTTTTACTGAATACTAACTTTAAATAATACACCACTTTAACATAACAACAAAATGATCCTTAACGAAAACCAGTTAGAAACTTAATATCTGAAAAGTATCTGCGGACCAACGACTAGGTAAAGATAATATGGGTTTTAATTTAAGTTGGCGAAAGAAAATGGCGGCAAAATGAAATGTTTAAAAAATCAATATAACGTAGCAAAATGGCGGTATGTGTCAATGTAAAAACTATTTATTAAATTTATTTTATTATGCCCAAATTTCAAGTGTGGCATAGCTAGAAAGAAAATGATAAAATACTGGTATGAATCCAGTATGATGGAACAAATAAAAATGAAAAGGCAATATATGTAACATATATACTGTGACTATGTACTGAACTAAAGTAAGTCACACTCCACTACTCCTAACAAATGGAAAAAAATCATAACTAGGGAAGTTCGGGATAAAGAAATTTACCGATTTTTTTTTTTGTTGTAGTCATCCTTTAGCAACCAAATTTCTTTGTGCTCGTATTTCCCCCTCTATAATTAAACACCTAATTTGAAATATAAGGATATATCCATAGAATGGTAAAGGTAACAGAAATGTTATGTACTTTCATTAGAATACCGAACTGTTAAAAAAGTTATATTCTGTTTTGTCCACTAATGAACTAGCCTCAACTCTAGGTTTTCTTTCACGGTAGTTTTAATTATCTGCATCATTGCAAATAATAGCTTAACTAATGCCGAACTTATCGTACAAATAAAGAGCATTCAACAAAACTTTTACTAAATATAGCTTTTTGTTTTCTAGAAATTAACGAACAAACAGAAAATGTAAATATTACATTGTTTTTGAAATCAATTTAATTACTTGCCGCGTTCTTCGCATAACAGCATAGAGCATTGTCTATTTCGCACTATTGGAAATTTAGTTGGAGCACAATATATTTATTCAGTATTAGGAATTAGTAGGCATTACTAGGAATTAGTGGGCAATACTGGGCATTGGTAAGGAATTAATGGGCACTACTAAAAATTTTTGAAAATAAGTAGGCATTACTGTGGGAATTTCAGCCAATACGTAAGTATTGCGTTGTTGCCGCCAGACATTCGTTATTAGCATGCAATAAACTATTTTTCTTTGGATATACAAATTAGGATCGGCTGTTTTCGGTACTTTCATGAAAAGCGACTGTGACTTGTAAATGTGAAATATAGTGATTAAAAAGAAAGTCAAACAAAAAAGACCTCGGTAATTAACAAATCGGAACATATTTGTAATTGCGGTTAATCTGACAACACCGAGGACAACACCCACTTGAGGATACAAGAGTCTGGGCAACAGATTTGTGAGAGCTCCGAGAATGGTCGATCATACTTTCGTAGTCAGGGTGCTAGTGGTAGATTTTGCTGATATGTTGTGTGCATGGTCACGCACCATGCGAGGGAAATAGACGTTTTAACTACTTCTTGCAAAGACAGAGTTAAAGTATAATAAAAAAATAATAAAAACACGAAATGAATGGACATAATTAAATTTAAATGTAGTAGAATAATGTATGTTTATAAATAATTTTTAAAAATAACATAATAAAAAAAATAATAAAAATACGAAATGAAAGGACAAACATTTAAAAGTAGTAGAATAATGTGGATTTATAAATATTTTAACAATAATAACGGGTGAGAATATCGCCTTGCAACACTTTAGTTGCAAGGCGATATTGTAAAAATAGTTTGGAATTTTTGTATAAAAATTTGATAAGGCAGAGACACAGATTTTAACTTTGTTTATTAATAACTAGATACAGCATCATCCCCGAATTAAGGCAAAATGTGTGTCTGCAAATTAAGACTTTGCTGCGATATTTGTACTTACTGATCCAAAGAGCGTTTGGGATAATCCATTAATTCGTATAACTCCAAAATACCACACACGAATAGTCACTGTATCAAACAGGGCCTCTCAAAATCTTCACAAACAAGTGAAACAATAGGAAATACATGTAAATGTAAATATAAACACAAAAAAAACGGCGACCGACGGAGGAAAGGAACCGGTAAATACTGCACTTTTACACTCATTGATGGTGTTGCAAAACCTCTTCAAGCAGCCATAATTAACGAATATTATCAACATAATGGAATAAACCAATGCTTACTAATAGTAGGTATTGAATAAACCCGATTGGTAGGGGGTCCAGGCACGATCTCCGTGTAAACATATTATTAAAAACTTTATGAGTAGGCTAAAATACACATTTAAAACAACTAAAAATCAACCACAAATCATCCCAGATCTAATACGTGCAGAGAAAATGAAAAAGTGTTCCACATAAATTTATTATCTGTAGTGTGTCTGGCCGCTACCCGAAATTGTTGAGAGTTCGGGGTGAACATATTAGCTTTTATTTTTCCTAACTTGTACATTTGTAACCATAGTTTTATACATTATTTTGAATTTTTTTACTATTTCGATTTTCGCATGATAATATGTTTTTCTTTTTGATATTTCCTGTATACATAAATAATTATTACTTTTTCTTCCAGAGTCAGTTTTTATTTTAGCGAATATTTTTTGCACAACCTGTATAAACACTCTAAAAATTTTAAGCTACAGAAATATAGTTATTTTTTCTTTTCTTTAATTAAAAAAATATACTTTATTGAATTTAACTCTGTTTATCTCAAAGTAAGAACCAACTGAAAACTAAAAAAAAATCGTATCCTTTGCATTAAGTTAACGGCAACTGAACTTCATTAACGTCTATAGTAACTTAGAAAACACGACCATATTTCTCAAAATAGAGTATATTTGTCGTACATATAGTAATAGTTACAATACACAGTTCATGGACCTGAAATAGAGAACTTTACTCTTCAAAAGAATATATATCTTGTCACCCTAGCAAGACTGTAATTTCCTCAACAAGCTCCGCAGTTATTTTTTTTTTGTTTAACTTCTCTAAATTTTAGAAATTCTAAATTAGGTTATTAGAAAATTAAATTATATCTTGAGCCACCCCCTTAATACGTAACACAAGGATTCCTTCTTTATTTTGTTTTTTAAAATAAATCATGATCGTCCATAGTTTAGGTTTTTTAACTCACCTCTATAGTATAAACTATGCCTTCAACTATTGTACAATGAAAGAAATATTGTGCGATCAAACCTTTCTACCGGTTGATTTTATTTCTCCTAGAAATAATGTTAATTGTTCCTAAGTGTTTGCAACGGAAAACTGAAAGCGTTTTAGGTATAATGATAATACGTACCTCTGAATGTTTAATCACTTCCGCCAAAACTAGTTTATAAAAGCAAATCTAATTTAATTTAGTACTTAACAGTATTCTGTGATCTAAGATCTAATTGACAACAGATTTAAAATTAAAACACTGAAATATAAGTATTCTAGGTACTCTCCACGGCCGAACAACACAAGAGCGTTACATGCGTTGTTGATGCCAATCGTGTAAACTCGGAGCTCTTACAAATCTGTTCCGCAGACTTTTGTCTTGAGGACGATGTGTACTTGCCGGTCTTTATCTAACACGCACCTGTAAGAGTACGCATGCATGGTTGTTTCGCGGCTTTTTTCTTTCTCGACTGATCCAGATAGCACTGGATATTATTATTACCGAAATTGACAATCAACTTCTCAACAAATGTTGAGAAATTTTCTCTTGATATTTATCCAACACGTTGTTATTGTTGGGTACAGCGACATCTACCAAATAATCTGTCTGTGTTTCCTTATTGAACAGTACCACATCAGGTCGATTATTCGTCACTCGGTCGTAGTACAGTTTGAAGGCATTGTTTTCAAGGACTGAACTTGGTTTATATTTATAATAGGGCACAAAGATGTTCAGGAGCCCGTATTTATTGGCAAGTTTCTGGTGAATGATGTTACACACTGGAGGTAATCCGTGTTTGCTAGGTAAGTGCAGCCAGATGTTATATGCTGTATAGTCTCTGATCTCTGGCTACATTTTCGATACTTATCGGATTCAACGGACCGGTCTTTGATGATAAATTTCGTGTGTTAATAACTTGGTCCTGTATTGCCATCACAAATCCTTCCGTCTCTGGGAATAGTTGTCCATCTAGCTACCTGTTGGATGCTTCCTTATCTACGTGAGGCTGATTCAAGTCATTGTGATGTCGGCCGTGCAGTGCCATTTGAGTTCACTGTTCTTGTTTGTTGGGGTCTGAAAGTGACTTTAGGATGATATTGTCACTTGCGAGATTGAGTGGAGATTACGAGTTGTCACTTAGAGTCACTATATGGTGGAGGCTTGATGTTTGTGCCTTGTTGGTAAAAAAATCCCTCAATTTTTACAGCTGTCGGGCGTGCGAATTGGTCAAGTCAACAAGAGATCTTCTTTCGTGGCAAGGTCATTCGAAGAGTTGATGACCTTGAGTGGTGTGACTTGTACATGGTCATCATTAGGCGAGTAGTTCGTTGTCGTTCCTCTAGCTCCGTGTTAGTCCATTTCAAGATTCCGAAACTGTAGGTCAGCACAGACACAACATAGGTGTTAATTGCTGTAATGAGATTTCTGGCGGTTAGTTCTGATCTTCCAGCTTGGTCTTTCCTTGCTTATCCTGGAGCAGTCTAGCTTGTTGGAATCCTAAATATTTGTAGGTTTCTCCTTGGTTCATCGTTAGAACTATTTCTCCATTGGGTAGGGCTACATCACCATTAATGACTTTGCCTTTTTCGATATTTAAGGCTTTACATTTTTCAATTCCAAATTCGATATGGATGTCTTTCGAGAAGGTGTATGTCACGTCAATAAGCTTTTTAAGTTGGGTATGGTTTCCACCATAGAGCTTAATATCATCCATATACAGAAGGTGGGATATAGTTCGGGAATCGTCTCTATTGGCTTTGATGTTGAAGCGATGTCCTGTATTGTTTAGCAACGTGGAGAGGGGGTTCATCGCTAAACAGAACCAAAGTGGACTTAACGTGTCTCCTTGGTAACTTCCCCTATTGATGTGTATCTCATCGGTGGTAAGAGATTGATCGCTATTATTGATCCTCAGGTGTGTTCTCCGCTGGTGCTTGATAGTTGCCAGGAAATTAATGATTATAGGTTGAATTTTGTATATTCGTAGGACGCCTATGAGCCAGGAATGTGGTACACTGTCAAACGACTTTTTATAGTCTATAAATGTAGTGTGTATGTAGCGTTGTTTTTTATGTTCCTGTTTAAGTACCACAGAAGTCGATGATAAGTTGTTTTTACTTATGACTGTCAATATGTTGATAGATACGACTTGCAATGCATCCTGTTAGGATCTTGTACATGGTGGGCAAACAGGTGATGGGCTTGCACTGGGACGGGTCTTCTATCCTACTGCTTTGGGGTAGCATAGTTGTAGTACCCAGCATGAAAAATGCGGAGGGTGTGAGCCACATGGAGGACCTCAAATTTCTTATACCAGAAAATGTGAATATGGTCAACTCCTGGCGACTTCTAGTTGCTCGTTCCGTTAATAAAGCTGCTAACTTTCTCCTTGGTGATAGATTCAAATTCCACGTGCGGTGTTTGAATTTCATCACGTTAATATTTTTTTTTCTAGGTTTTTTACAATTGTTTTTCAGGAACAATCGGCCTTTGGCAGGCAAGATTGCTGCTATTATCTAAAACTCCAAGAACGATCTGACAATGTGTGTCGCATCCAGTACCACTGACTTTTATGCGATATGTGTCCCATGGTATTCCAATTTCTTTGAGAGAAGTATGCAGAGTTTAAGGTATTAGTCCCATAGATGATAAAATAAATGGGACGGTCCTGACTTCTAGGAGGCCCAACATTTGTTTAATCTCACTTTGTAGTTCTGTGCATTTGTTCAATTTCTCTGCAAATTTGGTTTCTATGTTGTGATTATTCCGTACTGCATTGTCTATTAGAGATAGATGTCAGAGCGGTTTTATTCTTAGTTAAAATAACTAGGTATATCACGTCTGTTATGAACAACTGTGACATCGGTCATAATGCCCTTATCCTAGTAGACTTTGCTATATTCGCTGTTGGTATTCTGAGGTGGAATTTGCCGTTACTATAATTATTTTTATAACTTGTTGTCTCACAGTATTCCTGTGGTTGTATTTTATACTGACGGGATTATACCAAGTCAGTACAAAATATAAAAATAAAAAAAAAAGAAATGGAAAAAAAACAACTATTGTGTATTAAGAAATGATCTAATGATGCTACATGTTTTCAAAATGGCCGATTTTTGGATGTTTGTCTGTATTAATTCCTAATTGAGCCAAATGTGGTGTAAACGTTGTTGGGGTGAGACCTGTTACTGATATGACGCGAGGAACAATGATGACTCTTTCCTGTTTCCACAGCCTTTTTACTTCCATTGCCAAGCCGGTGTATTTGGCGATCTTCTCACTGTATTCCGGTTGGACGTTTTCGTCGTTGGGGACAGCCATGTCAATTAAATAAGTGATTTTCTCTTTTTTGGATTGAAAGGTGATATCGGGTCTGTTTGCGGGGATTGTTTTATCTGTGTGAATGTCAATGTCCCAGTAGAGCTTGTCGTCTTCGTTTTCAAGTATGAATGTTGGTGTATAATGGTAGTAAGGGTTCTGTGTTCTCCGTTAGTTTGTATGTTGTGGCTAATGCTTGATGAACGACCTTCGCTGCTGAGTTGTGTCTCGCGGTGTATTCAGTTCCGGCCATTATTCTACATCAACTCGTTATGTGATTGATCATTTCTCTCTGCTGGTGACATCTCCTCCACGACCTCTCGTCTTCAATGGTTGTGTCCTTGATGATGTGCTTTCGGTAGTTTCTGGTTGCTATGACTTTGTCCTGGATGGCAAGCAGGAAGCTTTCTGTTTCGGGGAACATCTGCTGCGTGGCTCGTTTGAGACAGGTCGAGCGGTGTATAATTCTTGTCTGCTTTCACTATTGCCTTGTGGAGGTTAGTTTGTTTGTTGTGGAAGAGTTTTCTGAGTTCGTAAATTTATTTTTTATTTAGCGATTGTATATCTATAATTCCCCTCACTCCTTCTTTTCTCTCGATGGTGAGTCTTTCCTTGCATGCGTTAGGATGTAATTTCCTGTGTTTAGTGAATTCAGTGCTTATGAGAATGTGAATGTTTTCTATGACTGTGTGTGACCATTAGATGATACCAAACGAATACGTAAGAATAGGTATGGCGAAGGTGTTAAAAGCTTTCGTTAGATTTCTGGAATTCAGTTTTGTTTTTAGTAGCTTTGTGAGTCTGGTTTTAAGTTCCGTCTTGAACTCTGATTTGATATGAGTGTGGTTAATTTTGGTGCTTTAATGGAAGCCTAGGTATCTGTATGTTTCTTTTTTGAGCATGTTATCTATAGTTTCATTGTCGATTGTTTTCCTCGTAGGGTCGTCTTTCCACTGTCCCTTGTTGATATGAAGTAGCTTGCATTTACTTATATCAAATTCCATGTTGATGTCCAGGGTAAACGTTTCTGTGATTTTAAGAAGTACTTTTAGCTGTGCCTTTGGGCTTGCATATAATTTTATGTCACCAATGTACAAGAGATGATTTATTTTGGGTACGTTATTTTCTTGGTGCTTAATTTAGAATCCGAAGTTTGTGTTATTCGGTGTGTTTGAGAGTGGATTGAGACAGAGGCAGAACCACAAAGCGCTGAGTGAATCTCCCTGGAATATACCTCGTCTGATGTAGATCTCTTCTGTTTCGATATGCTCTTTTTGTGTTTTTAGGTTGATTTTAGTTTTCCACGTACTCATGATTTGTGTAAGAAATTGCCTGATGTTTTTATTGACTTTATATAATTCTAGCATTCTGGTTAGCCAACTGTGGGGTATCGAATCAAAGGCTTGTTTTATAATCTATGTAACCAGCATGAAGGTTTCTATAATTTTTCCTGGTTTGTTCCATGATGACGCTGTCTATAATTAGCTGCTCCTTGCATCCTCGGCTGTTTTTCCTGCACCCTTTTTGCTCTTCCGTTAGAATGTTTTGGTGTGCTAGATGTTGTTCTGTTATCCTGGTAATTATGGCTGTGATGATCCCTTATAGGGTTGGAAGGCACGTAATAGGTCGGTAATTTGACGGATCCTTATTGTCTGATTTTTTGGGTTTAAGGTATGTTATTCCTTGGGTGAGAAAACTGGGGAGTGTGCTAGGTTTTAAAGTAATTTCATTGATTTGGCGAGTGAGAGCTTCATGTGTGGAGGTAAACTGTTTGTACCAGAAGTAATGAATGTTATCTATTCCAGGACATCTCCAGTTATGCGTGCATTTGATTGTTTCTGCAACTTCTTGTGTTGTCATTGCAAAGTCCTCTTGTTCCTCCAAGCACTTGTGTCTGTCTTCTTCCTCTTTAATCGATAAAGCGTTAATATTGTGTAGTTTCGGTTCTGACCAAATACTTTTCCAGTATTCTGTGATCTCTTGTTTGGTCGCTGGTTCTATTACTCGTGCCTCCTCATTGCTTATCATTTTTTGGTAGAACTGTTTCTCGCTTCTTCGAAACAAGTTGTTAGCGTCCTTTCTTTCACTTGATTCTTTATATCTTCGGAGTCTTGCGGCATACACGGATAATTTTTGCTTCAGAGTGTCAAGGATTTCTGTAAGCGTGTAATCAGGAGATGCAGATTTGATTTTCACTACACTTTGTGTGATACGTTTTGAACTGTTGCCGTTCATGGATTGGGTAAGATGTCCCAATTATTTTCTAATTTTGTTAATTTTGTTTTCGATCCTTATCCGCCATTTGAATTTTGGTTTTATGTTGTTGGTTTATCTGTGTCGTGGCGGGAGTTTCTGATTGTTCTGTGTTAGATCACTGTATGAATGTCCTCAATTGTGCTTGCATTCGTTATGTACTCGGAAATTATGTGTTCGTTGGTGGTCTTTAGGATTTTATGTGTGTCACGTTTGAAGATTACACGTGGAATAGGATCTCTTGTTGTAGGATCGGAGCTTGATTATTTGTTTAGATGTGACTTGAGATGGTCCGAGGTATAGCTGTGTGTATGGTGCTTTGAGCGAATGATTCTCTTGTCATGTGCGCTGTATGGTGCTTGTCATCTGTCGTGGGTTGTTGCTGGGTGCTTCGCCCCTACTGAGCATTGAGTGAGGTTGCAGATCCTCTTGCACAAAGTTGGGCTGGTTTGTATGTGGGATCAGTTAGGCATCTGCCCCACTGTCCTCAATGTTTAATTGCTGAATATTTAGTTCAGCAGCTACCATAGCTTTGATGTTTTGCAATGCAAGTGGGATGAGCTTACTGGTCTTAGTGATGACTTGTTGTTGCGATATATTCGCTGTTGTAATGGGCTCAAGTAGTTGTGTTTGGTTAGTATCTGTGTCAGATTTGTTTGTGTATCCATTTGGGCAGCGCATGATCGGTTCGCTCGATTCTGTAATGCGACTCATGCGCTGCCCTGCCTTTCACGCCTTGGTGGGAGCTAGCTTAGCCGACAAAACACTTTCGGTGGGTCTATTTTCCTTTGCCTGGTCGTGATCGTTTCGGTCGAGCTGTCCTTTCCCGCAGCGTCCTCGACCGTTACGCTGCTCGCCGGATGCTCTGTTGTTTGGATTGATGTTTTGTGGTGTTAGAAGCTCAAAGTGTCCCGATATTGGATCGCCTGTTAGTAGAAGGTAGATCATTTTATTGTGAGTTTGTTTGCCTATTATTGTTGGTCTCTCTTTAATGCATCTGTTTTGTTCTTGTTGTTCTTGGTTTTGAGAAAATATGGAAGATGTGCTTCTGGGTTTCCGAGAGAGCAAATATTTCTAGGCTTGTTCCATATGTAGTGGTTTTGCTCATAAACTTATAATAATTGTTGAAGTCCTTCGTGTCGTCGTCGTGAAATAACGAAAATATCTGAAGTTCCGACCAATTTTGTCGTAGAGATTTCAATGCGTCTTCTCAAGTTTTGGTATATTGTTTTGATGGCCGTATATGTGCAAGCTGACTGATCGGAACACACAACTTTCGTCTCCAATAATGTCGGCTCTAATGAAATTCTCGGAAATAGGTTCGGCTGTAGCAGTTTTTTCGGCAAAGGCCCGCCTGTTCAGCCTTTCGCCGCCGCCATCCCGCATGCTGTCACCTTCAGCAGTGGCTCCAAAGGTGCCCTGGCGATCCCCAGGCAGCGGCTCTTTCCGAGGCTCGATGCTTTCTCCATTTTCATGGGTGTTCTACCATTTGACCCTGGTGGTCCCGGTAACTCGTGTCCGTGGAGGCGTCACTCCCCATGCCACTTAACCGAGGTTAGTTGCTCCGTGCGGTTTCAAAGGCTAGGAGGGCTTTAGGGTGGCTAGGGTGTGGGGAGGGTAGGGATCTGGGTATTTAGGACAGCGGACAGCTGGACGCCGCTGACAGTACGGACTACGAAATTACCGTAGCGTCCTCAATACTGCTGGATCCAGTACCCAGACGGTCAGACTTATATTATTGTTATTATTATTATTATTATTATTATTATTATGTCGGGAGAGACATAATAATAATAATAAAATACCGAGACTGTAACTATGCAGGCTCTTAGCTACAAGAAAAATGATAAGAATTGTTGCTATAAAAGTGCACAACTGTTCAGAAATGAGAGTTCAGGATCTCGCCGGCAAAAATGGAACTGGTTAATAACATCTTTTAAATTCTTGGATAGCTTAATTGCGCGAGGATAAATGTTTTCTTCCTACGAAAATTTTTAATAATGATGCATACCCCGCCACCGCTAATTGAAATTTATTCACGCGTCGGACTGGAAAATTGGAAAATATATTTTGTAGGACAATATTGAATTCTAGGTATTTTGATTAAGCAATCATATAAAATCAGCTGGTTATCTATAAATTGAAATAAGTTATGATTATGACAAAAATCATAAAATGCCAAAATAATAACTTTTTACCTTTTATAGATTACCAGGTGATTGTTTCGTGATTGCTAATTTAAATACCTAAAACACAATTTTCACATTGTTCTACAAAATACATTCTCCGATTTTCCTATCGAAAAAATGTTAGCTACACAAGAACTTACAAGATATTCTTAGGTAGTAGGTAGGTAGGCGGATTATTATACTCGTTTAAAAAATTAATATCATCAATATCTATTCTTCAAACTAATCGGTGGAAATTTTCTGTGTAATTTATTTGTTTATTTCGACAAGATTTTTAGTGCTTAAGTCGATTTCAAAATCGAAAATATTTTCTTACTCTGCTTGAAGACATTTGAATGTGTTGGAGCAACCAATAAATGAGTATTTTCAATAAACTTATTTGTTTCTTTCTAATCCTTCCTTTCTATTATCTATTCTTCTCTTTAATATCCTAGATAACTCACCTGTATAGTAAGTAACTCTTTCAGCATTATATTGCTGTGAATATTATAGTTTTCGCCACTTTTGTTAGGCATTACAAGGTATTATTGGGAAATTAGGTGCATTACTAGGAATTACTGAGGTATTACAGTGAATTAGGGGGAATTAGTAGGCATTGGCGGGAATTTACTAAGGAATTATGGGCATTAGTTAAAAAAATATTAGATTAATGCCCAAAATGGGCATTGAAGTACACAATTTTTTTTGGCTTGACAATAAATAATTGATACCTATGGTATACAGTTCTGGCTATGAAGCCGTCAGGGATTTCTTTGAAAGTGTTTATTTATGTGTAATAGGTAGAAAATGAAAAGAATAGTCTAATGTGTAATGAAATATTTAGCGAAGTTTGGTGTGATAAGCGCATTTTCTGAGACCCCACTGATGAACATTATTTTTAATGGAATGCTGCACCGGGCCAAGACAATATGATAGTTCAAGATTTTCTCAATATTAAAAATTATGTACAAAAATGAAAGAATGATATTTCCAGGGAAATTAAATTTTTAATTGAATGATATTTCCAGAGAAACTAAAAATTGTCAAAATATGTCATTTATATATATATATATATATATATATATATATATATATATATATATATATATCAAATAATTGAAAGAATAACTAGACTAAGAGTATAACTATTTTTTTATTTATAGTGCATGATGCATTTTAATTCGATTTTTTTAATAATAGCAACACATTATGTATTACAGCTGATGTCATACATTTCATAGAACATAGCCTTGATCAGGGTAATACTGTTATATCGGTTGATGTGGACCTACAAAAGGTCTTTGATGTAAGCGGTCAAGATATACTAATAATAAAACTAAAACATATGTGTTTTAGGGGCCTCACCCTAGATTTGGTTATGACTTATTTGTTTGAACGCAAACGGTATGTTGTGCTAAATGAGCATAACAGAAAAATATGTACTAATAATTATGATATGCAGCATGATCCATTGCTGTACAACCTATATGTTTTGAGTTTGCGCCTCTCTGGTCTGTGTGCTCAGTGCTATACTTTTGCCGACGAGACAATATTATTGGTGCATACAGCAAAATATATCGAAGGACTAACTAATATAGGTAATATTGATCTGGATAGATGCTATAGGTGACTCTCACAAAATAAACTAAAAATCAATATCGACAAAATTACATGCATAGATACAAAAAAAAATTAAAGATATACAATTAAAAATTAATAATTTTGATATAATCAAGGCCAACAATATAAAATGAGTGGTTCTTGTCCTAAATATTCAAATAAACTGAAACACTCACCTAGACTACATAAAAAATAAAATAATTTTATTAACAGGAGCACTCTACATGAGTAAGGATTTCTCGAGTGCTGACTCCAGCTGTAAGATATATAATTCTTATTTTGAATCAGTGATTATTCAAAACAAGACTTTTATATTGCTATTTAATCAAAATTATCGGACTCCCATAGAAATAATATATTAATTACTAAATATACTGCCAATTAATACAATATTAACAATAGAGCAATCAAAACTGACATTAATAAACAAATAACGTTTGCTAATCTGATACATGTATATCAGGTGAAAAATTTCTATGATTTTCACTGAGGTAGATATCGCATTTTTTTTTTGTTTACTTTTATTTTAAAAAACACCAGATATTTCGAAAAACCCCGAAATAATTTTTTGTACACAACTTTTTTTTTTAATGTACAAGGTAACTGCAAAATTATGAAGCAGCCCTCTAAAAACAAAAAAAAAATCAAGAAACAATTCTTATATACAAAAAAAATAAGTATATTTTATTTTTATAAAAATATTTTTTTCAATTATACAGGATAGCCCTACCTGGGGGCTACCTGAAAATAAAAATATATAACTTGTCTAAAATCGTGAAACACGTCAAATTTATTTTGTTATTTTGTACATATAAACATTTTCTCCAATATGCGTGGTAGCTTAGAAGGATGAAACTGTCCCCTGAAAACGAAAAAAAAATGTCAACAATTCATTTAACAAACGGAAAATATATATAAATAATATTTTTTCTACTACACATTAAGTCGCCCTAGAGATATGACATCGCCACCAAAAAGCAAAAATATTTTTATTGTAAAGCGGATAGTTAAGAAAAACGGTGAAACATGTCAAATCTCCTTTATGTCTTTGTACAATAAATATTTGCCACACTATACTGTGTTACCCTTGAGAATACATGAATCCCCAAACATACAAATATTTATAAATTTTTTGCATATCGATTTGGAATTTCGTTACTAGATGGGCTAGATTTAAAAAATATACTTATATGCCATCTAAGGGCTGGCAAAATGGTTTTAGTCTATTTTTTATATTTAATATTGATTTTTCGGTTTTCGATAATAGAATCTTTGAAGTTTCCGATAAAAATATTTGACAGTTTGTTGTCAAACCTAATTTTTAGATCAACATTTAAACGGTATTATAGAAGGTATCTATTTAGGATTTTGTATACTACACCTCACAATCTGTCAAAAATGGCAACATAATATAGATTTAAAGCTTCAGTTTCAAGTCAAGTTATCAACTCACACTTTATGGGCTATTGTTTTTATACTGCCTAATAGGGGCGTGATAATTATATTTTGTTTACTGAAACAAGACCTATAAAATACTATTATCAAAAAAAATAAATTATTAGCTATCAGATTGATGAAACAATGTCATTCACCATTTCTTTAAAAAAATAATACCAACTATTTTTTCTAAGAAGAAGAGTATGTCAGTAGGCCTTGGACTTGTCTAAATTAACCTGTAGTAGTATATTACATTACAAGTATTGAAACTGGTAGTTTTCAAACAGGGAGGTATTTAGTACCTGGTGTTAACCGAGTACGGAAATCCTTCGAGTTTGACATATAACGATATGACGTTGCCGATAACTTTGACACGAGTAATGTACACTATTTTTTTTCCAACGACCATTCAAAATTTTCGGTAGAATTATTATATTTTATATTTTGTATATTTCAACACTAATGTTGAAAAAATTGTTTCAATACTAGTGTTAAAAAAATTGTCACCCGTTACGTCAGCTGTGACAAGATTGTCGTATTAAAAAACAGCATTTTTCAACACGCGTGTTGAAAAATGTTTTTCAATACATTTGTGATATATGACACTTTCTAGCTCAGTTAGCAGTGAGCTTTTTGTCAGTTTCGTAAGTGGTCGTAGGAAAACTTTTTTATATTGTGTGATGAGAAACAATTAATAGATAAAAAGTAAAAATTAGAATTTTCTGTCAGCCGGCAATCTAAAGATCAATTCAGAGTTCATACAATGTGTTTCACAATAAAGTAATATCTTTCTCCGCCTTACATTTGTGTGCATCCTGTAGGTTTATAACTGAATTATACTATAATTCCCAGTGTGTCAATAGTTGGGAAATTTTCCGCAATAAACTTACCCCCGTACTCTATCTACCTCAACCTTGTCTCCTATTTTTATGATTATCATTTCTATTATTTGTGTCTCCATTTTCTGCCGTGGTGGTTTTGTTTATGCAAAACACTTCAAAAAAGAAAGAAATAAGACCGATATATTTTCTAAACGTAATATAGTGTGGAGAATAAATACATCACAAACGAGCTAATCCATCATAATTTAAGCGATGCTTAACATTTTCCAAATGTTTTATAGCGGACCCAAATTCGTTTATAAATGATAAATTGCTTTAAATAGGTTTCCGACTTTCGCATCAGCAATTCAAAAGGACTGAAAATACCTTTCGGTAAATTAAAGGAGACATTATTGGAGGGTCTAAAAACAACTTTATTGATTTTAAAAAAATGACCTGCAATAAATAATTGTCCTCGATATAAAAATCTGAGCAAATATGTAAAGGCAAGGCGGTTGATGACAAGATTGAAGAATTATTTTTTCTTTGCAAATTTACTGCTTTTAAATAATAATCGGCACCGTGTCATTCTTAGCTTAATGGCATAGATGTATCATTTATTTCTTACCTCAGGTATATTAAAGTTAAATTATTTTACATTATAATCGGTTTGGAAATAGAATATTTAATTTTTAGTAAACTTTATGTTGACCTATAAAAAACAATAAGATGGTATAATCGGATTGGTGCTAGTGATTCGCGACCCTATATATTCCAGTTTATAGCATACTATAAGAATGCGCTTTTATTCCATACTATTTACGAAGACTATTTTGATTATAATATGTACCTTAGAGTAGGATATTTTGCTAAATTTTTCTGTAGAAGTGAGGTAGAAAAAGTTCCTTACAGAGAATTCCATACTAGGGAACTTTCCAATTTTTTTTTCTATCTATAATATCATTCAGTTATGTATAAAAATAGTATTCCCCAAATATTACTTCTTAAAACGAAATAATAACTTGGTAAAAAATATTTTAAGTTTCGCGCGCTCGAAAAGCATTTCAAGCGGCCGAGAAAGCGCGCGGAGCTGGCTGACGTCACCGAGTATGATGTCGTCCATCGCCGTCTTTGCCAGTGCTTTATGGTAGTATTTGTGAATTTTAGTCTTTTACCATGAAAGAACATTGTCAAACATATCTTAAGTACTGTCTGGTGCCATTATGCTCTAGTACAACAATAAAAACGCCCAATATGTATTAGATTGCCACTTGATCCCAATCGTCGAACAAAATGGCTCAAAGCCTGTAGAAGATATGTTCACGATATTTCACTAAAATCTAACGCCCTTCATATTTGCGAGGATCATTTTAATGTAAGTATTAAATATTAAATTCATATGCTATATTTCAAAATATTTGGCATAATTTTGTTGTTCCCTGCTATTCTCTAAAATTATTAGAGCATGTTTATTAATTGTTATTTTATTAAAAAAATAAGTATGTTCGGAGCTCTCTTTAAACTGTAGATACGGGGGTCACAATAATCCTTGTAGAGTTCCGTGCTGATTGGCAATAAAATGCCAAAACCTCCTCAGATAGAAGATAGGTATGTTCTGAAATCATTTATTTTCCTTTTCATTTCAGTTAGAAGAAGATATGGAAAACTACATACAATTTAAACTAATGGGTGGCATTAAAAAGATAAAAGCAGGTGTTTTGTCCCACATCTTTGATTGTTAACCTGATAGGAAAAGAGCGGCTACCCAGTCTGTTAGGGTCGGTGCTCTTAAAAGAGAGAAGACGCAACTGGTCCAGGAAGCCATTGCTTCCACTTCAACATCCACTCAACCTTTGGAAGACCATCAGAAAACTTTAATGTTGAAACCAGTGTGATTACCGAGGGGCAAAATCATGATGATGATGATAAAAAGAAAAAGGAAGTGTCAACGCAAACCTCAAAACAAGCTTTTACCAAAACAAGAAGCAAAGGTGTGCAGTGCAAGTTGTATAGTGCTGTGTCAGTCATTATTACATAATAATGTTGGAACTTCGCCAGGAAATAAAGGGGGTGCATACGGAGGTGCATACCAAACAAATACTTGATAATACAAGTAGTCCAAGCAGCTCTTCTACTGGAACATGTAGTGAATATTACGAAGATCAAAATTTTAGTGAATGAAAAATTGCAAGAGGAAACACATAAGGATTTTCAAAGCTTAACGTTAAAGTGGAGTTTAATGAAAATTGAAAAAAGGCCAAGGATATATTTGGGTTTACCAGATTATGCATTTTTAAATGTGTTCAGATTAATTGTTGCGTTTAGATTGACAAACAAAACTCTTTTTTGGTTTTTTCGCAACTGAATATTTATATATATATATATATATATATATATATATATATATTATTCAGTTGCGAAAAAGCCAAAAAAGAGTTTTGTTTGTCAGATTATGCATTTTATATTTTAAAGTTACTAGAAAAATATTGCCATTTACAAAAGCTAAATAAATAATATGTTTAAGTATTTTTACAAAGTCGTTGCAACTTATAAGTAAATTTTTAGGGAAATGCGGATTTGTACCGAATACAGATACAGTAAGGCTAAATTTACCTTTAGCGTTTCGAGCTCGATACAGAAATGTATTTTGTATTATAGATTGTTTTGAGATTGAAATTGAGAAGCCTTCAGATGCTGTTAAACAATCTTTGACCTGGTCAGAGTATAAGAAATGCAATACAATCAAATATTTAATATCCTGTACACCTGATGGCATCATAAATTTCACTTCTACAGGTTTTGGTGGTCGTACATCTGATGCTGTTATTGTAGAGCATAGTGGCTTCTTAGATATCCTATCTCCAAATGTGTCTATTATGGCAGAGAGAGGATTTAAGCACATAGAACATTTTCTTGTTGCTAAAAATTGCGGATTAATTAGACCACCAAGTGTATCTTCTTATACAAAATCTACCCAAGCTGAAGTGCTAGAAACTAAAAGAATAGCCAGCTTAAGAACACATGTTGGAAGAGTAATACGTAGGTTATGAGAATTTGCATTTTTAGCACCTGCTTGATCGATAACAAATTAATACCACACACAGATCACGTTATTAAAATAGTGTGTGGTCAAATTAATTTGCAATCGGGCGTAGTTTCTGGAAAATAACATTCTACTATATAAATGAATGTTTGGTACCTATTGTGTTTATTTTATATCTATTGGTTGTATTAGGGAAGAAGCATTATAAAACATTTTCCCTGAAAGTTCTTTTTTTCTATGCTCTGTATTTTGTATTCATCTTTTTGTGTTAAATAAAACATAAGATTAATGTATTTTTATTTAAAGTATTATTAGTTTTGATCTAGAAGATCATTTAAAATACTACAAAGAATCGAATAATTTTGAAAAAATAATATGACACCAAAAATCTTCTGCTGCAGTCATTAAACTATCTAGAACTTCTTTATCATACTCAACCCACGTATAGTTAAACTTGCTATTTTTTTCAAAATCTGGGTTCGCTACACAAAATAAACATTTATTTTTATTAAGCATAAACATTTGCAACTGCACCTGCGCGTTATATTTTGCAGTTATTTTATTTTCCTTCGTTAAATAATTTGTTACAGTTTTAGCATAATGAGGACACTTTATTTCACCGAGATATTCTTTGCATACTGCGTCTGGTGAGGCCCCAAAAATTGGATGTTTTGGATTTAACTGCAAACCACTTTCATTTACTTTTATGCTAAATGATTTTTCTAAGGTTTGTACTACACTTTTCTCTAACTGTTTTTCCCTATTCATTGCTGGCGTTGCTTTTAATTTCGAAACACCCAATATTTGTTGAACCAATGCTCCATCGTTCTTTTTGCAGTGTGCAGCATCATAAAGTTTTGATGCAGTTATTGTCCCATATCGTAAATCAAACCACAAACTGCTATCAGACTGACTAATAGTTTTTAAAGCAGCTTCTGAACATTGATCTTCGGTCATAATATTTTTACAGAAATTGCTAAATTCACTATATGTTGACTATCCCGTAGATACAAATTTTAGCATTAGCTGATATATGCCCAAGTTGGTAGATATACCTTCACTACTAAAGTGTTTCAATAACTGACTTTGTGAATTATTTTGTAAGCCTATTTCTATTACTTCTTCGAAAAATCGAGTGCTATCTTCATCAGAACTTAAATCATCTTTGCTACCAAAATCCTTTAATGTGAGGTATTTTATGCTCGTCCAAACTTTTGAAAGCTTACTTTTGGTCCAATAACAAGTTACCTCTGTTTTTGACGGCTCTTCACGTCTGCTGTGCAACCACATTAAGAAAGCAAGGGCATGCTTGCAACCACCTGTAACAATATTTAAAATTTGTTTTAAATACTACCTATTAATCACTGTACATATAAATATATGTACAGTGCTATCAATCATCAAAATGATATATGTATATATGATATGTATAATGAGGCAGCGTAGTCAAAGCACTGAATGTCCAGTACTTCACCCAATTCTTCATCAATACTACAAACTACTGCATATTGTTTTTTCTTTATGTTGTGTTTGTCGGGTTTACGATGCTTACAACATAAAACTTATGTAGCTTTTCGATTTCCCGTTGATTTTTGTTTTTTACTGGTTCATAACTTATTTGTTGATATGGAAATTGAATAAAGCAAACTGGTACACACCAACTTAAAACTTTATTCTAAACTCAGTAAAAGAGATATTAGGTATAACATAGTGAATATTTAATTAACACTGCTAACATTTTTAATGCATACGCTTACATAGGCGTTGTTTATCTGCTAGTCACGTACATCCTCTTTCTACAAATTCCAATCTTAAAAACTATTAAAAAGGTAATGTTGCCGTTGTGAAATTAAAAACTTATAAAGTAAAATATGATGTTGGACGTAGCAGTGTTCGAGTGTAATCTTAGCTTTCACAGTGCAGGTATTACCATGCCTCTTCACCTGTATCCATCCAACAGCTGCATCGCCATATGACTCTCTTCCAGATCTAAATAAAGTTTTTATTAAAAGGAAAAATAAATAAATTGAAGACATTTAAAAAAAAAGCTTCTATATTGGTACATTTTACAGCAATACTTCAAGGTCAAGGTCAAAATTAAACATATTGAAGTATTATAGCTAAACCTTTATAAGTGCACACACTGTAAGTTCCCTAACCCCTAACCCCTAACTGACAGCCCTAAGTCTCTCAGGCTCCCTGTCCCTTTCCCCTTGATATTACTTGCACTACAAAAATCTAACAGCGGTGCAGCTCATATTAGTGTCCTAACTCTTAGAAAGCTTCCTAATGACACACAGCATTTTTGACTTTTTAGATATAAAATAGATACAAAATTTAAATTATTATGAAATAAAAAATGCGGGCATTTTATTTGACAAATCTGCTTAAAATTCAGTTTTCGGTGACATCTCGTATAAACAAAAGTAGATAATTATTTATATTTTAACAGTAATGAAAATGAAAGAGGTTAAAGTGTCATGTGAGACATCCTGTATATTTTAAAGTCTGTGGTATTTTATACTAACAAATATTCTATAAGTAGGGTTTTTGTTTTGTATATTTGACCACTAAAAAATCAATTTTTATTTTATAAACGACTAAGGACTTTTTTTATATCGGAGTCTCTGAGACGTATGCTCGCCAATCATGGTACAAAATTAGGTGTCACTAGTAGGGTTGAATATAAAAGCTTGTAAACAGGTATTGTTTAACTCCGTGAACTTCTCCAAGAGAGAAATTTTCATTAGTTTTTATAACCTTGGGAATATCCTTATTCAGTCATAGTATGTATATATAATGAAAGAAAAAATGTCTTAATTTCTAATAAGAAAATCAACACAATAACAAAGCACCAAACCAAACACGTAAAAAACACAACAATGAATTTACTTCAAATAACCCTGCTGGCTTGCTGGCAGAGCTATCCGCGTGCCCAAGATGATACGCCGTGACGTCACGGCTAATATCAGCGCGTTTATTGCCGCTGGAAATAATTTGAATTTTGGAGCATTTTTAATTCTTTATTGTGGCCGTTTTGAGCAATAAAAAATTGTTTTTTTGGTGATACGTGATTATATACAATATATAGTTATGATTGACAGTATTTTTTTCCCATTTAAATTTTTTGTGAAGTTCCCTATTGAGCGTGTGTTAACACCAGGGCCGGCGCGAGGCATGTGCTGGTTGTGCACTGAACACGGCCCCGTGCTTAAGGCGGCCCCGCGCTAAACGCTGCATAATTTTTCAAATAAAGTAGGTTTATATTTTTGCCTTTTCTCATTAGATACTTCACCACCAAAAAAAAATGGAATGCAGTGAATAAATTAAGTAATCCTCGAACGCATTTACGTATTACAGTATTTCGGTTTTCTCTGCAATAGCGCTGCGTAGGGCATAAGCAGTCAGTTTTAAGACAAAACTGCGTTTGGCCTTTTACTTTCCTTGTGTTTTAAGAAATAGTTTTAGTTTTTAAGAACTTTGATTTTTGATTAAGATTTATTGGTTACTATAATATATTTGTGCATACGTGGTGATTTTCGTTCTTAAAGATTGATTGATTATTCTGCGGTACGCCAAATAGACGTGGTTGATAATATTAGATAAGTACTTTACTAAGTATTAGAAATTAATATTACGCAGCAAAACTATTAGCAAAATAACCCAGTATTAACGGCATTTTAATCTATGCGTCTTAAACAACACGAGGTATTAAAAACTCACTTTAAATCTATGGAGATGTGGAATGAAGCCCGAGTTACTTTGAAAATTCTACATCTTTATTGAAGATATGCGAAAGGTTGTTTTTTGAAGAAAAACAAAAGTGGCGTGATATTATCGAACGGCTAATATATGTAATTAAATTTTAATTAAATATAAAAATTTGACCCTAGGGCACGTGAAACATGCTACATCATCAGGTAGATCTGTTCACTATTTAAGTCACTATATTCAAAATGAGATTATTTCAATAATGGAGAAAAAGCTAGTTACTAACATATCTGATCGAATCAAAGCTGCTAAATATTTTTCGATTAGAGTCAATTTTGGTCCAGATATGTCGCACGATGAGCAAATTTCATTTATAATTCGTTATGTGTATCTTGAAGACGATAGTATCGAGCTTTTTGAGTCATTTGTAGGATTTGCTATAGACAAGTTGAAAAGGCTTAGCAGATAGCCTAAAAGCAATTCTCAAGGATTTAGATATAAGTTTTGATGACTGCAGAAGTCAAGGATATGGCAACGGCACCAGCATGAAGGGGTAGAACAAATCAGGTGTACTAGGTTAATACTTTCCGACATTGCTAGTGTCTCTCTAAAACCTATGACATTTTTTGGAATTGTTCAAAGATTTTACACATTTCTGTCGGCATTAAATTACAGGTATGATGTTGCCAAAAAAATATTAAAAATAACCCCTAAACCGTTATCAGAAACCAGGTGGGAAAGTCGATTGGAAAGTGTAAAAGCCATAGGGTATCAAATCAAACTCATTTTTTATCCTCCTCGTGGCAATTTGGTATGAACTGTTGGTTACTGTAAATCGAGTAAGTAAATTTCTACAAAATGAGGATATGCAGATAGATGTTGCTATCAAATTATTGGAGAAACTTCACCAAACTTTAAACAGCTTTAGAGTGACTGGTTATGATGAGTTTGGAAGTGTGCTAAAGAAATATGCTTTGAAAACTACCTAGTGACAGTTTCTTCTAAAAAAAGTATAGCGAAAGTTAAAAAGAATTTGAAGACGAAGTCGAGGAGTCATTTAAAGAAACCTTATATGAAAAGCATAAAGATCAATTCTGATTTTTATATCAATTATATTGGATAAACTAAACTGACGAAATTAATGAAATGTTGTAAATATTTACACATTAGTTTAAAGGATGGAGATAGACAAAATCTTTGTGGACTTGAGCTATATGAAGAGTTACGGTCTATAAAGAACATAATACCAGCAGATTCTAAATCTATATAAGTTACTTCAGTTTCTCCACATTTTTATGAAAAAAAATTACTAATTTATATATAGCCTTGAGAATAATTCTAACTCTTCCAGTGGCAATTACAGCAGCGGAAAAATGTTTTCAAAACTAAAACTGATTAAAAACTATTTGAGAACTACCCCATATCTCAAGAAGAGCTGGTAAGATTGGCATTATTGTCAATAGAGTATAAAATGGCAAATACAATAGATTTCAATACACTAATTGGCAATTGACGATTTTGCCAATGTTAAGTCAAGGAAAGTATGTTTATATAGAGCTATATATTAAGTATGTATTCTATATGTTTATTTCTCTGTTATGTTCTTTATTGTGTTATTTCAGGTATTTTTTATGACTTTAAAATATTAACTTACAAGATTTTTATGTTGAATTTTATGCACCTTAGATACTAGATACTTTTTGATAAAGTAGCAATATAGTCTTAAAAGTATACGGCCCCGCAAACTTTATTGCACTCGCAAAATGTCGCGTCGGCTCTGGTTACCACCATTTTTGGATCTAATATGATAATGTTGATATTAGATGTATTTGTAGAACAAAATAATACATTTCTCAATTTTTAATTTTTAGTTATGACTACATAGATGTAGAAATTTGAGAACCTATTTTAAAAAATGCGCTGTTTTCTAATCTATCAAAATTAAACAGTTCTTTTAAAAACCAAAATGTCATCATGGGTGATGCCGTTTTGCGACTTTATTCTGTATACCAGTTAATGTAAATGTTGGAGTCGGGAGGCTAGACACAGCGGTTTAAATGCTGAATCCAAACTCATAAAGACTTTGGATTCAGCAACACAACGCTTTAATTACATTTGCATTAGCGGCTCAATTACCTTTCGGTAATTGAAAGGGCCACTGGAATGTCTAAAAACGAAGTTATGGATTTAAGCTGGAATAAATAATTTTCCTTGACAATTCTCGATAAGTATATTCAAAGAAATATTTAAGGGAGAGTAATTGACAAGATTGAAACGTTATCTTTTTATGGAAAATTTCCTATTAATTATATCAGTTATCACACATCTTAAATTTAAAATATTTTTATATTAAACGGTCCTAAAATGGAAATATTTAATAGTTAATTTTTATTTTGACCTATACGTTAAATAGGTACCATTCATAGCCTGTCAGCTCATCACCAGCATCTTTTACCTTAATTCCTCATTGGAAACACAGGCGTTCACAAAAGCAGGTCATCTGATCCGGCATTGCCGTTAAACGTGCTTTGATCAGTATTGTTCTTCTTCATGACCGTTTTAACCCCCTTCACGTTGCCTGTGGGTTTGAATTTAGGATCAGTTTTGCGATTCCGGATCACGCGCCATGGGCTCGTAGTAATTTTATTTCTTAGTGGTGAGCTAAAACAACAATTTAAAAATTAGACTTTTGAATTTTTTAAGACCATCTGCATATTAAATAAAAAACTAATTATTTACCAAATAAAAAAAATGTGTCGGAAAAAACTAATTTCTAAAGATTTTTCAACCCATGGAGACATATAGTATCATCACCTTTTAAGATTTAACACTTGATTCTTAAATAATACCGATTTAATAAACGGGGTACCATGTTTTGTTTTTGAAGTTTTATTTGCCATAAGCAAAAATAAGTTTTTTAGTTGTTTTAAAAGTAAAAACATATACCTACCTTCTTATTATCTCTTATAGTTTTTGAGATATTCGAGTCTGAATATTGCATTTTATACAGGGTATCTGAAAATTTCGTTAAATTTTAGAGGTGTTATACTGACACATAAAGTGTTCAAGAAACATGGTGTAACACTTTTTAATATTTTTAGTTTTTCTTGATAAGTCTCGTACATTTTTGTCTAAAAAATGGCAATAATAAAATTTAGAAAATGGGTGAATGTAGAATATATATGCTGTCTGGAAATTCCGTTCCATTTTTTTGCAAATATTTATAAAAGTGTTTATGAACATCGTTTTGAGAACGCATTATTTTCCAGATAAAGGGTGCTAAAATTATATTTTTTTTATATGCTTAGTAAATTTATAAAGATATTAAAATTAAATTAAACAGACACTTTGAACAATAGAAGTGTTCTTTCGCTAGCTTTAAGTTTTTTTTCAAACTAGCTCTTACTTTTTTGATATTTTGTTTTGAACTTGATATCACAGACAAATGTGTTAACTATTAGAACTAGAAGAATACGAATTTGTAGGTACTGGTTCTCTAAAACTGCTAGTATCTCCAGAACCGTTAGGAATACAGGTAAACTTAAGGTTAATACCAAAAATGAAGGTAATTTAAGGCTCTATATGTCTCCTTAAAAAAATTTAGGGTGTAGATTTCAAAAATCGTGATGCATTGAAAAAAAAATTCAATTGAAAAAATTAAAATTTGAAAATAAAAACTGAACACCCGGTGTAAGATAAGGATCATTTTTTTTAATTTAAAATTAAAATTTTCAGGAGAAAATATTAAAAGTTGACAGAAATTCTTCTTCATGGTCTATTGATATTGGCAAAAAAATCAAAGAAACTGTCATAACTTGGCAATGCTGCTTTCAATGTCAAAGAAATAAAAGCCTTAGAGTGGCATAGATTACCATGAAGAAATACAGGTTTTCCTATTTAAAAATGTAATACTTCTGTGTGCAATGCACTTGGGTCACAGCGTGTCCATATTTTTTATTGTGTTTCCCCTAACTAACTCCAATTGGATTTCCTCAATGAGATTTGTTAGCAAATTTATGTTAAATGCATAGTAAAAGCCCGGTATATAAAATAGACACCGGTATATATATATATATATATATATATATATATATATATATATATATATATATATATATATATATATATATATGTATATATATATATATATATATATATATATATATATATATATATATATATATATATATATATATATATATATATATATATATATATATATATATATATATATATATATATATATATATATATATATATATATATATATATATATATATATATATATATATATATATATATATATATATATATATATATATATATATATATATATATATATATATATATATATATATATATATATATATATATATATATATATATATATATATATATATATATATATATATATATATATATATATATATTATATATATGTATATACATATATCATTTCGGGTGTATATCCGTTCACTACTGTCGTTCTGAAAAGAACAGTTTTGCTGGCATTTCGTCAAAACCACATTTGGCATTTTCGGAGCATTCTTTCTCGCGTCCGAATAGAGACTGAGTTATATATGTATATAATATATATATATATATATATATATATATATATATATATATATATATATATATATATATATATATATATATATATATATAGAGAATTTATATTATATATATTATTTTATAGGTAATATATTATATATATAATATAATACCTATAGACAGTAGTTTACACTGATTTTTTTAAGAACGTCATGCGTTCCATAATATTGAATTCATGCAATTTTATCTCTATATCAGATATAATTATACAGTTGAAGTCCGTTGATTACAAAGATATTTTAACGTAAGTTTTTTCAAAAAATTATCTGGCCACCGGTTCGTTTGGACATCATGAATTGGTACCACAGTTTTACCAGTTTATTTCTATATCACTCTTAATGCTTGCACAAAATTTAAAATTAAACTAATAAATAGTTTTTTCAGGCTGATTTCTAAATATTTTGTTAGGACGTCATTTTCTTTTGCTATCTTGGGTTCGTACCAAAATATTACGAATATATTCCTCAACATTTTGTTCACCATATTGGATTTTTACCAAAATATTACCAGGTCATACCCATATCGCCCTGGTCATTTGGGTAAAGCAGTTTTTTTTAGCTATACCGGGAATTATATGATCAGACAGACAGGTCCGACGGAATTTGGAAAATATATTTTTTGGAATCTAGGATGATTTTTTCAATCTTTATTTAGATCCTGGATTCCTACCAAGTTTTACCAATTGATTCCTACATAATAGTTGATTTATGAGCGCAATTAGAGGTAAATTGTATAAATGGTTTCTAGTAATAATTTTGTAACATTTCACTATGGAGCCATTTCGTCTTGCCATATTGGGTTTTTACCAAAATGTTACCAAGTCATCCCCTTGTGACCCTTAGTTTTTGACCAAAATTAGTTGTTAATTGGATAAGTAGCTTTCAGCTATAACTCGAACAGACGGACCGACAGAGACGGATTTGCGAAAACTTGTTTTCCCTCATATAGGGACCTTAAAACGTGAAGTTCTTAAAAAATCTGGAAACTGATTATCTTACGATTACAAGATTTCCCTTTTAGGAGGGAAGTAAAATAGGTAAATTTGCCTTACCCAAAGTTGTTTTCCTACAAAATTATGGCTACATACAGTTAATGCATTTTATGAATCCATATACCAAGTTGTTGTTAATAACAAAAAAAAATTGAAACAAATTCCTGTTTGTTTTTAGCATGGATCTCCAACCTTTTCATTACGTTGAGCCACCTGAATAACGTTCTAATAGACAATAAGCTACCTAAACTTTTTTGACCAAAAATATATTATATATGTGGAAATATTTTTTATTGTACTAGATTATAATGTCACATCATAATTATTTACCGCCATTCCAATTCAATTGTCCAAATATTCGTGTCTCGATTGCGATAATTAAAACTGGATATGGTATTTTCCTTTTTATAAAAAAGATCATATTAATGTTGCAATTGATACCAATAGTTTTAGAGCTAAATAATTATCATGCGTCTGCTTCTGTTGCAGTGCTATCTTCAGCAAAGTGTTGCACGGTACATACTGCAACTTACTCAATATTAATTTCCTTTGAGCTATAAATTGTACCAAGACCACAACTTCATTAATATCTTCAAAAATATCTTAAATGCATTCTTTAAGTTAGGTACATACAATACAATACTCGACAAATGTAAAATACCTTATTTTTTTTAAACATCTTCTCACTTACTAAACCAACATTTTTTTTTAAATAAACTTACCTAGATCTCTACATACATATAGTTATTTATAATAATATTTTCACAAGTTTAATAATTACAAATAAAAATTATTACATTCAAACCTTTGCCATTTGTACTGATTTATTAATTAAATATGGAAATCTTTGTGTGCTACTAGATTTATATTTCGAACCAGTCGCTAAGCTTCACCGCACGGTGATATGGCTAAGTCAAAAAACAGTCAAAAGTCATTTTGTCATTATTATAGAAATTTTTAAAGATTTTTTTTTTGTTTCGCTAGATGTAATCTTAGTCTAACTTTCAGCTTACCTATATATATTTTTTTATATTTATATCGCGCAATCGCAAATAACTAGAGGATATAACATATTTTGAACACTAAATACATGATTTTTGATTGCTTATATTTCCAAATTCAGTTATGGAAATATTATAATTTGTTGTTCATAAGGTGCTATTTAACTGTAAATTAAACATTAATTCAGTCTTATGACATTTTTAAAATTAAAGATGGCGGGCAGGTTAGATTTTTTTTAATTAGTATTGGCGACAATTTTTTAAAAATATTGTGAAAGAATTTACAAAAATAGACAAAAGTATTTCTTAAAAATAATTACAAATAAATGAGGAAAAACTTAATTAAGTACAGTCTTTTTATAATTTTTTCATAATTAATAGGAGCAGTTTGTTAGAACCTCTAAGATGTGTATTGTTTTTTTTCGTTATCTATTTTGAGCAACTTATGTAATCTTAATTTAAATTAGTGTTAATTGATTTCACAATTATTTTATAAATTTCATATTTTACTTTATTTATGTGTGGTAATACTATCTGTAATTCTGACACAACTGAACTATTTTGTATTTTTTATATTTTGATTTAAAAAAATGTTTAAGGGTTGAAATTTTGCAATAAATCATAAATTACATGATAAACCGTGAAATAATCCATTAAAACATTTCAAACTATTTTTTTTGCCTTTCGTCATAAGGGGTGGTTGTTAAGGGTTGAAATGTTGTAACACATCAAGTATCAGTTTCAGAATATTAAATAACATCTATTTTACATATTTAAATATTATTTTAATCAATGAAATCCTAAATACTATTTTTTTTATTTTTATCACAAGGGGTGTCCTTTTTGTTTGTAGTTCAAAAGTTATGTATGCCAAATTTTCAAAAAAAAAACGAACTTTTCAGAAAGGATTTGAAGGTAATGCTCTGTTTTTACCTCCAATAACTGCACTATAATTATTGATACCTCTGTCTGTAAATATAAAACTGAGACCGAGGGGTAAACCGCGGTGGCATTGTGGTGTACAAATCCTTGGCGTTACTGGCACTACTCCTATATACTTGTGTGTATTCATGGAATTAGTAATGGCATTAGGATGGCATTGGTTGGCATTGATCCCTTTTTTATGTGTATTTCATGGCATTAGTATGAGATTAGTATGGCATTATTATGGTATTAGTATGGCATTAGTATGGCATTAGTGTGGCATTAGTATGGCACTAGTTGGCAATCTACACAAAATATTTCCATTATCCATAGTGTATTTGTTCTGTCGAGTATCACCTTACCTTCTTGTAACTAATTATTTTGAATATTCGTTATAGTATAAATCGCAATACAAATCTAAGTGGAACTCTCTGAGTACTGTAAAGATAGACTACATGTTTCTGGAAATTTGCTGTGGAAATTGGCTAGGAGTAGGAGAGAACATCAAATCATTTATTAAAAACCAATCCAAATTTGCAATTGCTAATATCGTTTTCTTAGCCCCACGCTCGGCCCCACGTCTAGAATTAAAAACACTTTAATAACACAATGCCATGCCGCTGCACGTAATAGTGACAACGTCGCTTTCTTGTTCGCTAATTCCTGTGAGTCCCAGCGCGAATTTTGTTTACGCTAAGTACTTATTGACGTTTATCTGTGAATAACGTGACAAAAAATTATTCAAAGTTGAGTCGAGAAAAGGTAAGTGTGTTTGTAATGATAATAAGCCTAGTTTCCCTGGATGAATAGTACAGTAAAATATCAATTTCGAATTTAGGAATTGAGGTTATGTATTGTTAACTAAAAATAATTCAATGGCCGATCGGCTGTATTTTCAACAACGTTGCCGGCTTGTTTTATTTTTACGAAATAAAATGCAATATAATATTCAGGTTACTGACAAATATTATTTTAGTACGTGACAATAACTGAACATAATTAAATGAAGTTTTGGCAAGAATATCAGATATGAAAGACCTTACCGAAGACAACCCACAGGTATGTACATTCAACCAAATATAGCGATTATTAAATTGGAGTATCAGATGAAGAATGAGTTTAGTCAGACATTAGTTTCCTCATTAATTTATGGAATAGGAATGAATTTGACGACAGATGTTTATCCGTACTTTTTAGATAAATTAAAACTGAATAGTCATGTCACATAATATTCGTGGTCGACCCTTGATGTTTAACTTATATAAAAACATCACCTCTGCTCATTTGAAAGGCGAAGCAATTATTATTTAACATATGACATTTTAAAAATGAACCTCACGTACGCGGATCTTGGTACCATACAGTGAAATTTACACAAAACTGCTACAACAGAATTTACGTGTAGGGGGGCACGGTAGGGTAAATTCGTTTCATGTGATTTGCTATGTAACGAAAATATTCAACGCTGTAAGCATTTCCTTTAATGCTCGTAGCTAGTTGCGCTTGGCTACCTGTCTAGCTACATCGGTTAGCATCTGGCCTTTTAGGCATTGGATCGTAAGGCTCGTGGGCTCAAATCTCGGAAAATCCATTTTTTGAATTGAAAACTCCTTTAGGCGCACCTGAGCATTTTATTTTATGGGGAGTGAATGAGATTCACGCGTCACGCTCGGTAAAAAGGGTAACGCTTGTTCGGTTAAAGTCGGCTCGAGTCGACTGGAAGCCGTAGTGTGTCTTTGTGTGTGTAATCAAAGGTTGTATACATTGTTTCATAACGCTTGACTGTTACGTCATAATGAAGCCACCAGCAAATCCCGTAAGAATACGCTTGGTGTCGTTATGACGTAACAGTCAATAGTTCTGAAACAATAAGTACGTTGTAAGTGAAGATCGAGGTGAAGATTGACTAGCCTGCCGATGTCCGGTTGAGCTGTAATTTTTGACACGAATTTAAGTTGGATGACAAAACGATAATTTGGAATAATGAATAATAATAATAAATGATAAAGAGCCGTATCGAGGAGGGTGGGGCCCAATATTACCTCTTCTATGTTCGATCGAGCTGAAATTTTGTACACGTATTTAGTTTGGATAATAATACAATATTATGGAATGATTAATTGATACAGGGATTACAGGGCCGTATTCAAGAGAGCAGGGCCTAAAATTAACTTTTCCATGTTCGATTGAGCTGAAATTTTCTACACGTAGGTTGGATAACAATACAATATTATAGAGTAACTGAACTGGTACAGGGTCGTATTTAGGAGGGCGGGGCTCAAACTTAACTTTTTCATCTTCGATTGAGCTGAAATTTTATACACGTATTAAGGTTGGATAACAATTCAATATTAGGGAATAATTGAATTGGTACAGGGTCGTATTCAGGAGGGCGGGTCCAAAACTTAACTTTTTCATGTTCGATTGAGCTGGAATTTTATACACGTATTAAGGTTCCTTGATGAAGTTTTCACTTCTGTCGGTCGTGTGGTCTTAAGCACACACTATAGTTTTTTTTTGTTGGAAAACTATTATTAAATTATTATTTTTGGAAATTCTATATTCGTAAGTCCCATAATAAAATTAGAAGTAGGGACGTTTTTGTTTGGTTGTGGAAGTTTCACTTCAATAGCGTGTTGTATCATAGCGCGTTCTTTTTAATAACGTCGAACTAATTTTTACCGAAAGTCGCAATAGATGAATAGTTTGATATGGTAGAGAACGACGAAGCAGTGATATCTCAGTTATATATTTGTCACTTTGATAATTTCGCCTTTCAAATATTAATGAATACAGGAGATTAAAATAACAAAAGTTGTTAAAAATCCTGATAAGAAACTTATATATATTATTTTACATGTAATTACCCATTGGGGGTGTTTGTAAATGTATCTTTAAATAAATAAATAAATAAAGATTTTTTCTATTTCAGCCAATAGACCAAATCTCCAATTTTTGGTTAGAGGCTGAAGCTAAACTCAATATTCAAGTACCTGAGTGTGTCAAAAATATGCTAACTATCAATGGATATGAGAATGAAACTTTAATTGGCAAAATTGATGAGGTAGCAATCTCTGAAATGGAAAAGTTTGCCCAAACAGATCTTATAGATATAGTAGACAAAACTGACTATAAAAAATATTATGGGATTTATTCAAATAAACCTGAAAAGTTTAAATTTGTTGTTGGCCATAAACAAATGGTCACTATTGTAGCTGAGTACTTTAGGAGAAAAGAAGAAAATGATGCAACTGATGTATCTGGAAATCCAAAGAAAGTTAACGACCCTTCAAGAAAATCATTATCTTCATCAATTAAAAAGAATCAAAAAGAATACCTCAACCTACCCAATCAAATTTCTGAGATAAATTTTGTCTAGGAAAAAACAAAAATTATCGCCAGTATTAAAAAATGGGCAGAACCTAGGATTAACTTACAGACGTGGCCATGTTTTCAAAACGATTTTAATCTAATTAATGTAAACATTAATATTTTAAAACAATCTTGTGGTGATACACTCTCATGTACTATTAAATGTTTTTGCGGTAGTACATACAGTTTAAGAAAATGGCAGCGGAAAGGCTATGAGTCAACAAGATGGATATTGTCAAATTTCCAAACTCATTTACTGGAAAAGCATATTAAGGTGGATCAAATATCTAGTAGTTGCAATCCCGCCACTGCAAAGACGACATCAAGGCCAATATTTTCTTATTTTGAAAGAATCCCCGCTCCAAATTCTGCCAAGAAAATTAACATATTGCAAAATATTTCCGTACTACCTAGACTAAGACAAGAAGACACTGAAAACAACCCCCAAGCAAGCACATCCAAAGACGTTCGTGAGCGAGTTGAGGTCGACCAGCATATAAACAATCATGCAATTAATTCTCCAGGATATGACAATGAACATTCAATTTTAGAAGAGACAAGATCTACACCGAAACCAGTAGCAGACAAAACAAAATGGAAAAGCCCAAAATATCAGAGATCAGAAAGGTCAAAACGTACCAGAGAAAACAGTTTAACAGCCAATCAAACAGTTCTTACAGAATATTATAACTTTATCAATGCCGTTTGTGAATCTATGTCGCCTGATCTAACAGATCAAATTTTAAGCAGTATTCCAGAAACTTTGCATTATACCGATGATACATTGAATACCTCAATGCAATCCAAAACACAGGTCTTATCCACCTTTTTACATAAATTAATAGTTAATGCACAGGCAAATTCAAAATACCTACAAAATAATAAGACTTTTGATGAAGTGACCAAGAAACTATGTCTTTATATATTTTATACAGCTGGTAGGTTGGCATACGAGACATTACAAGCTAACCTAAGAAATAGTATGCCTTCAATATCCACACTAAATCGCTTTGTCGACCACAAACAAACACGTCTGGAGGAGGGCACATTTGATTTTGCAGGCTTAAACAACTTTCTTGAAAAAAATAAGATTCCGAAAGTTATTTGGATGTCTGAAGACGGAACAAGAGTGAGTGGGAGGATCGAATATGACTCAAATTCTAATAAAATCGTTGGTTTTGTATTACCTTTGAATAAAGGTTTGTCAGAGAAAAATACCTTTATAGCATCGTCATCAACTGCCATACAACAGTACTTCCAAACAGGTATCAAAGCCACGTACGCATATGTTTTTGTAGCACAGCCTTTGACCCAGGGATCACATTCATATTGCGTGGGTTTATTTGGGACCGATAACAGATTTACATATGAAGACGTTTTACGAAGATGGCAACGATTAAGAGAAGAAGCTAGCAAGTTTGGTATAAAAATATTAGAATTTTCATCTGATGGTGATACTCGGTTACTGAAGGCCATGAAAATTGAATCGGGTTTGGGTGGCGAAAGCTCTGTCCTCGGCTCTGTTTATAAATGGTACCATATGGATACAGATGCAACAAATATATGTTACTTCCAAGATTTCATACATATCGTGACAAAAATGAGAGTAAGTTTTTGAAAACAGATATTAAATTGCCTCTGGGAAAATTTGAAGCAACTCAGCAACACATTGTCAATATCATAAACACAATACCGAAAGATAAGCATCTCCTAACGGCATCAGACGTGAAAGCTGAGGACAAGATGAATTTTTCGTCGGCCGAAAAATCATGCAGCGTTAAAATTATTGATATTTTAAAAATAATGCCTGATACAGATGGGACTCGAATCTACTTAATTATGAATTACATATTATCTGCATTTTTGGGAGACGAGAAAAAGGAGAATATTCCACTGTGTGAAAGAATATATAGAATTTGGTACGCTGTTTTTTTATTAAGAGTGTGGAGATCATCAATTAAAAAAAGTAAGACTTTAACGTTGAAAGACAACTTTATTTCGGCCAACTGTTATAACTGCATCGAACTTAACGCCCATAGCATCATAAAGGTTGTTTTATTATTCAAACACAATAGCGTAGAGTGTGGTTTGAATAGTGACATGCTACATTTTGCTAATATGAGCAGTCACCCATGCAAAGAGCTATGTCGAGCTGCAAGATCCATGACTTCTACATTTTTCAACGATCATAAACTTTAGTATTAAGGATCTATTGTATAAAGTATCTCGAATTCATACGATAAATAATATCATTGGCGAAATGAAAAGCGATTTTGTGTTTCCACGAGAACTTAAAAAACGAAGAGATCATGAGAACAGTATCAGTCAAGAGGAGATAGTGTGTGTAGACGTAGAAGCTGTTATAGAAAGAGCATTGGAAGATGCCAAGAATGATGCAACTTCACTCGGCTTCCATCCAGAAGAAGAAGAGTTTTTAAAAGTAGATCTTGAGCGAGTATATTATGAATGCGATACTATGGAGGATAATATGGAAAGCGAGATGGAAAGTGACATCGATGATTTCACAAATCATACAGAATCTAAAAATCTAAACAAGAAAGAAAACGACGACAGTATTAATCTAGATATGAATCAAACTACAAATAGATGTTCATTAGATTTGAAAGGTTATTCGAACGAAGTTAACAACGTTGAAGAGGAGGATGCGTACCTGGAAATTCCATTAAAAGATAAGACAGCAGTGATAAAAAAGTCAACATATTGCTGGTTGCTAAGCGACGCAAACGGGCGCTTATGTAACGACCGACTAAGTCGTTTTATAGTCAATAAGAGTGGTAAGCCTACTCTAAAAAGAAAGCTGAAAACCGAACCACTATATTCGAAGAAAACTTTTAAATTGAAAAACAAACGCGACTATGAACAGGAAATATCAAGTAATGAGAGTAGTGTGATTTTGAGTGATCCCCGAAGCGATACAGATGTAGATGAAGATGGAAATATTGATGAAAGTTGTATAACGGACAATGAACCAAATTCAGAGACTGAAGATCTAACAATTAGTGACATTGGCCCAGATAACTACTATACAGTTGCCTACGATAAGCAGTGGTTTCTTGGGAGAGTTATGGACATTTTAGAGGGTGATAAATTCAAAGTGAAATTTTTGAAACAAAGCGGAGATCAGTTTGTTTGGCCTAAAAGGGATGATATTGATACGGTAGAAAAAATTTATTTTTTCTACGGTCCAATCGAACTGCCGGGCAATGCACCATTCACTTTAAAAAGACTCGATGTTGTGAATATAAAAAGATTATTTAAGAAAATGCTATGATTTTTCATTCAAATAAGTGGTACGGTTAAATATGTACTAGGATTTTTGGATATTTATGCACCCCCCTATCAACTTTTACATTTGTACAAATACAAAATAAAATTAAATACATTCATTAAAATTTGGCAATTTTTTTTCGATGTAGTTCGTAGATGTACAGGGTGATCTGTTATTTTGGAATCAACTCCAAGTTTGTTTTTTCAAATGTAACACCCTGATAAAACATTTTTCAAATGCCGATTGCAATGGAATAACATTAATTTGCAATGACGCTTGACGCTATCAAAGTCAATATTCAATTTATCGTATTTAAAAAAATACAAATGAATTGAATACTCTCTATATGTCCATCTCTTTTAGCATCTTTTAGTCATAAAATCATAGTTCAAGTCATTTGTATTCTTCAAAATATGATTTGCGTTGCAAATTGATGCCATTTAAAATAAGAATATCTCAAAAACTACTGAAGCAAACAGGAACAAATCTTATATCGTTGGAATCGGGGTGAGAAAGATAATTAATTCTTGCCGACAATATACAGGGTGTTACATTTGAGAAAACAAAGTTGATGTTAATTCCAGAAAATGAAGCACCCTGTATATTTACAAAGTATTACCAAAACTCCTGTAGTTAGAAAATTATTTGCTTAGTGTTCACTTCAGCGGTTTTTTTTGTTGCTAGGGCAATCAAGGCTATGTTTAACTTTGTTTTGAATCCAAAATCACTATATACCTACTCGTCCTAACAACCAATAAAAACGCCGAAAATAACTGTTTATTCCTCGTTTTCATGTATTGTCGAAAATATGCACTTGTTCAGAAAACAAAGTGCATTTTATTAATAAGTAATACCCAAAATGTAAAAATTTGCCAAAATGCTGTGCATCAAAATGTTCTCATACAAGATCATTGGCAAAACAAATAAAAATTATGGTTAATAAACCAATATAATAATATGTAGACTACTGCATTTCAAGGGATAATGTAACCTTTTTATATACCTCTTAAAGAAACTTTACTGTCAATATAAGTATATCTATCTAATCTAAGCTGTATAGTATGTTGTGATAGTTTCAATATATTCCTTCTTCTTAAATAATATATTATGAAGAAGTCAGTGTAATAATGGTTCATTATTATTTGTAGACCATTATAGCTGTAAGAAATTAGTTGGCAATGGTTAACCTTAGGTGGCACTACTATAGATATTAGTGGCATTAGTTGGCATTACTGGCACTACTATAGGAATTAGTGGCATTACAATATACAAATTAGTGGCATTAATTGGAAATTTAGTGGCAATATTTGGCAATAGTTGGCATTGGTTGGCACTAGTCCGCATAATTTGGCAATACTATGGCAATAAATTGATTGGCATTACTATGAAAAATAGATGGCATTAGTTGGCATTGGTGTACAAATTTTTGGCCGCGGCTGACCCCTCGACTGAGACTTATTTAACAAGCCTGCGGACATCATACTTATATACTAGTTGGCCGGACCAAGGTGGACTTTAAAACATCTAGTTTATGAAACTTGTCAAAAATTCTTATAAAAAAACGTTTTCTTAAAAACTTTTAACGCAAATGCCAAAACGTCCGGCGTCTTTACCATTTTTCTATACTACTTAAAAGCCCAGTCCTTACCCTACACGCAGATGTCTTTAGTTTCTTTCACAAACAATTTTTGCATTAGTTATAACTTGTTCTACGTTTTTTCTTTAGGCGTATGGTTTTTACTTTCCAAAATTAGACTAATTGAACCCTCTGTAACTTTTATAAAAATAAACATATTAATTAACTTTTATTGCATCGTATCCTTGGGGTCATTTAAGGGTTTAATTAGCATTGGTTGAGGATGATATCAGCATCTCGTATTTGAGCACTTATGACAGTTTTTTGACCTAGCCCTAGATCAAGAATCGTAAACCACACAGGATAGTTACATCGGCGATATATTTCCGTCAGTTTAGATCGAGCGGGTGTTGCCTCAGTGACGTCGCCCGGCCCACTCGTAACAAGTTTCATGTGTTATTTCTATAGGAGGATAACATGGTTTAGCCTTTTGATGCTGTTGCTTCGGTTTTTAATGCAATACATTTTGACAAATTTTATATTAGACTAATAGAGAAACATTACCTTCGGTCAATAAGCAATGGTCAGTTGCTCATCAAAATGTTTTAGAAATTCACATTTGAACATAAAAATACATTATTAGGAAATAATTTAAATATTATGTCAAGACAAAAATATATTATTATGAATGCATTCTTAATATATGAAATTTTGTTATACAATGTTCTATTGAGTCAGGATGCCCCAAATCGTTAAAAAGAAATATACACTTTTCGGTAATTTAGTAATTGATTCTTAAATAGGAAAGTAAAAAACATGGTATTACGATTTTTTAATAATTGTTGTTATTGTCATACATATTTTTTTTTTCAAGATTAAGAAATAATGTTTTCTAGAGATTACAAAAAATACCTAAATATAACCACTTTTACAGCGGAAACAAACAACACAATAACTACAGAGGCTTATAATACCTACGTATAAGTATATAACTTTTAGATTAATTGACAAAGTTGAGATTTAAATTGATACTAAAAAAGCAACAATACACAGCAAGAATTTAAATTAAAAGTACCTGCTATATGTTAAAAGAAAACACAACTTGCCTGAAAAATTAGTAAAAAAAAAATAAAGAATCTAAGTATATCTATAGCTAACATTTTTCTACTGCATCGGTGTAACCACTGCTTCTTCGTAATAATTCATTTCGGAAATCTATGAAAAGTTACACCTGGCAAGTGATTTTTGTAATTATTTTTGCAATAATACACAACACACATTCCCAGACATTGTTTTTTGTCATGTAGACTTCTACAAAAGTTAATATATCAGTTATAAAACAAGTTTTAACACTTTTTCAAACTTGTGTGACCTATTACCACTTGTAAAAACTAAAGGATACTGAAAAACAATGCTTAAAAGGCGAATTTCTATTACAGAGCAATGTAACTAATATTAACTCTTTAGACTGAGAGAGCCGGAGTACGTCACGCACCCGGTCGTTGACCTTTGTGGTCGGCGAGAACTAGCCAACGTTACGCTTACGAGATGTAACTATCCTGTGTGGTTTATGATTTTTGGCCCCAGATCATTGTGCGCAAATACAATAAATTAGATGTATTAACATAGTTTCTGTTGAAATGGCAATAGTGCAACTCCAAGTTAAAAGTTCAATAGCATCCACGGCAAGAATTGTTTGATGTTTTGCCGGGTGTCACCTCCTTATAATGCCTACTCTCTACTCGTCACTATGGCCACAATAACTGCCAACAAATATAAATTTATATCAGAAAGATTGTACATTCCATGTTTTCGGCCGAACTCGTTCGAATGATTTCGAACACACGACCTTCAACACCTTTCCCTGAAATGAGATCGTTCGCACTTTTATGTCCGATTATAAAGGTAGTTCCGGAAGACCTGCCTTATAATGAACCAATAAGTTGGAAAATTAAAACTAACACATATAAAGAAATAAAAGCAATGCAGATACAGCTCATTCAACAGTTTTATCATAATAAGCTCTTCCAATAAAAATATAGCTTGTAAGGTTAAAATATGTTCGGCTAGAAAATAATTAGAGACTAGTATGTTGGTTACCTGACCTACATTATGTCTTTAGCTTGCTTACACATTTGAGGGTGTTCAACGTTTCTCCTCGTTTCAATCACAGAGCTAATATGCGGTGTGTTCTGTTTAGTTCAATTGACCGTTAAATTGGAAACATTGATGTTTGAGTACGGTCTACTGTTATATCTCACCGGTTGTCTAATACAAAATATATTATGACATGTCCCCATAATACAAGTTTTAATTGCTAAGTTATATATTAATTAATTGCTATTTACTTTAAGCTGCTTTTACTACATGTTTACTGTTTAACTAACTTTAATTTAACTAATATTTTCAGGAAGTATTCAGGTTAGCGCTAGAGTGGTCTCATAATAGGAATATGGAAAAAAAATGGCGGAATGGCGTCATCTTACATTTTTTCTGCGAAAGAGTTTCAGGCTTAACTTTAAAAAGTTTTAACATACCGCATTTAAATTCTTGGATGTAACGCATTTTCCGGTGTCCTTATCAAAAGTTCTCATGGGCACAATCTAATCCTATGACTTAGTTTTAAGATACAGAGTATAAAATTTTGCCCAAATCCCATACAAGATACACTCATGTATTTTGTACAAAATACAGAATGACGACAAATTAGTTTTTAAAGTATTTAAAGCTTATATAATATTTTTCAAAATAAGAAAAATGTTTTATTTGAGCCTAGTCCAAAAACGTTGTGTTTCCGGAATGTGAGTAGATAGAAAAAAGTTTACAATATAAGATTCTGTATATCGAGAGCAAAGAATTTGCGGACCTATATTTATATGAAACTTCTTGTTTTGTGAAGTGCTATATATTAGGGGAAGGTTGCCCAAGAGTACGCATATAACTTTTAAAGGGGAATAACTTATAAACAAGGTATTTTTTTGTGATAAAATATTTATTATCATATTCGATATAAAAAAAATCTGTTAAAAAACATACAACAAAAACATAAATGCTTTGGTAAATAGCTTAAATAAAATAAAAACTAAAATTCTTAAAATGCGTACTCTTGGAATGCATGAGAACGCATGTAACACCAAGAGTGCTCACACAATAGGTGAACTAGCACAGGTCACAAAAAAAATTGTTAAACCCTTCATAGGAAGTGCAGATTTCGTGGTACCATCTGTCACACTTCTTACATTGAATCAGGTCAGTTTCGGGTGGATCAAAATAAAATTCTTGACATGCCGGACATGAACCTGATATTTCTCTCTCCTTATCCACTTTCTCTTTATCACATTTTTTTGGTTTTTCAGTCTTATTTGGTTTTGTATTAAAATTCCGTTTAACTTGAGTTTTCTTTTTTTTTGTTCACGTTTTCTTCTTCTAATGAGTCCTTAAATGGAGTACTCGTTAAAACTTCTGATTTCTTACTTGCAGCTTTCCGTTGCACAGCGAGGTTTCCCCGGTATTGGACACAATTTAAGACACTCACGTCTATAAAAAAGTTAGTTTTAGTAAGTTGTCCTTAGTTTTAGATTTTTTATAACAATTACAAACCTTCAGATTCATTTGCTTTTAAAGTAGGAAGATCAAAATACAATACCTATTTTGTTTTGGTCCTCTTCAGATGGCAACTGCGAAGGCATAGCTTCTGAAAAAGAACTTTTTGGTGGCGTCTGAGGATCAAAATCGGGCCAGGTTTTATTAACAAGTTGAATAGGTGCTGAACCTGTTGGCAGCAAAAAATAAACATTTAAAAAAATACATTTACTTAAAGTTTACTTACTTACCTATATCCAAGTGCGGGGCTACTACCTCGGGTGTTTCAGCAGTAGCTAAAATCCTTGGTTCTGCTGGCAAATCTTTCAATATCTCTTGTTCTAAATCTCCATTTTCAATGATAATTTCAATGTCCGATTCTAAGACTTCTGAAGAAGTTACCGTGGAGGGCTCAAAATCAACTTCTGAAAAGACATTAGGGTTATAGGGCCATATTCCCGTAGCCGAAAAATACTTTTCCGAATTTTGAAGGGATGCCACTCTAGCATATGCTTTGCCAAATAGTCCTGCCACCTGATATATTGTAATTATTTACCAGGATTTAGAGTCATCCAGGTATCTGCCTCTTGACAATAGGCCGCTTTCAGCGGACCAAAAAACCCAACGTCTAATGGTTGAAGCCTATGACTACAATGAGGCGGCAGGCTAAGTAGATGAATTCCATTTTTACGGCAAAACGATATCGCTTCTAAACTGATGTGCGAACTGTGGTTGTCCAGTATTAATAGTACTGGGTCTTTAATTGACGGTTTTACATGCTGGTTAAAATGATTTAACCACTTAATAAAAAGCTCTGCATTAATAAAGCCAGAATCTGATAACATCAAAATGGTGTCTTCTGGAGCACCATACAGAAACTCTTGTTTTTCTCTTTTTCTAGGGAATATTAATGCAGGTGGCAAATATAGTCCTCTAGCATTTGCACAACACACAGCTGTTATTAATGTTCCCCTTTCGCCCGAAACAACTTTTCCCACCGCTTTTTTACTCTTAATGCTCACAACTTTTGGTATTTTATTTGGGACTGTCAACATCCCAGTTTCGTCCATGTTGTAAATATTTTTGCCACTAAACGAATGAGTTTCAATAAGGCGCAATCAATTAGCAAAAAACCTTGATACTTGGACTTTATTAAACCCAATAGTTCTAGTTATGCTCACCTTCTCGGGTTGTCGTACCGAAAGATTATGCTTTTGGCAAAAAGTTGTGAGCCACTTTTTGCCGACTAATTTAGTGGTTTTATTAAAAGGGTGAGAAAGTTTCAATTGTTCGGCGAACTGGTAAACCAATTTGCGCAATTCTTTAGCCTGGAGTCCATAAAATAGCTCGTCTAATTCTTTGATCCTCTTCACCAATTCTAGTTCATTCTCTTCGGTAAATACTCGCTTATATCTTCCCAATGAAGTCGGCACATTTCCAACTTTAAGCCGTTTTCTTAATGTAGCCTCATGGATTCCATATTCTTTTGCAACCGACCTTTTTGATTGACCAGCAGCTACCTTTTTCTTTATTTCATTTAGAATACTTTCTGTAAATTTTAATTGGCGATTGCTAGTTCGTTTATAAAGGCCCATTTCGAAAAAAAAGATGTAACTAAAAAAAATACCTAATTTAAATAAAACTTTTAGTATTTGTACAGTGTGTATAGTCAATTAGATTTTTTTCTGATTTATATGTTTTTTTATTTATTTTAATAGGTGAAATATTAAAAGAGATAATTATCCATTTATATGTAAAGAACATTAAAATCCAAGAGTACGCATGCGTACTCTTGGATTTCTGTTCGCTTTTTAGTTATTCCCTTTAATAGCCCATATAATGTTTTAAATATGCGATTCAACTGTATGTGGCGGACTGGAGACACTCCTCTTTTAAACTTCGCGCTTTTCAATCATAACCTAACTTTTTAAAACTTTTTATCACTGTTTGAATTTTGAAGAAAGTTACATCGGAAGGAAGCAAAAACTTACAACGAAGCTTTGGACAATTATTTTTTAACCGATTTAGTTCAAATTTTGGAATTTACTTACCTTTTAATGTCATTATACACTAATATTAACTGACGGTCTATACACGTCTCACATTCTCTAAAAATGACTGTGCGTACTCTTACATTGTGCGTGCTCTTAGGCAACCTTACCCTAAATATGATATATAAAAAAGCATTATCCTGATTTCCTCATATATTTAATATGGTATAATTTTATATGGAATTTGTGCAAATTTTAACTAGTGACGCCGCAGAGATGAGAGATACTCGCCTCTCATCTGGTCTTGTTTTGTCTCAACGAGACGAGAGAGCAATATTCTCGTTTCTTTTGAGCACTCTTGGGCATTAAAATGTGTATTTCCTAATTATAAATTAGTAACAAGAATTAACAGAAAAAAATAAATTAATTCTATATTATATAATGGCGTCCAGAAGCATACTAAGAGCGTGTATATTGAGGAAAACGTGAGTGCCTATTTTCTTCTTACCGAAAGGTCCGGTTTTTGATAAAAAATAATTTGACGACTAGGAGGAAGAAATGAAAAATATTCTGTACATGTTGTATGGGTTAGTACCACACGGATTCTTAACAGGTCAAAGTGATGACTTGTTTTTTTTATATTTACCTATCCACCTTAATCATTCACCGAGGAAAGGGTGGAGGAGTGGGGGAGTTTAGATGTTTCTTCCGTAAGCACACATCTAAGGGTTTTTATTTAAAATATTTTTAATATTTTTCATGTGTGTGAAACTGTCTTCTGCTACGTAATAGAGGAAAGCCTGAAATCTCTATTGGCTTTATTATTTTAAAATTTTTAAGAATGTTTATAAAGTACGTTGTGCGGTTTAAATTAAAGTTTTTTATGTCTGCGCTCGTCCGCCTTATTTTATTAGGTTTAATTCCCATGAAAATTACGTTGATCAGCTGATTAAATTTTGAAAACAGTTTCCACTTTAAAGGAAATAGATTTTCGTGATAGTACTTGTATTTTCAATGTACGATCTGTGTTTGAATAGCTGTAAATGAAATGTTTTCAAAGAAAAATTATAATAGGTTATCTTTTAGTTTTTTTGTTTGTTAAAATAAACCGCGTAAATATACCGGCAATTGATTTAATGTGCTTGCTTATTTTTAGTCAACTAAAAACAAGCTAAACAGTTTATGAAAGGATAAGAACAATAAACAATCTAAACATAAATATATTTGCTTACCCTGTCACACGGTTTTTTTTTAAAGAGATGGTTTATAATCCAATAAGTAATTGAAGGTTCAAGTTTACAAAAATATTAGGTAGTGAACCAACTTTTTTTATCTTGTAAGTATGGGGGCTCTCTATGACATGACAAAAGTTGACCATGAAACTCGCACGCATTTTTGCGAAAACACGTTTAAAGTTTACATAGTTAGGTCTTTTTCATTTATAATTTTGGGAAGGCAAAAATATTAGTAGATTCAGAACCGAGCCCTAGTATGTCTCAGTTTTTGACTTGACTTTTAGATCAGATGATAACCAACGCTAAATCTTTCCCTTTAGGTCATACCTATAGAACTTATCTTTAAGCAAATCACGATCTACTAAGTCGAAAGCTTTACTTAAGTCCATAAAGAGCTCTATACATTTCTGCTTAAAGTGACTTAAAAGGGCTTCAATGAAATACCTTAATCTGTACATAAAATGCTTACTAAAACTCGGCGAAGTAATGGGCTCGATTTCTATTCAAAGCTAAACCCTTGTTTTAGTTTTGAGGCCTCATTATCATATTTCAAGTTTGGAAGATAGTTGTGGTTCATTCAAATATAGATCTTTCGGGTGAGAGAACACCTTGCCTTAGTTACAGCCTAAGAGGTATTTTGTGTCAGTATTATGTAGTTTTTGTAAGACCTTGTAGGAAGAATAGTTAGACCTTGTATCAAGGCGAAGGTTTCGTACGGGTATTTTAAGAGTGTTGCGAAGGTTTTTCGTCTCAAGCGAAAAAAGTAGGAGAAACACGGGATGCGCCAGCCGCTAGGTTCGTGCGCCACACAACTGTGCCACTATTAAAGCTTTCTGGAAAGGAAAAAAAAAATGGCAGATCGCGGTTTTAGTCTAGAGATGTAGGTAGTTTTTTTACGTGGCAAAAGTCAGCAGCAGTATATTTTTAATGAAAACATTTATTCGAATAGCATTTGGCATCTATTAACATGGCTTTAGTATCAACCCAATTTTAGTACTTTCATAACCGAAAATTAAAAATCTTTTGGAACCTTTTGATGTAATTGAGCGACGAAGAATACAAAATATACTCTGTAAATTAAGTAAACTAGAGAACATGATGATTAACAAGGCGAAATTATTAGTTCATTGTAATACATTATCTTTTTATTTTTATTCTCTTTCATTACCTACAATGCTATTTAATGAACTTTGCAATGGGCTAATAATAGTATAATAAATCTAATGTAATTTACGAAAATAGGTTTAGATATATATTTTACTATTGTAAATTTTCTAAATTTTTTTAAATTTTAAATAATTTTGAGAAATTTAAAATAATAAAAATAAAAAAAGAGAATCAAAAAAAACAACAACAATATATTTTACACAAACAAATTGCAACAAAATATTTTCAGCCCACCAATTTTTAATGTCTCATTTCGCTTCTATGCTGCCTACAAGATTTCTGGGAGTTATAGAAACGTAAATTTAAATTCGTTCTAATGCTGCTATTTTATTGACAATTATACGTACCGTTTTCTTTAGTGGTCTTTTCAATAATCTACGGAAATACAGTGGAATTATAATCCGAACTCCATAAAATGGAAAATAATTTTCCAGCTGAAGGAGTTTAAACCCGCCCTCGAAACTGATAATATTCTTGTAAATCCTAAAAATAACCCCCAAGGCTCGCATAATTTTCACATTTCCGCACGCTCCGTGGTTTTCTCATTTGGTGTAAATATTACCTTTGGTGTAGCATAGAGTACGGGCAGAGCACACAATGAACATAATACTATCGTCACAGTCTTTGCTAAAGAGATTTACAGTATCCGCTTAGCGATAACGTTGGCTTTTGCGTTTGCAGATATATGTTTTCGCGCTGAATACTCATTATTCAGCATAGCAGAAATAATGCTTTCAAAGTACTCACTCTTCTCCAAGTATCTATATATTTCAGGCATCAAATAAAAAAAGTTTTATAGTTTGCATTTTGTCGCAATCTACACTACAGAAAAGGGTGAAATAAAAGGCAACGGCTGCTTTCGAAATTTAATTATCAATTCATTTAAAGTGACTTAAAAGCGATTCATTGAAATACCTTATTCTATACATGAAATGCTGACTAAAATTCGGCGAAGTCATGGGCTCCATTTCTATTCAGGGTTGTTTTAGTTTTGAGGCTCCACTACCCTATTTAAATTTGGAAGATACTTGGAGTTTTCATTCAAGTCATTGCGTTAGTAATAATAGCCTAAGAGGTATCCTGTGTCAGAATTATTCTCACTCAGTTCTTTGAAAGATTTTGTGGGAAGAAACGTTAGGCCCTGTGACAGAACGAAGGTTCTGTTCGGATATTTTAAGAATTGTGCGAAGGTCTTTAACATCAGGTGAAAAAGTAGGAAAAACAAGAAGTTTCGGCAAATTAATCGCGTATCTTACGGGATACGCTAGCTGCTAGGTTCTTGCGCCACTTTCAAAATTTAGCAGGAATTCACAAGTAATAAACTCAATGGTCATGGGTAACATCCTGAAGGACCGAAATATCTAGTGGGGAGCTATCGTAAATATCCTGGCCAGCAAAAAGCAATATATCTCCCTTTGGTTCGTATAGTACTGTCTATCTAATATAAATCAATTAAAAAACGCACTGAAAAAATTAATATAGTAAATTCTAATACGCATTTGTTATCGGAAATATGGTTAATTTAATAATTTTCTTCAGTGAAACTTACTATTTTACGATTAATTAAGTAGTTATGGTAACAATACTAAAATTATTAAAATATTATTATTAATATAACAATTAATTATGTTTACTGTCTCTAACAAAATAGTTAAATGTATTTAACGATATATCTGCGATATAGTTGCAATCTAATATTGTTAAAATAACACCATTTTTGACAATTGTTGTCGTTACGTTTTGCTGTGGGATTCAGTTATTTAAACTGAATGGTTTTGTTTAGCTGACACGCCCAACTAGACTTTTTGAATTTCGCGGTTCACTGCTGTCAGATGGCTAGGTGTCGCGTGCAATCGTCAAGACGTGTCGTGTCGCCTGTCGGCCATTTTGTTGTGAGTTGTGGTTGTGATCTTGCTGTTTGCTGGTTTTCGGATTGTTTTCGTGTCATGCTGCATAGTAAAATATTAAGGTGTAGTGAATGGCACATAATTCAAAGAGGCGAATGGTGGAGGTTAAAAAAGTAATGGAGGGCTGGAATCTTAATCACTTATATGATATTTTCTAGGGTAAGAACAGTTACCAAAGGCAATTTAATTTAATTTTACCTTTAAAAATTATGTTCCTAGCGGGCCCTACTTTACTTTACTGCAAAATTTAAAGTAGGTCCCATTTAAAACCACATATATATGTCATTAAAATGTTTTTTACCCAAATTCTGTACAAATTCTGCTTTTTATGTGTTTTTTAACTCTGTATAACTTTGAAGTACATTTTCCATTTATTTATTTTAGTATACCAACTGAAAAATTGGTTCAATTACCAAGACTTAAAACAGTTATTTCCCCAAGAAATTAGTGGAATATACTACACCCCATTTGTTTTTGCTTTAAGGGAGAACTGCACGCACAAAGTGAAAAACCAGCGACAAGGTCTAGTCGAGTTGAAAGTAAAAAGAAAAGGTACATGCGCGTTAAAAAAAACTTCCTGCACGTCCGACCTCAAAAAAATGTGTTATGTATAGGTAATTTAAATTAAATTTCGGTTAAAAATGAGTTGAAAAGAGTTCACGCGCTGCAGAAATACAAAGACATGAGTACGATTTACCATTTCAAATTTTGCAGTTACGTAGGCAAAGGATCAATGTAAGGCGGTAAAGGGCCATTTTGTGGAAAAAAAATTATATGCGAAGGCATGTGCGTCAAAAAGTGGTCAAAAAATGGTCGAAAATGAACAAATCTACTTTTATTTTATAACTCTAGATTTGATTTTTTCATAAAAATTCGCATATAGCGCCCAACTATACATATTTCCCTATTAAAATCACATTGAAGCTAATTCATATCTCTTATAATTTTAACATAATATTGCAGCGGCGGAAGGCTTGCAAATGATCCATATTACTGCGTGCAGTTCCTCCTTAAAACGAAAATATAGGCGGTGTGCCAGAGGAAAGCTGTTTGACAAATACCACAATAGAAGGATGATTTTTTTTTAACAATCCTACTGATGACAGTGGGATTGTTAAAAAAAAAACGATGTCATGTTGATACAGATAAAAGAAACGTACTATCTGAACTGTGCTTTTAATTTAATGTCTTCCTCTCTAAATCGCAGTGATAGTTATTTTCCTAATAAGTGTGGAAAATAGGAGACTAATATGGAAAAAATATTTTCCTCAAGAGTTAGGAACAAATTTTTTTACGAGCTTATGAGAACATGAAAAATTAATAATATACTTATATTTTAACCAACAAAATAACAAATAAGAAATATGTTAATTTAATTTAATTATATTTTGCTACCTACTACATAATCGCTCCGAGTTTAATATGCGACCCCAACATGTAATTAAGATAATTTAAAAATGGTACTTTGCGACATACTTCGGCTGAATCAAATTTCGTTAGATTTTTGGGCCAGTATTCATTAAAGAGCAGGCTGTAATTTGTTCCAAAAGTTTTTGGCTGTGGAGGCAAACATGTTTGAAATTGTCAAAATTAATGATTACTTTTTTTGTGATTTATTTTTGTATTTTGTTTTGCCCCTACAGCTTAAAATTTTATGGAAACTCTAAAAATTTCTATAATTACAAAAAACTGGCAAATTTTGTTTTTTAGAAAATAGGAAAATTTTGTTTTTTAGAAACTGATAAAGACTTTGAAATTTCAGATAAAAAACATGCAGATATTTTAAGCTCTGGATCGATGTTTATGTAGAAATGAGTCAATACAATACAAAAAATAGAAAATTATCATCCTTTATCTTGAAAACCTGTGGACTTTATAGGGCATACATAATTATGTTTATATATCTTTTTTATCTTTTTTTATCACCCCTTTAAAACTTTTAACATTTTTAGGAAACATTGTATTGTTATTATAATCAAATATATATTGTTAAACCAAAAAATTGTTTTCAAATTTTAACAGTACAGACAGTAACTATAGCCATATTAAGTTTTTAATTTCTAAAGTATAATATTGTCATAAAAATCAACAAAATAACGATATTCACATAGGAAGTTTAACAAAAACTTTTGTTGTAATAACTACAAATGTTGTCAGAATAGTAATTCACAGTCAGAATAGAATTATTTTGGAATGAACCGTACATATGGTAAAGTTAACTTTGTCCAGTTAGTAAATACTACAATAAAACATTGTCCATATAACCACTTAAATAATAAAGGTAAATAAATATTCATCAAGTAAGTTAAACATCCAGGTATGTTCGTTATAATCACATTCATATCGTTAAAATACCTAAAATATATATTTTTAAATTAACAATAGCACATGTGGTCAAAGTAGCAATAATTATTTGTTTTGAGGCGCCTATACTAAACATACTGTATAGTAGTAACTTTAAATATTTTTTTTGTTATTTTAACTGATTTTTTTTGCGTTTTCGTTATTTTCAACAATAAATCTACCATAAAACCATTAAAATTTATTGTTCCAGAAAATTTCATAAATAAAGGTTTATGTCAACACTCTATTAGAATCTTAAGAATATTTTATAGTGATAGATCATAGCCGCTTTCTATCCTTTGTAGCCGTCATTTTGAACCAGACTGTCTGTGAGTTCTCCAGAAACGTCTCCACCGCTCCGCTCCACCGATATTTTCGCATATAGCAGAAATACCGCTTTCAAACTAGTTGCATTCCTTTAAGTACATTTGTAATTTAGTTAAATTTACCTACATAAAACAGTGTGCAGACTCTCGCAAACTATATACAAAAGGGTTAAATGAACAACTTCTTTCGAAATTTCAATTATCAATCCTTTTAAGATGGCTTTACGTGTTTCGTTGAAATACCTTGTACGTAAACAGAATACTGATTATAAAGAGGACTTATTTGCCGAACTTGCATTATCTTTACTGTTCTTTGAATAGATAGTTGTTACAAATGCAAGCTAAAACCTAATCTTAACACAACGTGCTTTTGTATTAGTTTTTTATTTTAGTAGATGACTTCAATTGCATCGCTGGAATCTTTTACGTAAAAAAATACCCATTATGAAAGGGACTTGTTGGACTTGCACTGTCTTTATTGTTCACCTTTTCACAATTTTTCGACTAGTATAATAAATCTAGTCATTATAAGTTGGGTGTAGTAATGCGCGAAGCCCATGTTGGCGGAGCCTCAAATAGTTAGTGTGACCCAGTAATAACTAACTCTAACTAACCATACAGCGTGTAATAAAAGTAATGAAACGGCGAAATATCTTAGGTACCGCTTACATATATTCAATGAAAATATGTTTACTTATGCCGGATCTAAGGGCGAGGTCCACATTGTTGCCAAGTTTACCGTTTTTCTGCTATAAAAGGATCTTTTTTAATGGGACACCCTAAATTATATTACTTTTTTAAAATTTGCGTAAAATTCTAAATACTTTTTATTAAGAGGACTTTTTATGAAAGTCAACAGTTGTTGCGAAAATAAGGGTCTAATATCCATAATTTAGTGTATTACCTTTTATTACCTGATATGTTTGAAAATATCAGTTTTGTTGATTTACAAAAATGGATCGTTTAACTGAAACCGAAAGAAATGAAATTTTTTAATTGTACTGTGTTATGGGGATAGAATCCGAAACCTGCAAAGGTTTGTAATATATTTAATGACATATCCTAACGAAAAACTAATAACTAAATCCACCGTAAATAAAATTAACTAAAAAATTGGTAAAGTTGGAAAGGTAAAAAGTCCTGTACGTTATGGCAGACCGGAAATCCCAACAATTCCTCATCTTGCTACCAAAACACAAGAGAAAACAGCGTCTCAACTTTAAAAGTAGGTTGTGAAAAACAAAAGAAACAATACAATAAAAAAAAAAATACCTAATATAACAAACAATAAATTAGTGAAACTAAGTAAGGTGTTAAAAATATTGTCCTTTTACTTTCTGAGAGTAGGCTAAATACTGTGCGAGATATTTAATTTAAATCCTCCAGGTCATTGGGCTTTGTTTTATACATCAAATTTTTAAAGTGTCCCCACAAAAAGTAATCGAGGGACGTCCAGTTCGGAGTCCGAGGTGGCCACTCTATTGTACCCCTACGTCTAAACCATCTTCCAAAAAAAAAACATTGTCTAAATATTTCCGAACATTCCGAGAAAAGTGCGGTGGAGCAGCATCCTGCTGAAACCATATTTCATCATTTGGTACACCATTACATAAAAAGTCAAGTCTAAAAACTTAATACAGCAGGTAAAGTGAAGAACTTGCGATTATTCGGAAATACTTCTACAATAGCTGGGGCAATTTCGGACCTTAAATGGTTCAAGTATCTTTCTACAGGTAGTATGTCTTACGTGAAGAAGTGACCGATTATTTTTGCATCCAGCACCACACCAAACATTTATATTTTAGAGAAATTGGGTATGATTTTCCCGTTTCCAATGTGGATATTCCCTGGTCCAATATCGTCAATTATAACTGTTAACTTTTCCATTAAATAAATAGCTTCTTCAGAAAAACTAATTTGATTGATAAAATTTAGATTGTTCAACGCAATGCAACGTTCCTTCATGATTTCACAAAATTCCAAGCGCCTATCGTGATCATCCTCAGAGAGTTCTTGCACCAAAGTTATTTTATATGGATGAAATACGTGCGGATTTTTTCCTAAACTGATTAAAAGATTCAGAACCTCACCATCTGTTGTGCTTTTAGGTCTGCCAGAACGTACAACATCTTTAACCTCAGTCTCACGAAATTTTTTGTTAATTTTACTTACTGTAGATTTAGTTATTGGATTTCATGAAATTAATGGATATTTGTTATTAAAAATGTTGCAGGCTTTGCGTTTTATCCCCATAACCCTACTGGGTGCAATTTTGGTTTTCACTTAAAGGATCCATTTTTGTGTAAATCAACAGAACTGACTGATTAGCTAACCTTTTGTATGCAGGTATTTAAATAAAAGGTAAATAATAAATAATTTAATAAAATGCCCTTAATAAAAAGTATAGACAATTTTACACAGAATTTAAAAAAGTAATATAATATAGAGTTTTCCATAAAAAAAATCTTTTTTAACAGAAAAACTGTAAACTTAGCAACAATGCAGAACTCGCCATTGGTTCCGGAATAATTTCATACCTAAGTGTACGTATTTTCATTAAATTCAGGTAAGCGCGGACACCTGAGATATTTCGCCATTTCCTTATTTTTGTTACACGCTGTATAAATAACGCATATCCGAAAATAAGTTATTTTCTACTATTTTGAAAGTGACTTTAACACTCACTGAAATGCCAAAAAGTAAAGGGCTCGGTTTATATATTATTTATTTGTAAGTATGGTTAATTACTTTTAAAGGCTAATAAGATCTGTAGTTGTTGTTTTATCGTTCTTTAACCTAACCTAACCTAATCTACATAATAATATTCATAAGTTCTTAGGCAAAGCAAATGTACCAATATTCAAAGAACACAGGTATACTGTATATATACTATATGTCTTTATACAAATGTGACATAAAGATTATATATTTCTTACAATAAATTGTTTTAAAATAACCTTTTGAGAGGTTTGCGTTGTTTTGTAGTCACAACAAAATAAATAAAGATAAACGAGCTTAAGCATACGTTTTTATGCATTATGTAAAAAATAGATTAAGTATGTTATTAAATATGCCCACTTTGATAATACATTTTAATTTTGATTGGCAGTTACGATATAACGATTTTTATACAAATGGGTTAAAAAATAAATATTTCTAGATTACGTTTGTGGCCACTGACATAAAATGTCAAGGGCAAGAAAAAAGAATTACGTTATTATAACTTGACCGCGTCTCCTTTTCTGGTACCTGACAAGGAGGAGAGATCTTTTATTCTTTGTTACACTTACTTTCAGTGCACGTTTATTTACTTTAATCAATGCGTCAAAACATACACGATTTTATGCATACAGCAAAAAATATTTTTGTCCCAACTTATGTAATTGCAGTATTGCTTTAGATAAGAACTTTACCCTTAGAAACTTTAAAATTTCGGAGAAATTTCTATCGCATAGAACTGAAACAAAGAACATTAATTTTTTATATAAGTTAAATCAGCAGTATTATTTAGCAAATTAAATAATAAAATAGATTAAACAAACACTTTAGATACAGGAAAACTTTAAATCAAAATTTTTATGTGTTGTTTTTTTTATATGTTCAAGAATTTTGTATAATAATATGGTCGTTCTACTGTGCGCCCTTTTCTTTTGTCGATAATTATAAAGGAATGAAACAACTAATGTCTGTATTACAAACAACTCAAAATTTTATATTAACTCAACATCGACAAACAACTGCTATTTCAGTTGCTCTGTTTATTTGATGCCACACTCATGAACGAATCCAGGATATAACGTTTTGTTAAAGTAATCTTCTTTAAGTAGCTTCCCTTACTTGATTTAAACTTTATAGTGAGCTCCTACTAGTGTTTACCTCTAATAAATTATGTAGTTATCCCATTTAACTTAATTTTCCTCTAATTATCTGGGAACTACATTATTTACTATTCGCAACAACAAACATTTAGACTATTAGCTAATAAAGGAAATTATGTGTAAAATATATTTGCAAATTAAACTCTAAAAACTTATCGCAACTGCTGATATTAAAATAGTTTTCTATTTTATTAGTTTGAATAGAAGTTATAATTTCGAATATTTGTTGTACACGTTTCTATTATTAAGTTATACCTTTTATTCAAACTTTACATTTTTTCATTTTGACAATTTTCAGTGTCTAAACGTAAGCTAATGATTTTGCAAACTAATACAAAACAGAGCTACATTCCTTACACAATTTAATATATTACATAATTATAATCAAGACAAACATTTAATGTGTGAAGTTTATTGGAAAATGTACAGTCGTGCTCGAGTAATGTCCTGAAGGTTTCAAAGCTTACAAGCAAAAAATATTCTTAGTTATCTGGACATATTGAGTAATCTACAAAAAAGCCCTTCTGCCAAATAAGAGTTTTGGTTTAAACATTGTACTAAGGATAGTTGTAACTGTGAGTTAGTCTTCTAAAATGCGGACTTTTTCTGCACTGCATAAAAGGTGCAGATCATTCAGCTTTACTTTTTCTTTGTAAATCAAGTCATTTATCATGATAAATGACTTGATTTACAAAGAAAAAGTAAAGCTGAATGGCACATAGCTATTTTCTACAACCTAATTATGAATTAACAGATAAAATCCTATTATTTTTTTAACAAGAAAAGCTCCAAAGGTTGTTCCGTTCCTCGTTCTAGTTTTGACACTTCGCTAAGGGTAGGGACTTGTAGTTTTGTTAAAGTCATTTAAAGTTAAAGATTTTCTAAACTTACGTAGCGGGCATCTAGGTGAACGTTATAGTGAAGGCACTACTTCTAGAAGAAAAAAAAGTAGTGGCGGCTCGCGGGTGAAAAAGCAAGTGAAGTGCAAATGAACCAAGAAAATATCGCAATAATTTTTTTTCCAGAATTTTTTTATATGTGGAGGGGGTAGAATATTTTTTTATGAATTACCTAAATTTTGTATACTAAATCAATTCATCTTTCATAGCAGCAAATTTATTTATATCATCTTCATAAAATGGATGAGTTGTCCTAATCTCCTCCAGAAATTCCTTTTGAACTGAAATATTGCCTAGAGAATTGTATTTCTTAAATAAGTTTTTACATGTTTGAGGCAAGAAAAACTTCTTTCCACTGAAGCACTTGTCGACAGTATTGTCGAAATAAGGGAAAACAGTTTATATGCTTCGGTAAAATTATCTTTATTTTCATTAATTTTTTTCACTTGATCTTGCAGCGATATATTTCAATTACTCTCATTGGCAAAAATAAGAAAATTTAGCAGAAAAATATAAACATAAATATGTAAGTTTCTCACAGTCTTGAAATCTTAGTGTCATTTCCACTAAAATATGGTCCAATATTTCATAAAAAAGGGTTCTATACTTAGCCCTGAATTTGCTTTATCAAACATGGTATTAAAAAAATGTTCATTTCTTTTTTTACAGAACGCCTCACGACAGCGTTTTATATTGGACATGAAAAAATGAATGTCAAGCGATGCAAGAAAACAAGCCGGATTGATTTTTCATCAGATTTGTCACAGTTTGTAATAAATTCAAAGACGTGTACTAATTTATTCCAGTCTTGAACAATCATATCTTCTAACGAATTTGAAGACAAACGAGTTTTTCTAACTGTTGGTATACAACTCGTAGATGCAGATGTAAGAGCATACGTTCGTTTAGCTGAGTGATGAAAAAATGAGGGAATACCACTAAGGCTTGCAAAAAAATTCGACATTTAGAAATATTTTTTAGACTTTGACGCAAGACAATGGACAAATACAGCCTGCGGGGCTTTTTCTTTTATTTTTTTTGAAGGCCATTTAGATGCCCAGACTTCACCTTTGCGCCATCGTAACATTGCCCTATTAATTTATGTTTATAGTCAAATTGGTCCAAAATTTGATCCAATAGAGAATATAATTTCTCCGACGTTCTATAGGAGCTGACATTATAGAATCCTAAGAATCTCTCGAATACTGAACCTTCTGAATTAACGTATCTCAAAATTATGGAGCACTGGGAGGTTTGCGTAATATCAGTGGTGTCATCTACTTGCACAGAAAAAAACTGTGTTTTCATTATTTCTTTTTTTACATGATCATTTAAATAATCAGAAATGCATTCAATTATTTCGTTTTGAATAGTTTTCGAGTCACCAGTAAAAACATTTTTAATTTTTTCGTGATGATCTTTTAGTTCTTGGGAACCTCTCGATATTAATAAACCTAAAAGCTCTTTAAAATTCCCCCTGTTTATTGACTCGCTGCTCTCATCATGGCCGCGAAAGACTAACTCTTGTTTTGCAAAGTACAAAACTGCGTCAATTACCAAGCACATAAATAGTCTATTTACCCGGACGTTTTCGTTAAAATGTATTTTATACAGTTTAGCATTTTCTCTTAAAGCGTCAGCTGTAGTGCTTTGATTTTTTACAAATGGTTTTAGCATTAACTTGCATTTTAAATGCTCCGCTGAGTCTTCATGTTCTTGTAAACACCTTGATATATTTAATATACCTGCAAATCCTTTCTTATTCCACACTGAATATTTATTGGAAAATAGTAAACAGGGCCAGCAAAACAATTTTTGTAATATTTAATAATTTATTAATAAAAGCAGGATGACTTAAAACTTACATTCCATGTTCTGCCACTTTTTTGTTTTCATTTTTTGCTGAAATTGTCAAGTTAAACCTTGGCTGCCCATTTAATACATGCCTCTGATCTTGTTCCTTGCATCGATTAAACGGAGTTTCCAACAAAATGCAAACCACATCCGTGATTGGATTCAGTTTAATAAATTTTTAACAACACCATAAATAAATATAACACAAAAAAGTCAAGCAAACTGCAAAGGAACTCACCGGTTGTAGCGAAATTCGCGATAATAAAAGTAAACAACCACCCCAAACTGAACGACACGTGGGGGTAGTGTACTGTGGCAGCACTTCGCCGAGAGCGTTCTATGGCGCTGGTTAACATTATTCTTCCCTGCGCTCGACGTCATCACGAACGCGTAGTCAAGGCAACAACACCTGAATATCCGCCACTGAAAAAAGCTACTTTTCTTTCGGGTACGAGCCACGATATTTCGCGTCAGTAGCTGCTTAAGAGGTAGGCCGTGTCAACATTAAGGAGTTCTTATGAGGACTTGGCAAGGAGAGACGTTGTCCTTATGACATGGAATAGGTCGTTTGTACCTCGGAAGGAGAGACCATCAAAAGGAGGAAGTTAGTAAGAAATCGACCGGTTCTGGGTAAAACCTTGGCAGATCGAGGTATTTAGAAGAGAGGCTGTCGCAAATATTCCGGTTTTTAGCTAACCTAAATTTCTTCGCCAGCCCTGGGATTGGACGCAATTTGATCCCTTCCTTACGTCGAAACTCTGAAAAATATATTCCACACTCAAGTTGTTTTTGTTTTTTTGGTAGAGGAACCCTTTTACATCCAAACCATTAGTTGTTTGTATTTTTTCTCTGCGTCTTCTTTTATCCTCGATGGAATTATAGGCATATATTCCCTAGCCATAGAGCCTTGGCATAGCATGTAAGTCATATCTGGTTTTTCTAGGACCATAGGTGGTCCGCCCCTATGTAGCGTTGGCGATATGGAGAACCTTGCTCTAGGGCAGGTATGGGCAACCTTTGCTTGGCTGAGGGCGTAATTTCGGGACCTAATCAAGTCGTGGGCCTTAGGAAAGAAATAAGTAGGTAGTTGTTTTGAATATACACAACTTTTGTTTGCTTTGGGAAAACGCTGAAAAATGGGGAGAAATTAAACACACGTCTACCCATACACACTCTCTATTTTTCTCTCTTTCTTCAGCTCGCTCTTGCCAATGGGGGGGCGGGCAATGTAGCAAAGGAATGATTATTAAGTGGAGGTTTACAATAAATATTTAACATGCCCCCCACCTTGACAAGGTTAACCTTTCAACAAATTCATAAAATATTGAAACAAATACATTTAAAACTTAAACATGTACACAATTAATGTTTTACACCATCTTAGTGGTGTTCTTGCTACTCTGTTCCCAGGGGGAGAGGACACAGTTTGGCAAAGGAGCGCTTGACAGTCCCACGCATGGTTTTGACACTGGCAACTCGAGCAATACCATCTGGACCCTTGTGCACTGCTTCAATTCTTCCCAGAGGCCATTGCAATGGCATGGAATTGTCATCCTTAATAAGGACCATAGCTCCTGGATTTAACACTTGACGATTCGAGGAACTGTTCCATTTTTGACGTACTTGTAGTTCTGATATATATTCCATGGACCATCTAGTCCAAAAGTGTTGCTTCAACTTTTGTATTTTCTTGAAATATGACAAACCCGGTTCCCTCTCTTCTCGCAAATCCTTCTCCGGAAGTGACGTTAAAGGTCTCCCAATCAAAAAGTGGGCTGGGGTAAGGGGGGAGAGGTCACTAGGATCGGAGGATAAAGGAGTAATTGGCCTCGAGTTTAAGGCTGCCTCTATCCCAGTAAGGACGGTGTATAACTCTTCAAAAGTTAAACAAGCATTGGCTAACACTCTCTTTAAATGGGCTTTACAACATTTTACGCCTGCCTCCCAAAGCCCCCCAAAATGAGGAGAAAAGGCTGGAATAAACTTCCAGTTGATACCTTGATTGCTAATGGATTGACTTAATTTATTATAATTTTGTTTGAGAAAAAGACCGATAGCTTCTAATTCATTTTTCGCTCCTACAAAGTTAGTTCCATTATCTGAGAACACATTTACTGGTTTGCCTCTACGATTGATAAACCTATTGAAAGTTGCAATAAATGCTTCCTTTGTTAGTTCGCTCACAAGTTCTAAATGGATCGCCCTAGTAATAAAGCAAATAAACAGAGCTACATAGCACTTTACCTTAGTACTACCTCGACCCTTTTTGTTTCTGACCAACAAAGGACCGGCATAGTCAACCCCAGTTGTTGAGAAGGGAGGTGCTGGTTTAACTCTGTCGCTGGGAAGTAATCCCATTATTGGATTTTTTATCACGGGTTTCACCTTAAAACACCTTACACAGTCATGCACAACCTTTCTTGATAAATTTCTGCCCCCAATAGGCCAGTACCTTTCTCTAATTGATGCAAGTAGAAGTTGAGGTCCCGCATGTAGAAGACGCTTATGCTCATAATGAAATAATAGGTTTGTATAATAATGTTCGCTTAAAAGAACAACAGGATGTTTTTTATCATATCCATACTCTGAGAGAGACAATCTTCCCCCAACTCTAAGAACCCCTTCCTTGTCTAGAAAAGGATTTAATCTTATCAAAGGACCCCTATTTAAAGATTTCTGGTACAGAATTTGTATTTCTTCTGGGAACATCTCCTTCTGCACTAACTTAATTAAAATTTCTTCCGTATGTTGTAGTTCTAAAGCTGACAGGAACTCATCAGTAGCTCTCACCCTTGTACGACATGAATTTATAACCCGAATACAATATGCACAAACACGAATCATTTTTTGAAATGAGGAAAATTTTGCAAACGACAAAAACTCCTCCCTTTCGACTTTAAGCACGTTCTGGTATTTCTTGACCTCAGGAATACATGTTTCACGATTAAATGTAGAATCAGGCCACTCTTCTTTGGGTTTAGAAAGCCAAGGAGGTCCCGACCACCAAACCTTGCAATCCCCCAACTTGCCTGGGTTCACACCTCTTGACAGGAAGTCTGCGGGATTGTCTTTAGTGCTGATATGGTTCCAATCCCCAGGATGAGACAAAGATTGTATTTGCGCAACACGATTTCCTACAAAGGTGTGCAAAATATTAGGTTGAGTTTGAATCCAATTCAGACACACAGTCGAGTCACTCCAATACACAAAAGAGTCAATTTTTAGAGACAATGAAGTTTTCACCTTATCAACCAGGTTAGCCAACACTAATGCAGCACAAAGTTCTAACCTTGGTACAGTAATTATCTTTAAAGGTGCTACCTTTGTTTTTGAACACAGTAACCTCACACATACTTCCCCAGATTCACTCACTGATCGAAGATACACACATGCACCATAGGCTACTACAGATGCATCAGCAAATCCATGAAGTGACACCTTAACTGGCTTGCACACTAATACATGTCTGGGAATTTCTAATTTATTTAACATCCCAAGATCTGCTCTAAAGGTTCTCCATTTGCTGTCCAAATCACTTGGAAGACTTTCGTCCCATGACCACTTACACAACCATATCCGCTGCATGATAATTTTTGATAGTATTACAGAAGCACCCAATAAACCTAAAGGATCAAATATCCTTGATATCCCAGATAAAACAGTTCTTTTTGTTACTGGACCCTCATCATCAATTTCGGCAATGCTATACATCAATACATCTTTTTCTCCTGACCAATACAGTCCTAAAGTTTTTGTTTTATCCTTTTCATTGAAAACCAACACAGACTTGGAATATGTTGACCTCAAATGATTTAAAACCTTAGAATTGTTCGAAGTCCACTTTTGAAGCTCAAAGCATGCAGTCCTTAAAATATCAATAATGCTGTCACACATTTTTTTGTGTAGCCTCCACCGAGTCCGACCCTGTTATGAGATCGTCCATGTAAAAATCTCTACTGATAACTCTGGATATTTCTGGCTGACTATTTTTAAACTCGTGAGCCAATTGCTGAAGACATTTCACAGCAAGATAGGGTGCTGATGCAGTCCCATATGTCACAGTAGTCAACTCATATGTTTCTAATTTTTGTGTAGGATCTTCTCTCCACAAAATCCTTTGAAGGCTCCACTGGGCTGGATCCACCTGTATCTGTCTAAACATTTTAACAATGTCTGCACACACCACAATATTGTGTTGCCTAAATCTCAGTACAACAGAAAACAAGTCATCCTGCAAGGTCGGTCCCACAAACTGAAGATCATTTAAGGACACTCCAGGATCAGACTGAGCTGATCCATCAAACACCACTCTTAATTTTGTGGTAGGACTTTTCATTTATCACACCATGGTGTGGGAAATAAAATGTTTGACGAGAAGACTCTTGCACATTCATATCATCTCTCTCACTCACCTTTCTCATATGGGATAAGGATAAGTATTCTCGCATAAACTGAAAATACCCTTGACGCAATTTTAAATTACCCTGTAGTTTTCTCTCCAAAGATTTAAATCTATTCATAGCTTGTTGCTTAGAATCACCTAGTAATGACACAGACTCCTTGAAAGGGATCTGCACCACAAACCGTCCATCACTATCCCTCTTTGTTGTATCACAAAACATTTTCTCACAAGTCTTTTCTTCTATTGAGAGCAATTTATCTTCATTGTCCTTTTCCTCAATTTTCCAAAAATCGGTAAGCTGGTTATGTAATTCAAGGTTAGAAATAAGATTACACTGATAAGATAAACACTCTTTGTCATTCACTCCTATCTCACCACCTATAACCCATCCAAATTTAGTTTTTTGTAGAGTGGGTAAACCATCTCCTAAACACACCTGACCTATACACAATAGATTTAAATAGACACCAGCTCCTAATAAAAGGTCTATGTCACTTGGCTTATAATAACTGGGATCAGCTAGACGAATATGCCTAGGAATTTTTATATTTGAAATATTTATATTGACTGCAGGATAGTTTCCACTTATTTTTGGTATTACAACACAAGAAATCTCACTCTCAAATTGATTCAGCAAGGATTGCAATTTTATCTGACACCGGTAATTTAAATTAGTCATTTTCTCACCAACCCCTGTAACTAAGGTAGGCCATTCAGATTTTTTCAAATTTAACCTCGTAGCACAAGCTTCGCTTAAAAGGTTAATTTGACTCCCTGAGTCTAACACTGCTCTGCAGACTCTTGGGGCTCCCTCAGAGTCAGACACTAACACTAAAGCTGTTTGTAACAACACCTGACTATTGATTGCTTGCAAGGACATTACACTCTCAACATTCTCTGCATTATTAGACTTAGAATTGTTATTAGTATTTTCCCACTCTGAATCATGAGGATGGCTCTCACTTGATTTATTGAAACGTTTATTATAATGTAAAAGTGTATTATGTTTAAGACCACATTTCCTACACACTTGACCTCGACAGTCCTTTAAAGCATGACCTTGTCTTAAACAATTAAAACATAATCTTAACCTTTTTACTTTTTCTTATCACTGACTGAAAGTTTTATAAAATGTTCACAGTTTAAAATAAAATGGTTACTCTTGCAATTGCTACACACTGTAGTTAAGTCTTTATTTTCTGTTGATTTGTCAAAGACAGAAAAAGACCTACTTGAATAACCTTGTTTATGATACCTAGGTGAGGCCTTTGAACACTCTAAAGTTTCTAACAAATCTGCCTTTTGCTTCAAAAAGTTTTTAAAGTCCTCTAAAGTAAGGATTTTGTTACTATTTACTGAGACAGAATTACTCACTCGCTTTTCTTCCCAATCTCGAGCAGTTTTTTTGTCTAATTTAGTGGAGAAAAGATATATCAACAGAGTATCCCAAGAGTCAGTTGGCTCATTTAATGAATTTAGTGATTGAATATGCTTAGAAATGGTATCTACCATAGTTCTCAAACTCCCAGCCGACTCTTCAGATACCACTGGTATTGAAAAAAGGGCCTTTACATGATTCTGTATTAGAATATGAGGATTGTTGTACCTACTGAGCAAGGTATTCCAAGCTATTACATAATTGTCACTAGACAGTTCGATACTCCGAATGACTTGAGCAGCACCACCTTCCAACGATGTCTTCAGATAATGGAATTTTTGTATATTAGGGATTGACATATTGGAATGTACTAGAGAAATAAACAAATCTCGAAACTCAAGCCAATTTTTATATTCCCCAGAAAACTTCTGTAAATTAATTGGGGGGAGCTTAATTCCCTGTACGCTATTAAAATTCTGATTATGAATTGAGACACTAGAAATGGAACCAAGCTCACGTTCTTTTTTACTGTCATAAAATTCTTTAATTATAGTTTTTACTTGCGAACTCATTTTAAAATAACTATTTTCAAAGTCTGATCTTTCTTTAATTTCTTGATCTATATTATCTGTTAATGTTTCTATTTCGGTCTGTGTTTCTTCATACTTCGAAAAAAGAGTTGAAAATTCATCTAAGCGGCTTTCTAATTCTATGATAATTTCACGCTCTAAACTACAAATTTCTTTTCCTGATATGGATTTTTTAAGATCCTCAACATACCTTTTAAATAGAGTTTGTCGCCCCTTATAACCACCCCTTTGTTTATACAACTTCTTTAGAGTCTCTTCTTCACTCATCCTCACTAGTTTAGAGAAACCCCAAATCAAGAAAAAGGTAGAAGATGCAACAGTTACTAATATATAAGGAACAAACTTACCAGAATCCAATAGAATAAAATTAGGAAAAAAGGATACAAGAAGGAATACCCACTTAATCTTGCTTCGATGGATTTCCAACGTCACGGCTTGAGACGCCTCGCTGTCGCTATGACCGACCGGTCCTACTCGAATGACGCAATCGCCGGCAAAATGAATAGGTTAAGTTAACGGGTGTTACTTTGATTTTACAAGTGTTCAATCTTTTTTGGGCACTACACAACACAATTTTACTGGAATACACATCCTAGTCGAAGGACCATGTTTTGAATATACACAACTTTTGTTTGCTTTGGGAAAACGCTGAAAAATGGGGAGAAATTAAACACACGTCTACCCATACACACTCTCTATTTTTCTCTCTTTCTTCAGCTCGCTCTTGCCAATGGGGGGGCGGGCAATGTAGCAAAGGAATGATTATTAAGTGGAGGTTTACAATAAATATTTAACAGTAGTAGTAAATAAAAAAGCGATAAAAATTCACACATTTTTTATTTATTAATTATAATAGCATAATGAAACATATAAAAAACAAATTAACAAAAACACATAGAAAAATCAAATGATAATTAATGAGAGATTTGAGTTTAAAGCTGAGAAAAAAGATGATCAATATTGGGGTCAATATCACTACTACATAGGCGTAAAGCGTTTTCTAAATTAACATCTGTAAGCCGACTACGATGCTTATTTGCATTAATTTTCATGATTGAAAAAAGCTGCTCACATTTATACGTGCTACCAAATCTACAAATTATATTTCATGCGAAAACTCTCAGCTGTCAATACTTTTCTTCGGAAAAGTATGTTCTGTAAAATTTGCTTAGTTCCACGTCATCAAATTTAGACTCCAAATATGAGTCTTCTTGAAGCTTTGTAGGTGAAGCGGGGCATCTTTAACATTACACTTACAAGGATTTGCAAAAATATTGAAAGTTCTATCTATATTCTTGAAAACGGAAAACCGATCAGTAAATTGCTTTGGTAGTAGTTTCGGTTCTTCAGTATAGTAACCATGTTCAATCTTTTCGTGACTAGATAATGTTAAAAAATGAAAATAATTTTTATTTCCCATTTGTGTTTCCCACAAGCGAATTTTGTTTTGAAAAGCTTTAAGATGACTGTACTGCTCATTTTCCAATTGACCTTGTTTTTGAAGCTTCAAGTTCGGATCGCTTAAGTGTTTTGTGATATCTACCATTAATGCCAAGTCACAAAGCCATGTTGGATAACAAATTTGCGGCAATGTTTTCTCATTCATTTCCAAAAAATCAGCAATTTCTTTTTAAAGGTCATAATATCTTATTAGCAGTTTACCTTTGTTTAGCCACCTTATTTCGTAATAGTATGTCACATCATCGTGTTCTGAATCCAAAAATGCTTTAAACTGATGATGGTTAAGACCGCGAGATCTAATAAAATTGATGGTACTTACTACCACATTCATAATATCCTTCAGTCGAATGGACTTAGAGCACAAGTTTTGTTGGTGAATAATGCAATACAGAAATATTAAATCACATTCTTGCACATTCATCGCGGTTGCTCTTTTCTTCAGAATTCCGATAAAATCTTGTCGTGAACCAACCATTGAAGGCGCACCTTCTGTGCATACGCCAACTAATTTACAATACTGCAAACCATATTATTTAAAAGTACTTTGCACCTCGGCAAAAATATCTTTTCCAGTAGTGGTCCCTTATAGTGGCCGTGTCACTACAAATTCTTTATCAACACCTCGTATAAAAATAGCTGACTGGATTGTGTTAGATAAATCGGTACTCTAATCCAAAGAAATCGAAAATGCTTGAAAACCAGCCAATCTATCAGTCAATGTTTTTTTGATATCACTAGCCATCATATCTATACGTCGAACAACAGTACGTCCCAATAAGCTTATTTTCTCGAACTCTGTCTTCTTTTCTGGGCACAAAAGTTCTGCAACATCTACTAGGTACTCTTTAACAAATTCTCCCTCATAATATGACTTCGAGTTGTCGGTATTTCGGAACCAACAATAAAACTAGCTTTAACAGCACTGTCTAGATTTGATTGATTTGATGTTTGTGAATGGAACATTTGTTTCTGTTTCCCTAAATCGGTAATGAGTTTTTTAATTTTGTCTTTCCTTAACTGGCCCGTAAGTAACTTATAGCGAGCGAAATGCTTGCTGGAGTAATGCCGATTCACAATGTATTCTTTTAAAACAGAAATTGTTTCATTGCACAACAAACACATAGGTTTACCACTGTGCATGATAAAAAAGTATTCATCAATCCATTTTTTTTGGCATTGATGACATTCCGTGTCCACTTTGCGCCTTCTTAAACCAGGCAACTTGATAATTTTGTTTTCTTCTGAGCTGAATTTGCTTGAATATTTCCCGCGTGTTTTCTTATCGGATGTTAAGAAGTAATGAGTTGACACGCGCGCTGAGCAGTTTATATATTACCCGTAATAAGCAAATAGAATATTCTCGAATCGAGAGTCCCGATCGTAAGCGAATATGCGATGCGAGCACTCAGAGCCCACTGTGATTCATAACGCATCGCTCGGAGCGCTTCAAGGTCATCAGGGGCTTCCCAAATGTTTGTCTGTTTGTCTTTTTCTAACAACTATTTATGACTTAGTCTGCGGCATTCCACTGGGTACACTTAATAAAATTATTTATCGATTTTAGTCTTTATGATTTGAAGAATACAGTTTTAGGTTGGTTGACAGTAATTACTAATAAATTATGTGTGATAAATCTTTAATTTTTTTGCGCGTTATTTGAAATTTCTAAATCTCTCGCGGGCCGGATTGGAGCTGGTGGAGGGCCGAATCCGGCCCGGGGGTTGGCCATATATACCTAGGGTTTCCAACTCATTCGGAATTCTTCTAGGAAATGACTAAGGAGGTGTAACGTCTTGCTTCAAATAGGCAAAATTATTTATTGGTCATATTTAAATATTTTGTTTGGCCTATGGGGGATTCAGACAACTCCCCTGCGTTAGGCGTCATATGGAGCACCATTGGCTAGAATACTCACTGTTTTCACTAAAATTTTTATTTATAGTACATCCATAATCTCAGTTTGCCATGTTAGCCTCCGACACACTATGGAAAGGTTGACCGAACGCAATTTCTACTATTTTTTACAAAAGCTACTTTTCTCGTACACAAAAATTTACAAGACGCGTTGTTTTGTAAATGTCTGAGTGGGAGCTTATTTGTTGACGACTAGGGTGCCACGGTCGATAACACGCAATGGGGGTTCTTATATAGTAAATACTCTCTCCAGATCACCTGATACTGAGATGATTGACAGAGGGCGATTTCGAAAGGGCGCTTGGCATATACGCTTCAGGGAAAAAACTGCTAATGGAGCTGTAAAAAAGCGACATTAATATACCTACAAGTGTCCTATTTCACGAGACGGAAATCAAAGATAGCGTTTTAAGCCCATATAAGAGCACTTTTCCCTTGGCACAACAGTATCAAAAATTTATTATTGGAAGAATTCGGTAAACAATGCGGTTGAGTACCAAACTAGGCCCAGGAGACATTTATGTAAATGAACTTTTGCTATAACAACATCTTCCATGTTTTTAATCTTAGGCGTCACCAAAAAATAGGTCACTATGTATAAGACACTGCGATTAGATCGGTCACTCAGATATTGACTTAATTTTAAAATAAAAAAAAACTGAGATTTTAGGTTATCACTTATCAGGAAAACGACATGTAATGAGATTTTCTACTGAGCTGACTTCTAGTATATTAACTCGACCTACAACGTTCTCGTTCAGAAGTTTACACTTCCTTTTATCACCTTTATTTTGAAAGTAGGTTTACTACTTTCAAGCTTTATTGTCTGGAAGGAAGTAGGTACGATACTTCTGAATAAAAATTATTTATTAGGGCGAAGTTTTATTCAGCTATTTTCGTCATAAAAGTTTCCAAATCTTTTTAAGTGGTCTAAGATATTTATGTTGATAAGTTTGAACTCTTGGACATGAACCAAATAAGTAAGTATTCGAATTGCAGTGCAGATGATGTTGTTTAATATATATCCGAAGCCTCAATATAATAAACAGGGTATGCAAAAAAGTTTTTAAACAGTTTAAATACCGAACCATGTTTTAGTTACTATCATTTTTTCCCTAATTTCGTCAATGCCTTTATTTATTTAGAAATTATTATCATCAATTGCTCTTAAATTTTTATTGGCAAGTTTATGATGTACGGGATTTCTCTTCATATTTCGCCACTACAGATATTGACTTAATTTTAAAATAAAAAAAACGTAAATGTAAATGTTGTAGGATATATTACGTAGTTTATAGAAAATTATCATTTATGCATACAGGAAGTATACATATATCTTAAATATCCTTAAATTGAAATCTTCTTACTGGTTATAAATACACTAATTTTGATACCTCTATCGTTAAAAACACTTGAGAAGTTTGACAAAAACCTTGCCATAAGAAGCAAGGCATCCTCATTAGGTCCACTGTGTAGTAGATCGTTTTTTGTCTTTGTCTGACAAATTTTTAAATTTTTTCTAGATTGTAATTTAGATAATAAATAATAACAAATGTAATTTACACAATAAAAGAGTGCACGATATACAAAAAGCCCAGAGAGTATAACATTTGTAAAATAAAACAGGAAATTAGAGAAACGTTTCAACTAGGTCAGCGTAGCTAAAGACATTTTTTGAGGGCGGTCGAGGGGGTCGTGACTTCAAAAATGTATTATAGGCTTCTTCCGAGCATTAATTATGGTTTTCCAAATTTTAATTAAATATCTCTAGAAATGTAGGCGGTACATCAAAAACTCATCAAACCATATTGTTTTAAAAGACATACCTACAACTTTTTTTAGTTTTCCATAGCAGACATTGAGGACTTACCTCGATTAAATTTAAAGTAACAACCACAACAATGCGTGTTTAAAAGGATGTGCCGCTCCTTTCTTCGTTGTAACTTTTTCACGTTTAGAGTCAAAGCAATTGTAATTGTTGTCAATGATTCTCTAACTCTTTATTTGCTTTTTACTAGATAAATTCTTTAAATTTTTCACTTTTTGTAATGTTGTCACCATAATTACCGGAAACTGATCACCTTGCGACCTGACATGAAAAATTGCCCGTAAAGACACCTATCTGCAGACAGTAGATATCGTTACTAGCCCTGAGAAGTTACAAATTAGCACAGATTCTATTATGTAAATGCTGTTAAGCAGTTAAACTGAGCTTCAATTATTAATTAGGTAAAAATAATAAAAAAGCTGACAAATTGACTTGAAGGAGAGTCCAAATATTTCCGGACTTTTCTGCCCCAAATTATTGTGTTTACGAATCTTTAAAACATCTACAATAAATTTCGAAACTTGTTAGATAAAACCAAAGCAGCGACTTTGATAGGCTTACTGGTCAGGTTCCAAAATTGATATACATCTAAAGATTTGTATCAGATTTGCGACCATGGAACATATGGGATAGGTAAACGTACCTATCACCGACCTAGTACTTATTACCGACCATCACATATTTTTTACTTTAAAACAGTCAGGTGTTGCCAGTTTAAACATTCAAATTCAAAATCCTTATATTTGAACTTCCCGCCGTGAAAATTGTACGAGTTTGCGGCAACCCATCCAAAAATACGTTAATTACATTAGTCTTTAGCCATAGATCGCGGAAGCACCCACGATTTCTTATCAAGTGCTCCTAATTTGTGTATGAGTTTGTTTAAGGTGAATCTATAAATTAATGTAAGTATTAAACGATATTTATTAACTAGTAGGTTAAATATAATGTTTTAATTTATTTTGTATACTAAAATCTTATATTTTATTACAAATCATGTTATAATTAATAAAAAATGATTGGTCGGTGATTGGAGCAGTCATTATATACAATGTCTTTTTTACCGACCAGCCGGTCGGAATCAGGAGAGTGCACTATTTTGTTTTTCTTTAATTTTTTATTTGTTAACAGAAGGACAAGGACTATTTTTTTCATGTAAATAATAACATTATGAGTGTGTAGAAACAGCAAAATTCTTAGTTTAAACGTCGAATGTTATATTTGTGTCCGATATAAATTTGCAAATATTAAGATTATTTTGTCGCCAATACTTATGATAAAAATGCTTTCTAACACAGATTATGCGATATTATCCCAACACGATAAAGATATTTGCCCAGTTTAACTCAAACTTTCATTTAATTCAATAAAAAAAGGTCGGTAACTAGGACCTAAATTCTTATCGATTTTCTATGACCGACTAGCGGTCGGTAAAATGTACGCCCGAAAATGTCGGTCGAAATTTGGCGGCAAACTTTGGGTAATGTATAGCTCTCTTAAAAATGAATGGGGGTTTCGGACTTGAACCAAATAATATTGATAATTCTAAATTACTTCTTCCAGTAGCAACAAACAATATGCCAAAACAGAATTCAACTGATTGTGCATCAGATTCCTCCATTACTTTATCACAATTCGAACGGCAGTTGGATCAAAGGAAACCTAAAGAATTTTAAAACAACGGTTCGATTTAGAGTAATCCAATAGAGGATGAAAGTTTATTCTATTTTTGGAAAATAGTAAAGGAAACAGGTACATGAGCTAACCAATAATTTACCACGTCTGGATTTCGATTCCTTAGATCTAGGCTTGAATTATTCCGAAAATTTGTGGATAGACATGGAAAACGAAGAGTTAATCGATGATCCTGATCTAATGGCATCTACGTCACAAAATCATGGCAAATTTGATATTCTGTGTATCGAAACCGTTGAACACCCGGATGCTAAAGAATGGGTTCATAATCCCGCTGAATCAAGTAATATTTTATACAAACGTAATATTTTCAGTTTACTTATATTACATTTACTTTTTAGCTCCAAGACCCCGTAAAAAAAGTGATAATTATGTCCATACGTCCCTAATTCCCCGGTTACCGTTTCTCCAAACCTTGCTAACAAAGATTTGTCTCTGAATCCAAAACAATTATCTGTTAAAGGCAATAGTGTTAGCGATTACCAATGTACTCTTAATGGTAAGTACTTATAATTAGTAAGTGTTATGTGTCACTCATGTCCCAAAATATATGAAATCAATTGTTTTCGTTTATTTATTATACTTTATTCTTAGATGCAAAGTTCATTGACAATAAAATTTTTGATGCCTGTATGTCAACCATGAAGGCAACGGTATTAGAGAGACAATTATTGCGCTTGAAGAAATATCTGTATCAAACTCTAACGAAGTCTTACCTCTAAGCCCATTTGACAACTTTATTGATTTCGAAAAAAATAACACCTATAGTTGCTACATCGGAAGAATATATAGAACACCAGAAAAAGATAGATGCGGAGAAAAAAAAACAAAGAATAAGAAATATATATCAAACACTAAAGACGAAACCAATTTAAAAACTCCAGAAACTCTTGTACCTTCCAAGACAATTCGGGACTTACTTCTAAGCCCATTTCATAACTTTATTGATTTCGAAAAAAATAACACCTACAGTTGCTACATCGAAAGAATATATAGAGCACCAGAAAAAGGTAGATGCGGAAAAAAAAGAAAGAATAAGAAAAAATAGAAAAAAAAGAACAACCACAGAAAAAAGTGAGAAAAGCTGACAATTCTATACCAAATATGACGATAAATAATAATGACACAAATAATAAGACAAATGAGACTGATAGCGAGGTAAAGCATGTCAATGTTATATATAAAAAAGAATATTTGCTGGTTTGATCTTTGATTTAAGTTCGAATGGTATAGTCGTATAAACAATGGCAAGGAGTGGTGTGAATTGGAAGTGGACCGAGAAGGATAATATACTTACATACAGTTCAAATGAAATTGTACGCAAAATACATCCATCAAAGTTAATTAACCGTCGAAGCATTTATTGTGCCCATAAGACTGAAGAACTCAGGAGGGATTAAGAAAGCAGTTTGTTCCTAAAGAAACATAGTTATAAGCGTTTATGTTTTTTTTTTTTACTTAGACTCAACTTAGAAATGTTAAATCCTTTTTATTAATTTTTTTTTTTAATTGATTTATTATAATTTCTTGCATTATACTAACACAAACTACAAAAACTAAATAAAAACAACTAAAGAATCGAGGTAAGTATCAGTGATATTCTGGATAAAAAAATGGCGGTCGGTAATAAGAACATCACACAGGAACGGTCGGTAAAGTGTACATATCAGAAGTTTCAGATAAAAAAAAATATTTAATTTTTTTTCAATAAAAAGATCAATTTTTCCGTTATTTCTTACTCTCTGTTTCTTAAAAACATTTTAAACTTCAGGCGAAAAATATTAGAAAATTGAGTTTTTACTTACAAACCTTAATATTAACCTTTTTCTGACGAAAAACTTAGGTGGTCGATGAAGGGTACTTTTACCTTAATTGCCATGGTTTCTACCGGCCAGATTACAAACCCAATCGAAATCTGAAGGTTTGTATCAGTTTTGCCATTGTGGAATGGAATATTGTGACTAACATGTGGTATCGGTCGTAAAAAACTATCTCAGTGATAATTCTATTAATAGGGCTACGGGAGCATGTGTCCTAAGGTCTCATCAATCAAAATATTCACTTATATAGGGGAGTAGTTGCGTATAACCATTAGTTAAACGGAAGTCACTATGAACGGCATAACCGTAACCATAGGTATTTCCAGAGACGATATAATATTGGCTTTCATGAGCTACCCTTATCTGAGCATTCTAGTGGAAAACATTAATGGTCGAACTAGATAACCTATAGTATCCGATCATTCTAACAAAGACATAACAATATATTATCGGAATTGCGGTTATCAATGCAGAAAAATGAGTTAAATTTCCTAATTTGGTTGCAAAAGAAATAGAATGACCATATTAAAATAATAGATTGGAAATTAATCAACAGAGCACAGAATATTATGTCGGTAAGCATTTACTTGAATAATTTACTATCACGATGCATCGTCTACGAATACACTTTTGCGACTAAGTTGCCGCTGTGCGTTCAAACGAAAGACCCTTAAGCCTTATTTCGTAGCTATATTGTTGGGCGCGTGGCTGATACTTACAAGTTATTCCCAATTAATTTTTTTAGTATCACGGCGAAGTGGCTTAGGACATGGCGTATATGTCTAAAAACTAGCCCCAATATTTGAAACGGCTGGTCTTGAAAATAATAGTATTTTTGGATTTCGTTGATATTTATCAAACTTTAAGGCTTATGTCAGTCGACCAGATGATAGAAAATGACCATAGAATCAAAAAAACGTCGTATTTAATAATATGAAATTTTGAGAGTTACGCTCATTGACCTATAATAATAAGCTTCCTAAGTGTATAAAATCTTCTAAAAGTTTTATATTCCTAGGAGAAATCTATTTTTAATATATAAAGATTTCTACACCTTAGACGAGTTTCTAACCTAAGTGTGAATTACGACAATTTTATCTCTGTTTTTTAGTGTTTTTCCGTTCTCTGTTTAAAATGTTTTACTATTAACATTTTACTGACGAATTCCACATATTGTTTACACGATGTCACTTTGAAAATAAAAGTATTCTGAATTGAATTTGAATTTTCAGCGGGAAGCATCTTGGCGGTATTACATATTTTGACTCTCAAAAAGAACGAAACGATTTGCCTTGGATTAGACCAGATATCTTTATTTTACGAGGTCGGCTGACACTGCAAATATTTCACTTGTGCGAAAAAGATGCATTTGCCAAACATGTTGCAAGGGCAGATTTTTCTTATATCTGTAGATTAGCGCTATAGGAACACACAACAAATCTAATTTAATAACTGTGTGGTAATGTGCACTATAGCACACTAATTTTAACCCGATAAGTAGGAATGCACTCCACGGTTGTAGAAAAAATATATCCATATATTTGGCATTCTTAATGCTGCAATTGCGAAAGTTCAAGATTTTATGATAGTGGTATCACAAAAAGCGCTTGCTCATTATTTAAAGGTGGCACACTGCTTGCGATGTTTTATAACATCACATAATAATTTGTTAGTCTGTTCAATCATTTTTGACTAAATTTCTGCAAAATTGCCAACCTGTGAAATAGTCGCTACTAGTTCGCACGGAGGATATGTAAGGGACTGAATAGGGCTTAGGTACTGTCTTGATTTTTGATTATAAAAGGGCCAAATAGAAAAAATTGCCTAAAACTCCTTTTCGTCACTTCTTTTTGAACTGGAGACATGAACTACGTTACTTGTCTAAAATTATATAAAAACCAAAACGGTAATGATTTGGCGACTTCGGGAAAGAATGGGCTGGGGGAAAGTGAGTAGGTAGCGGGTAGCGACCACTAATTTCCTAGGGAGATCTTAAACACACTCTTAGATATGCTGATCAGTAGCGGCTCGTGGATTTAAGGACTGGTGAAGTGCAGCGTAGCTAGACAGCGTCGCAAGCAAAAATAGTTCCGCAGGGGAAAATTTTTCGGGGTGCCACGCCCAAAATGCCTGTTTTTTAATCTTTTTATGGTGTTGATTATCCATAGCTATGGAGCGTTTTTTAATATTTAGGGGAAATTTGTTCTTAAAAAAACAGTTATGTACCTATATCTTAAAGCTAATTTCGATTCGATCGATGCAAAACTGCTTCCGCCTGCGATGATCCGAACGCACTAATTTACATTAATTCTATAACAAGCGAACAAGCGCCTGCAGCCTGCAGCAGCAACTTTATGCCGCTCCAATCTCTATTTGCATATTCACCATTGCGTTGCCTACCAACTGCCGTAAACAAATCTAAGCGCGAAAGCCGGGGGTCTCTGATGCGGAATTTGTTACTGCTGATTCTGATTCCTCAACGGGTTGCTCTTATAAAAAGGTGTTCAGCGCGCTAAGTTTTTAAGTCATTATTATCTTTTCAGTATATAACGCACTAGTTTCGATAGACATAGTCGTATAATTAAGTAAATAATATGGTTAATATTTTAAAAATATTTTTGTTTTCGAGTAAGTTGATTGGAAAATGTAGGTGAAGCGTCCCCTGGCGAGCCGCCACTGATGTCGATTAGGTTTCAAGCCTGATGAAAATCTGAATGATTGTATCATATTTTCGATTATGGATCGAAATGCTACAATTATTATGTGGGATTTTTATAGAACCATATAAAACATAGCAAAAACTTACAAGTAAATTAATCTCCCTTTGATTTGTTATAAAGGTATAGTTAGATCTCGACAATCGAAATTTACAATTGAGGAGTGGGAATTACAAAGGACTTATGCGCCAAAAACAAGTTTTGATATAATTAACGAAAAGTAAATAAAAGTCAGAGGAGTTTATTAAATAAAGTTTTATTGAGAATATGCATTTAAAACAAAACGAAAAACACATTTCTTAACAGATATTAGCAAACTAAATATTTTATTAAAATATTTTTAATTAAACAAGTAAAATTAGGAAATACCTAAAGTGCCATAATTGATTTTGAATAAATAAATATTCATAAAATACATTTTTGTTCTTGTAAACCAATTGCCTTCAATCTGAAGTAGGTGCTTATAGAAACTTTGGTGTTCTGGATTTTGATGCTAAAAAATCACTGCTTTCTGATGGAAGTTTCATTATGTTAGCCTGTCTAAGTCCAGATAAAGTTTTGCCTTTCTTTAAATCATTAATTTGCATCCCTTCTTGAAGATCGGAAAATGAAGATTTTATCTTAACAAGTGCAGGATTCGCTCCTTCGGTCATTATCACTGTAACTTTACAGATATTTCACTGGGTAGTTTGATAAATTCATCCGCAATAACATTAAAAGATAGAGTGTACCTTGCATATTTTACTATCGCGTGGAGGTCTGAGGATACATATACTTTCGTTACTTTCTTGCGTTTTTCTACAAAAGCAAAATCCCTATCGCTGCATATGAAACTATGGTAGCATACAAGAAATTTCTATTCAATAGTATGGAAAGCACCGTTGGCCATCAAAAAATATCATTGTAAATAATAAAATACTATTCCTATTTTGGTATTATCATACCATATTACCAAATGCTTCTTGAGAGTCAGTCCACGGTTAACAATATATATATATATATATATATATATATATATATATATATATATATATATATATATATATATATAGAAGACATGATGCAATTTCCTTAGTTCCACGAGAAGCCACTCCTTCATGCCACATGCACATGTAGGTAAGTCAAGACTAGGGTACTCCTTTTCTGATTTCCACCTTGAATAATGATGATAAACTTCTTTTGGAATCATGTTTATGTGTTTTTTTACAAGAAGACGGACGGCTTTAGAAAATTTTAGAGAAGCATGCCTGGTACGTTTATCATTATAACAGGTTTCATTCGTTTTCTTCTTTTCAATAAGGACACGTACTTTTTTACGGTTAACCCCAAATGTATTCTGAAATATTTTCTTATGCACCCGGAGACATTTTTCTTGGCAATCAGGAAGGGAGTAGCATATTTTTTGCTTAGCATCGGCTATTTTGCTGATCCTCATATGAACTATGTCGCCTTGTTTGAACATCACAAACACTTATAAACGCCATTAGAAAAGTGCTTTGTGTTCTCATATCTCGTGCATAGTACTCTTCAAAAGAGGAACATTTCCTTTCGTAGGTAATATTTTTTAACTTTAAAATAAACAAGGTTATAACCGAAAAAGAAAACATTAGGTTTGTATTTAATACCTGCTGTTTTGGATAGCTTTTTTTAGGAACTATCTTCCTTTTATGTTTTGTATGACACTTGTTTTTAATCAACTCACTTCTGAATGAACCACTGTCTTTACTTCTCCCTTTTTTTGGTTTTTTTCTATTATAGTGTGTTATACTCGTAAATCAAGAAATTATCGGACACAACACACACGTGCAATCGTCTAGATATTACTGAAGACTGCTAAGGATATATTTATTAATATTGGACTTTTCTAAAGAAACCTTTGCTCACATAGAACTATCGACACACAGGGGGGAGGAAGGGTATTAAAACGTTAACTTTTAATTTAGGATAGGCGCTTAGGACATTTTATAGGACATAAAGTACATAGAACATGTCTATGTGAAAAACTGAATTTTGGAAAAAAATTACACTTAGTTTTTCCTCTTCAATTATAAATCAATTATTTTTCCCGTCGTACTATGAAGGATAACCTATTTACGACAAAATTAATCGTAATACTAAAAAAATGGACGAATAAATCTCAAAATTGGGAAAATAGCAATTAATGTTACGTAAAAGCTATATAATTATTTTAAACGGAAGTATTTTGAAGTTTTGTTGTTCATCCGATTTTCTTTTAAAATGAAAGTAATACAATTTCAATTGGATTCTCACACCATTAATTAACTCTTTGTAAGCGGCTAGACGTTAAAGAGCTTGTAAATTTCTTCCACTCCATTTAGGTCTCAGTTCACATTTAAAAGACCGTCTTTGTGTGGAGAAATAATCTCTTTTCTGGTCTATTTTGTTTCTGACATATATGTGTTTTGTAGAAAAGATATAAGATATTTTAGATAAATATATTTCCTTTGGAACATTTTTAATGGTACTTAGAATTAGTGTAAATGTCAATTTATTATATACGTTTGTAGTAGGTTTGTTCGAAATTAGCTTGGCAATAAATATCGTATAAGTTTATCAACCACTTATAAATAAAGCTTAATAGTGCTAGTTTTAAAAATAGTTGTCAATTTTTGCTTCGGGCTGTAGACAAGATTTTCTTAAGAACATTTTTGTTTTTGCTTAGATTAGATTTGATGAGGTTATTGAGGAAAGGTTTTTCTACGGGGAAAAAGTGTAGTTTCTTAATATTCCCCTCTTTTGGAAAAATAATATATAAAGACATTTTGGATGAATTTGGAAGATATTGCCTATATTGAAAAGGAAAAAACAAACTGACTTTGAAAAAAATGAGAATCAGAATGTAAATTTTGAAATTTTTGACAGGAACATAGAAAAAAATTATTAGACCAAAAAGATGAAATCATAGAAAAACAAAATATAATTATTCAGATATTATCTAAGAAAATTGAATATTATTATCAGGATGCAAGTTTGAAAAATTTAAATAATAAATTTTATTAGGCGAGAAAATGTCATTACAGATGATTCAAAATTAAAAGGTTTGAAAATAAACAGAATGTTAAGAAGTTATATCGAAATAAGTGAATATGATCAAAAAACGTAATATATCATCAAAAATGAAATAATATATATCAACATGGCCGTGTTCTAGTAGATGAATATTTTTCAATTCAAGATGTTGCAAATGTGCCGGATCGAACAATAAAGCGGAAAAATGTACAGAGTGTCTCAAATTGGTTGTCCCTAATGAAAACTTTGGAAACCTAAGAGATATTAAAATTCTGATACCTCATCCTTAAGTTCTTTTTTCAGAAGGTTATAATGGCACAAACATATCATGGTTATCGCGACCCGTCACAGAGCTACAGGGTGGCTTTCAAATTTTGCTACTTTTAGAATAATCGTTTAGTTTATTTACTATAGGAGATACATCAAATCTGAAAACACGTTTTGAAGACACTTTTTGATGTGAAATCCAGTGGTGTGGCGCAACATTTTTTTTCGATTACTCTTTTTAAATGGAACATCCTGTATTTTTAAAGCTCATTAAATCAGGTATTTTTTTGCGGTTAAAACAGTGTAACAACACACTTTATATTATTTATTAATACCAACAAATAGGAAAAAACCGTTTATTATAAAAATAAAGATATTAGGTGGCCATGGAATAGTAAATTTAACTTGAAATAATCACTGTTGTAAAGAAACGACCTAAACATGTCTTTTTTTAATGGGACACCCTGTATTTTACAGGGTTGCAAATTTTATTTATTTTTTCTATTAGAAATGATTTGGTACCTAAAACTAATTCTTAGGCCAAATTTTACAATACATTTTACAGTACTGATTTTTGACTATTGTTCTCATATATCCTATTATTAGATATTTTTGACTTTAAAAAATGTTTAATATTGAGCTAATGAAATAATTTATTTCGCAAAAAAATAGCAACAAAACAAATTTACAGCAAAAGTCAACAGTGATTAAAAAGGTAAAGTGAAACCAGCAAAGAGAAACAAAGTATCAAAATTATGAGCTAAAATAAGGTGTTTAAAGTGGTGTCCATTTTCAGTTAAGCATACTTGGCATCGTTTCTGAAATCTCGTAATTGTGTTTTGTTGCTTACATGCCGTATAGCTGCTTCGAAATTTTCTCGAAGTTCCGCTAATGTATTGCTTCTATAATTAATTAAACTAAATAAATGTTATTCTTTAAAAATCCCCAAGAGAAAAAGTCGAGGGGTGATATCAGGCGACCTAACTGGCCATCTGATAGACCCTACATTGCCGATCGACTGCTGCCCAAAATTTATATTTAGGTACTAACTTATTACACTAGCATTGTGGGCTGGTGCTTCGTCATGTTGACAATAAAATTTTTCACGTTCTAGCAGGAATATATTATCTATATATGTTGTGATATTTCTTTCCAAAATATTAAGTTAACGTTGTGAATTTAAATTTTCTTGATAAATTTCATATCCAATAACTCTATTGCCTAATAACGAAATTCGGTTAAGTTGCTGATGAGGGTTTGAGCGCATTGTTAATTAATATATATATTAAAAATTCTCGAACTTGTGATTCGTGATTCATCGGTTCATATAATATTATTGCCATAAAGATTCTCCTCATGGAGTTTATCTAGGTACCAATTACAGAATACTAGCTGAGTTTGTCTTGCCCTGTAGTACCTAAACTTATTTTCTTTAGAATTCTTGGAGATGACGCACAAGAAAGACCAATGTCAGCTTCGATTTTTCTGCATGATGATGCATATTTTTTTGTCCTGATTCTTTCAAAATTTATCAGATTGTCCTCAGGGCGTTGAAAAATCTTCAGGCTTAACGAAGGCCATTCTGGGTATCTCTCAAAATTTAAATTTGTCGCAGTGCGACGATCTTTCTGACATTTATTATAGCATTGTAACATATTTTATTTTTCACAATCTTCGTAACTTTGCATTTTATATGAGAAAGAAGAGACTTTTTTGAAAACTAATTATTGTAATTTCACTTTTGCGCTGTCAGATGACTTCAGGGATCTGAATTTATCTGACAGATAAAAATCTTTATTTTGTTTATCATTTATTTTCTTCGTTGATTGCAAAACGATGCGACATGTGTTCCGATTAAAATATATGCCAGTCTGAATTAACCAATTCGTACCATGTTCCCAGTACATCTCTATATCAGTAATTTTAGAATGATTTTTCAAACATTTTATAACGTCGCCATTTTGTTTCACCATCTTGGATTCAAACCACAATTTTACCAGTTCATTAAATTATTATTATTACTATTAAATTCAAATAAGGTTAGTTCTACTAGGCCGCCATTTTGTTCCGCCATATTGGAATTTTTCCATATTATTCCTGAGTCAATGGGATAAGTGATTTTTTAACTATACCGCGAACCGACAGCAGGGTCGGATTAAAGAGGGGCTAGCCAAGAGCCCCAGCACCGATATCGAGCGATGTTTTGGAGTGATTGATCATTGAATAGGCGTAGGGTCCACATGGGGTTGGGGCTCGGCGAGATGGAAACTATAGCCTATCAGCGAAATACAAGACGGGGGACCTTTTTTTTAGTGATCAATTATTTTACAGCGCGAAGAAGTTATCATTTATTTATTTCTAAAGGGCGCTCCTGTGAAATCTTGCCCAGTTCAGGGGCTCCACAATGCTGGCCCCAGACAATATAACTACTTAACCCAACCCTGAAAGACAGATCGAACGACAGGCAAAGCGAACGGCTGAATTGAGAAAACGTATTTTTTGTCACGTAGAGACCCTAAACGTGAAGATCCAAAAAATCTCTGGAGATTTTTTTTCAGGTTTAGAATACTACTCTCTTACGGGGGAAGTAAAAATTGTAAACATAGTACGAAAGCTTTTACGGCCGAAGTCAATTAAGAAATCATGGTTCTTGTGTTCAGACTGTGTTTAATTAGAATTACTTTCAGACGATTCGCCTGCTATTACGCAAAGCATCTTCACTGTCCACACACTATCAAAACACTGAATGACCTCCGATGAGAAGAGTTCAGGTAAATATACCCGACCTGTGATAAACGAAGCGCCACTGACTAAAATGAATGGTTTCCACCCACGATGAAGCAACTTGATTCTTATAATGTTACATTATTTTTTATTATTATATTAAATTATATTCAGCATTCCGCTAAGTGCTTTCCATCATCTCTACCACATTTTTGTTTTAGGTCGACCGTTAAAGCAATGAAATTTGGCTAACTATAGACACGTGTTTCTGACTTAAGGTCTTTATCAGTACAGTCAATTATTTTTAAATGTGTTCTGATTATTTGTTGCGTTTTAGATTGACAAACAAAAATCTTTTTTGGCTTTTTCGCAACTGAATAAAAATATTTAACTTTAAATTAATTGAAGCAAATATTTAATAAAATTACATATCTCACCATATAGACTAGCCTGTCTACGGAATGTTTCGATACATAATAAAATATAACTGTTTTTTTCCTCTTACGACTGCTATATCCCTTAGTTATTTAAAAATTATTATTATGATGCCGATCGTAATGCCTATAGTTATAAAAAAGTTAGTTAGACATCACGAATAAAGCTCTACTTTAAGTTCTTAATGGAATAGAGTGACATCAAACCTGTTTTATGTGCACTTAAACTGTTTCTAGAGACAAACGAGTTGCAGTAAGAGGCATGATGCAGGTTTTATTGAGTAATTTTTATGGTAATGACATTTTAATTACGACATTTCTATATTATTCTATCTTTTGAATATTATTTAAATTACTAACAGTTATTAGTACCCCTTATTTAGATTATTTATATAAAATAATACGGAATTTAAATATTTATGTAGGCAGGTGCTAAAGGCCCCTAATTAAACATTAACTTAATTAAGTCAAAAATTAGATATCAATTTCAAAAAGAAATGCTTTTCGAGAAGAGAAGTATTAACATTCAAATAAAAAAAAAAAGGTTTTTGAATTAACCAAAGTAATAGGGTTATGAGACACAAATAAAAGACCTCCCTCTCACACTTCCTATAGAAAATGATTTTCCGTGAATATTTCTATTTTTTCATATAATGCAGTTCAGATTTTCTGGTCAAAATGTGCCATCGCCACAAGTTGATCCTGTGATCAGAATTTTAAAAACAGGGTTTTAGAATTTTTAAATTCAATTTTCTGTTAGCGATTTGGCCAAGATGTATATATATATATATATATATATATATATATATATATATATATATATATATACATATTTACAATATATATAGAAGTTATTCTAAATTATTCATTGAAACGGGTGGTTAGATGAGTAGCGTTGCTAGATCTCGCCATCCTCGTTTATGTTTACGCTATTTTGTAAGTTTACTAAATAAAGGCTATTTATATATATATATATATATATATATATATATATATATATACATATATATATATATATATATATATATATATATATATATATATATATATATATATATATATATATATATACATATATATATATATATATATATATATATATATATATATATACATATATTCTTAGTCCTTCACGGATGGAAAAATGTAATGTGTTTTCATTTCGGGTGTACATCCGTTCACTACTGCCGTTCTGAAAAGAACAATTTTGCTGACGTTTCGCCAAAATCACATTTGGCATTTTCAAAGCTTTCTTTCTCGCGTCCGAATAGAGACTGAAGTGTTGGTGACTGCGACGCTTTCTTTTATACCGCCACCCGGGGCCGAAGGTTATATCTACGCGGCAGTTGGTCGTTATTTATGTTTTGCGGATGTTGCTGTTGTTTTTGCGTTAATTGCGCTTGAGTTTTTGCGATTTTAGATTTGTCGATTATTGTTTTCCATACTGTTGGTAGTTTTAATGATTCGTCCCTTTTATTAAAATCACTTATAATGTTCTATACTAGCAATCTCCCTACATCCCTAGAAATTTATTGTATGGCCGGATTCCTGATGATGTAGGAATAAACCTGAGTTTGTTTGTTTGTTTCTGATGCTGAGTTTATGCTCTTCCACTCTTGCTGATATTCGCCTGTTAGTTTGCCCCACGTACAACTTTTCACAGTCCTGGCACGGAATGCTGTATACTCCGTGGTTTTCCAGTTTGATTTTATCTTTTGGGTTTCCAAGTAGTTTACCTATAGTTGTTTGTGGTTTGTGTATTGTTTTTATGTTGTGTTTCGTAACAATTCTTCCGATTCTGTCTGTTGTGTCTTTTACATATGGTAAGACAACTTGTTGCTTTCCCGGTTCATAATTTTTGTTGTTCGTTGTTCGGGAACCCTGTGCATTAATAGCTTTCTTTATGGTGCGATTTTCGTAGCCATTTTTCTTTAAAGCTCTAGATATTATCATAAGTTTGTTTTGTCTCGTCTGTGTTTCAGTTAATCGCACGGATCTGGATATCAAGGTATTTGCCACAGCTTGAATTTGTGCTGGGTGATGATGTGATTTTGCATTTAAATATCTGTCTGTATGTGTTGGTTTTCTATACACGGTGTATTCGAAATGTTGGTTATGCAGTTTTGTGACCAGAATATTTAAAAATGGTAGTTTGTTGTTTTCCTCTAGCTCTAGAGTAACTTGTATTCTGGGGTGGATTGAATTTACGTGAGTCAGAAATTTTTCGAGCTTTGCATGACCATGTTGACATATAAAAAATATGTCATCCACATAACGAATCCATAATTTGGGCTATAAACTTACTTTCTCAAGAGCTTCTTTTTCGAAGTATATCATAAATAAATTCGCGACTACTAGTGATAGCGAGGACCCCATTGGAGCACCACCCATTTGTTTATATATTTGCCCGTTGAATGAAAAATAAGTATTTTTAAAGCAATGCTCCGAGAGTTGTATTATATGTGCCTGGAAGTCCTCGTTCATAGCAATCTTGTCCAATGCTTCGTCTATAGGAATACTGGGATATAACGATTTGACGCAAACTTTTAGGCAAACTTTTGGGCAAACTAACAGGCGAATATCAGCAAGAGTGGAAGAGCACAAACTCAGCATCAGAAACAAACAAACAACCTCAGCTTTATTCCTACATCATCAGGAAATCGGCCACAATAAATTTCGAAGGGTGTAGGGAGATGGTCAGTATAGAACATTATATAACCAGAATAATCCGAGAAGCCATAGAATTTAAAAAACAAGGTGATTTGAATAAAAGGGACGAATCATCAAAAGTACCAACAGTATGGAAGCCAATAATCGACAAATCTAAAACCGCAAAAACTCAAGCGCAATTAGCGCAACAACAACAGCACTATCCGGAAAACATAAATAACGACCAACGGCCGCGCAGATATAACGTTCGGCCCCGGGGTGGGGGTATGAAAGGAAGCGTCGCAGTCACCAACACTTCAGTCTCTATTTGGACGCGAGAAAGAAAGCTTCGAAAATGCAAAATGTGATTTTGGCGAAACGTCAGCAAAACTGTTCTTTTCAGACTAAGAATCAACATATATATATATATATATATATATATATATATATATATATATATATATATATATATATATATATATATATATATATATATATATATAATAAATAGCTTTATTTAATAAACTTACAAAATAGCGTAAACATAAACGAGGATGGCGAGATCTAGCAACGCTACTCATCTAACCACCCGTTTCAATGAATAATTTAGAATAACTTCTACAATAGAAAAACCAAATAAAGAATAATTATTTACCACTAAACACAATAATATACCTCAAAATCCTTACAACCACTAAAATATATGTATGTCAAAAACATATTAAAGAAGACCATCAATTAACAATACTACTTTATAAACTCGTACGATCTACTTTGCTCCAGTTAATGAGAAACAAATAATAGCAACAATATATACATATATATATATATATATATATATATATATATATATATATATATATATATATATATATATATATATATATATATATATATATATATATATATATATATATATATATATATATATTTATATATATATTGTAAGTATGTTCGATTTACCATTACAATCAACAGTGCCATAATTAGATTGTAGCCGATAACCTAATTACCATTTGCATCTACAGATTTGAGGTGAGATTTTAATTTCTTTTTAAAGGTTAAAATATTTGAACATATCTTAATGCTAAGGGGAATAGCATTATAATATTTGACGGCATTGAAACTAAATGATCTTTGAAACAGCACAGTCCTGCGAGTTGGACCTGCTAGTAGTTCTCTATGACGTGTAGACCTCTCGTTAATATCCGATCCTTTAGTAAGCTTTTCAAATAGATATCTAGGTTGGTGGGACGCATTTATTCCATGTACCAATGAGAACAAGTGTAACTGGAATCTTCCATCAAGTTTAAACCAGCCAGACTGTCTATAAAACTTTAATACATGGTCATACTTCCTTAGACTATACGAAAATCTCAGGCACCAATTTTGTAATTTTGGCAGACTTTGTTTGACTTTGATAATATTACGCAATCACACAGCTTGATTTGTGGTGAAAGGAAGTGTCTAAACATATACAGAGTTTTGAGTTTCTTGCAGCCTTTTTGCAATAAATACGAAACGTGGCTCATGAATCTTAGTTCTGAGTCAAAGAATACTCCCAAATTTTTTCTTGACTCCGATACATTTATTTTAATATTATCTATAATGATATTAATATTACGAGAAAGGACTTTCCGACCCTTGCCGTACAAAAAAGTTGGGTTTTAGATTGATTTAATAAAAGCAAAAACTATAATAAAGTTGGAAGTTATCGGCATTTTGGTGCAAACTCACGTAATTTAAAAGATTTAAATGATTAATGATTAAATGAAATGATGATGATAATAAAATGCTACCTTGAGGCACTCCTCGATTTAAGCTTTAATTAAGTTATTAGTCTAGATTAAGTCTCAGAAGTCTGACCTCCTAAAAGAACCCTTTGCCACCTTCCGCGAAGATAATCTTCAAAGAAACTAACAGCAGTGCTATCCAATCTAAAAAAAAATAGTTTAGCACACATAATATCGTGATCCAAGGTGTCAAATGCCTTACTAAAATCAAGAAGAAGTCAGCAAGTTTGTTGGCCTTTGTCGGTAGCCCTAATTATGTCGTCAGAGACCTTCAAAAGCGCGGTGGTGGTGCTATGATGCGATCTAAATCCAGACTGAGTTATTTAATTGCATATACACAATTTTTTCTAATATTTTAGAAAATATAGGCAGCAAGCTAATTGTTCTAAAATGGCACAATTCATTTGGGTTAGTATTTTTGGCAATAGGTAATATAGTCACAGTTTTCCATTGCATTGGAAATTTACCGTCAAGAATACAGAAATTCACAATATGTGTAATATGAGGCAGCAAATGAGGAACTATTAAAAATACATTTTTTATGATCTAGTCCATCCGCACCATGGGCACTAGAACGCAGCTGATTTATAATTGTTTCGACCTGGTCACAATTTTCCTCAGCGAATTTTAAGTTAGGGGGAACACTATAAGCACTTAAATCTTTATACCGATTTAGGAATACGTCATTATTGTTAATCTGGGCGTTTCGTGAAGGTATACTCTCCAAAACAGATTTGTTAAAATCATCAGTGTTTCCTACTTCACCCGCATCACCAGCAGAACCATTAAGATTAATGTTTAGCCATTTTAGAGTTTTTCAAAAGCTTTTGCGATTTACTCTAAACTGATGATTTAAATATGCTTTTTTACATTGCGTATAGAGGTTGTAACAAAGTTCCTATGTTGTTCGTACTCACCCCAAGTTTCCTCTGTTTTGAGTGGTGGCTTATTCGTGCGAGCTTTATTCCTTAGCCGCATCATATATTTAACATTAGGAGTTATCCACGGCGCAGGGTCTTAGTAAGACGTGAAGCTTTGTATGGAGCATGCCTGTCAAACAGATCATTTATAGCCCTAGTAAAAAAAATAGCCTTTTCATACACATAACTAACAGAAATAAATAATCCCAATCGATACTATACAGATCAGTAATAATAAATAAATAAGTAATTAAAATTAGAGTAATCTCGACATTCTATATTTTATATATTTAAGGGGTTGTTCACAAATCACGTTGCATTTTACTAAGCAGTGATCCGATATTCCGTCCATCCTAAGCACATCCCTACCATTAGTCAGGTCTAAAGATGATGTATCGATAATATCCAAAAGAGAGCTGGTATTTTCAGTGACCCGGGTTGGTTGATCTGATGAAGACCGTATTTTTTAAAAAGTTACTTATTTTGTAAGTTTATTAAATAAAGGCTATTTATTATATATATATATATATATATATATATATATATATATATATATATATATATATATATATATATATATATATATATATATATTGGTAGAATGTTTCTTGAACCTTTGTTTAATATATTTTTAGAGGAAAACTCTTCTTGGGATAAGGTTCATACAGGGAATAAATCAAACGTATTTTATTTCCTGTGCATTTTTGTTTTATTTTATTCCAAAATCATACGTTTCGGCTAATTTTTAGCCTTTTTCAATGACAGTATGGTACTTATAGCTAAAAAAATGTAAAATGACATTAATGCTGATCTTTGAAAGGAGTAGTAAACTAATAAAAAAATTTATCAAATATATAAAATTTGTTGTGACTTACCTAAGCAGAACTCATTTTCATCAAATATTTAAAAACACATATACAAGACTATATAAAAAGACGAAGTTACATGGTTTGGACACACGAAACAGAAATTAACATATAGGTTTAAATGTCTACTGCAGAGTGATTATTCCGTCGTCCAGGGCCAAAAATCGTTGACCTTGATTGCAATATTTACAATGTTTTTAAGGGCGATCAATTCCACTAAGAGAATTAAAATATTATTATCTTGTTAAAACAATTTGTTTTAATGTTGATTCTTAGTCCTTCACGGACGGAAAAATGCAATGTGTTTTCATTTCGGGTGTACATCCGTGCACTACTGCCGTTCTGAAAAGAACAATTTTGCTGACGTTTCGCCAAAATCACATTTGGCATTTTCGAAGCTTTCTTTCTCGCGTCCGAATAGAGACTGAAGTGTTGGTGACTGCGACATTTTCTTTTATACCCCCACCCGGGGCCGAAGGTTATATCTACGCGGCCGTTGGTCGTTATTTATGTTTTGCGGATGTTGCTGTTGTTTTTGCGATTTTAGATTTGTCGATTATTGTTTTCCATACTGTTGGTAGTTTTAATGATTCGTCCCTTTTATTCAAATCACTCATAATTTTCTATATTAGCAATCACCCTACATCCCTAGAAATTTATTGTATGGCCGGATTCCTGATGATGTAGGAATAAAGCTGAGTTTGTTTGTTTGTTTCTGATGCTGAGTTTATGCTCTTCCACTCTTGCTGATATTCGCCTGTTAGTTTGCCTCACGTACAACTTTTCACAGTTCTGGCACGGAATGCTGTATACTTCGTGGTTTTCAAGTTTGATTTTATCTTTTGGGTTTCCAAGTAGTTTACCTATAGTTGTTTGTGGTTTGTGTATTGTTTTTATGTTGTGTTTCGTAACAATTCTTCCGATTCTGTCTGTTGTGTCTTTTACATATGGTAAGACTACTTGTTGCTTTCCCGGTTCATAATTTTTGTTGTTCGTTGTTCGGGAACCCTGTGCATTAATAGCTTTCTTTATGGTGCGATTTTCGTAGCCATTTTTCTTTAAAGCTCTAGATATTATCATAAGTTAGATTTGTCTCGTCTGTGTTTCAGTTAATCGCACGGATCTGGATATTAAGGTATTTGCCACAGCTTGAATTTGTGCGGGGTGATGATGTGATTTTGCATTTAAATATCTGTCTGTATGTGTTGGTTTTCTGTACACGGTGTATTCGAAATGTTCGTTATGAAGTTTTGTGACCAGAATATCTAAAAATGGTAGTTTGTTGTTTTCCTCTAACTCTAGAGTAAATTGTATTCTGGGGTGGATTGAATTTACGTGAGTCAGAAATTTTTTGAGCTTTGCATGACCATGTTGACATATAAAAAATATGTCATCCACATAACGAATCCATAATTTGGGCTTTAAACTTACTTTCTCAAGAGCTTCTTTCTCGAAGTATATCATAAATAAATTAGCGACTACTAGTGATAGCGAGGACCCCATTGAAGCACCATCCATTTGTTTATACATTTACCCGTTGAATGAAAAATAAGTATTTTTAAAGCAATGCTCCGAGAGTTGTATTATATGTGCCTGGAAGTCCTCGTTCATAGCAATATTGTCCAATGCTTCGTCTATGGGAATACTGGGATATAACGATTTGACGCAGACTTTTGGGCAAACTAACAGGCGAATATCAGCAAGAGTGGAAGAGCACAAACTCAGCATCAGAAACAAACAAACAACCTCAGCTTTATTCCTACATCATCAGGAAATCGGCCACAATAAATTTCGAGGGGTGTAGGGAGATGGCCAGTATAGAACATTATAAGACCGGAATAATCCGAGAAGCCATAGAATTTAAAAAACAAGGTGATTTGAATAAAAGGGACGAATCATCAAAAGTACCAACAGTATGGAAGCCAATAATCGACAAATCTAAAACCGCAAAAACTCAAGCGCAATTAGCGCAACAACAACAGCACCATCCGGAAAACATAAATAACGACCAACGGCCGCGCAGATATAACGTTCGGCACCGGGGTGGGGGTATGAAGGGAAGCGTCTCAGTCACCAACACTTCAGTCTCTATTTGGACGCGAGAAAGAAAGCTTCGAAAATGTCAAATGTGATTTTGGCGAAACGTCAGCAAAACTGTTCTTTTCAGACTAAGAATCAACATATATATATATATATATATATATATATATATATATATATATATATGTATAATAAATAGCCTTTATTTAATAAACTTACAAAATAGCGTAAACATAAACGAGGATGGCGAGATCTAGCAGCGCTACTCATCTAACCACCCGTTTCAATGAATAATTTAGAATAATTTCTACAATAGAAAAACCAAATAAACAATAATTATTTACCACTAAACACAATAATATATCTCAAAATCCTTACAACCACTAAAATATATGTATGTCAAAAACATATTAAAGAAGACCATCAATTAACAATACTACTTGATAAACTTGTACGATCTACTTTGGTCCAGTTAATGAGAAACAAATAATAGCGACATATATATATATATATATATATATATATATATATATATATATATATATATATATATATATATATTGTAAGTATGTTCGATTTACCATTACAATCAACAGTGCCATAATTAGATTGTAGCCGATATCTTAATTACCATTTGCATCTACAGATTTGAGGTGAGATTTTAATTTCTTTTTAAAGGTTAAAATATTTGAACATATCTTAATGCTAAGGGTAATAGCATTGAATTGGAATTGACGGCAAACGTGGCTCATGAATCTTAGTTCTGAATCAAAGAATACTCCCAAATTTTTTCTTGACTCCGATACATTTATTTTAATATTATCTATAATGATATTAATATTACGAGAAACGACTTTCCGATCCTTGCCGTACAAAAAAGTTGGGTTTTAGATTGATTTAATAAAAGGCCATGCACTATTGAAATTTTTCTAATAGTATCAAGGTCATGAATAATACAAGCCTCGGCCAACCTGACATTTTTAGAGCAAAAACTATAATAAGGTTGGAAGTCATCTGCGTTTTGGTGCAAACTCACGTAATTTAAATGATTCGCAACATCCGATGTATCCAGCGAGAAGAGCAGAGGTCCCAAAATGCTACCTTGAGGCACACCTCGATTTAAGCTTTAATTAAGTTATTAGTCTAGATTAGGTCTCAGAAGTCTGACCTCCCAAAAGAACCCTTTGCCACCTTCCGCGAAGATAATCTTCAAAGAAACTAACAGCAGTGCTATCCCATCTAAAAAAAAAAAGTTTAGCACACATAATATCGTGATCCAAGGTGTCAAATGCCTTACTAAAATCAAGAAGAAGTAAGCAAGTTTGTTGGCCTTTGTCGGTAGCCCTAATTATGTCGTCAGAGACCTTCAAAAGCGCGGTGGTGGTGCTATGATGCGATCTAAATCCAGACTGAGTTATTTAATTGCATATACACAATTTTTTCTAATATTTTAGAAAATATAGGCAGCAAGCTAATTGTTCTAAAATGGCACAATTCATTTGGGTTAGTATTTTTGGCAATAGGTAATATAGTCGCAGTTTTCCATTGCATTGGAAATTTACCGTCAAGAATACAGACATTCGCAATATGTGTAATATGAGGCAGCAAATGAGGAACTATTAAAAATACATTTTTTATGATCTAGTCCATCCGCACCATGGACACTAGAACGCAGCTGATTTATAATTGTTTCGACCTGGTCACAATTTACTTCAGCGAATTTAAAGTTAGGGGGAACACTATAAGCACTTAAATCTTTATACCGATTTAGGAATACATCATTATTGTTAATCTCCAAAACACAGTGTTTCCTACTTCACCCGCATCACCAGCAGAACCATTAAGATTAATGTTTAGCCATTTTAGTGTTTTTCAAAAGCTTTTGCGATTTACTCTAAACTGATGATTTAAATATGCTTTTTTTCATTGCGTATAAAGGTTGTAACAAAGTTCCTATGTTGTTCGTACTCACTCCAAGTTTCCTCTGTTTTGAGTGGTGGCTTATTGGTGCGAGCTTTATTCCTTAGCCACATCATATATTTAACATTAGGAGTTATCCACGGCGCAGGGGGCTTAGTAAGACGTGAAGCTTTGTATGGAGCATGCCTGTCAAACAGATCATTTATAGCCCTAGTAAAAAAAATAGCCTTTTCATCCACATCACTAACAGAAATAAATAATCCCAATCGATACTATACAGATCAGTAATAATAAATATATAAGTAATTAAAATTAGAGTAATCTCGACATGTCCTATACTTTATATATTTAAGGGGTTGTTCACAAATCACGTTGCATTTTACTAAGCAGTGATCCGATATTCCGTCCATCCTAAGCACATCGCTACCATTAGTCAGGTCTAAAGATGATGTATCGATAATATCCAAAAGAGAGCTGGTATTTTCAGTGACCCGGGTTGGTTGATCTGAAGACCGTATTTTTTAAAAAGTTACTTAATGTCAAAAAACTATTGTGATTGCAAAGGCAATCCACGTTAAAATCTTCACCGAAAACAACAAAATCAAAATTGGACAGAAAAGAAATTAAATTGGTTTTAAGTCCATTTAAACAGTTAATCAGATTTTCAGTAGGAGGTCTATACAAAGAACCGATACCGACATTTTTCCCCAGTTTAACACTAAGCCAAATTTGTTCAAAGTCGTTAGAGTTACCGACATCCAAAAGTTTAAATTTAAATATATCTTTTATATAGAATGCTACGCCACCACCTCTACTGTTACGATCTGCCCTTGAAATTGAATAACTATCAATCCCAAGAGCATCGCCACTAATTCCCTGATTAAGCCATGTTTCAGACAGTCCTCCAACAATATCTAATTGTTCTTGAATCTGATACTCGGAAAAATCATCAAAATTGGAGCAAAGCGAGCGCACATTAAAGTGACAAAAACTGATACATTTATATAAACTAGCAGGAATTTCTGAGAGCCGAACATAATGCACTATCTCGCAACAAGACAATACGCCTATTTAAAATAGAAAATGTTTACCCTTAAAATAATATAAAAAAACTAAAAATATTTATATTAATCAAATTATTAGTTAAAATAGATGTAAGAAAAATCAATTCATGTAGTCATTTACTAACCAAAAAACTAAATCCGATATAAATTTCTAATACGGCCGATACACATCAATGAGTCACAAAAAGTGCTGAATTGAAAACATATATTTATTATCTATATTCAAAACTAACAACTAAAACGACGATGAATGAGTTGCATTAACATCATGTGTGTAAAGGAAATTAAACTAGTTGTAATTTAATTGTGTTAACTTAAATATAAAATTATCTTCAAATTTGAGAATAGGCCTTTATAAACCAAACATCTTTAATTCACAAAAAAGACCAGCAACATTTTATTCCTCATAAAAAAAATGTTCACAACTTACTAACATGTTAAACTCAAAAATTTACTTTGACAAACATGATAAGTTTCAACCAAAAAAAAAGAACATTTACTTAGATATGGTAAAATCCGGGTCCCATACAAATCCAACATTTTATCAAAAAAAAAAGATAAATAAAAACTGATCGCATTTTAAACTTGAGCACGTATAGCACTACACACTATATAAAGTAGCAAGAAGATATTTTAAGATTATTAAATGTCATTTTCGCCTGCTATCAAAATTTTCTTCTTACGTATGCTATCCCACCGGAAAATTCTACCACCCGACGACCAGACACTATGATTACCATACTTCCCTTTTGCTTCCATCAAAATATTATAACGCTTAGACGTTAAGTCTTTGAAAAGAGATAAAGGCATACCCTTCAACAGTTTTTTGGCGCCAATAATCTCGTTGTTTTTACTGTAAGAAATAAAATTTACTATTACGGACCGAGGTTTATCGCCATTTGCATCAGATCCAGAACGAAAACAATAGTTAATATCATTATAAGCACAATTAATTTTTAGATCATCATTTACAAACGAAACAACAGTGTCGAGAAGGACTGCCTCACCACGTTCAGGAACACCGCAAATACGCACACAACTTTTTTTACTATTTTATTCTAAAAGATCGAGTTTTTTCTCCAACTGCCGGATTTTCTTAGAGTTGCTTTCAACAGTGACTTCGAGTAATTTTACTGAATCACATACCTGTGTTAATTCAAGTTTCGAAAACCTAGCATCAAGTTTATTTTCAAATTGAGTAAAAAAACTTGAGCAGACTTTACTCATTATTTTCTCCAGGCCTTCTTCATCTGCATACGTCGAGGTTGAGCCTCTGGCAGATCGGGTTGTTGAACCACCAGCCACACCTCTGTGATTTATTTATCATTAGGACACACTGGTAATAACAAAATATTCACACGAGCCACATATACAACTGATTCAAATTACAGCGAAATTAAGCAGTTCGTACCGCACCCGTAATAGAACAAAAGAAGCTAATATGTAAAAAATTAGCAATTTTCATAAACTTTTACCACACTTTTCATTGTGTAATGCAGAGTAATGCAAAACACGACTACTCCGACATTCGATTTGTGTATATATATATATATATATATATATATATATATATATATATATATATATATATATATATATATATATATATATATATATATATATATATATATATATATATATATAGAGCTTTACAATAGTTGTTTGTTACTGCAGTAGCAGAGCAGTATTTTTGGTGAATACAATGATGTAATTCTGCGTATTTACTATACAAACGGCGAAATTTTAGATTTGCTGGAGACTTAGGCTTATTAATGGGTAAACAAGAATGACTTAAGTGCTTAAATCAAGCAACCTCGTCAGAGGTTAAATAATTAGGGGCTCGTTAGATGATAAACCTCATTAGACGATAAAGATCTTATTAGAGGGTAAACAAGAAGGCCTCTTTAGAAGTTTATTTAGAAATAGTTTATATTTGATTCTCTAAACTCACCCATCATTCGTTGGTCTATAAATATTTCTAAAAATGTGTCTCTCAAACATATCCTGCAAGTGTGAGGCCATACTGCTCAACGTCCAGCTTTCGCTTCCAATGCGTATGTGTTTTATAGGGTCGCAGCTTGGTTTCCTGCTACAATCTTCTTTTGTGTTTCTACCATTTCATCATTTGTTGATGTTACGAGAGATCCTATGTATTTAAACTGCCCCAACACATCAAAGCTGTAGGTTTTTATTTCTATATTTTATCCTAGCATATTTTTTTGTCTTCGCCCCTGTGCCATTAACTTTGTCTTCTTCTCATTGACGCATAGTCCCAGTTCCCTAGTCGTATGTCTTACCTATTGGCACTATTTCTTTAGCCAATAATAATGCGATATATTGGTTGGTATATAGAGAAGTAAAAAATGGAGATTTAATATTCTTGAAAACTCACCTAGGTAACTTTTTTTTATATATATCCTATTTATTAATTAATGTCATTGGTATTAGAGTAATATCCCTATTAAGGGTCTTTAAAATTTATTATAATTTCTAAGGAGGTCTCTGGTTTTAACCTTAATCTTTTGTAAAAATGTTTTTTGCTTTAACCTGTAAGATTTTTTGTTGAAACCTCCAAAGTATCTACGACTTCTGAATAGGCTATTTTTTTCAAACTCTAATGAGGCTTATTTTTTGTTTATTTTTACTCGGCCTAAATGATAAAGCTAGTTTTTTTTAAATCTGTGGCGTACCATTTTTTTTATTAGGAAAGTCAGGGTTTGTTACACATACCTAGGCCCATGGTTGAAATAAAAACTGTTAAATACTCTCAGAATATACCTACGCAGGTGTGCCAAATCTTAATCATATAGCTCTTACTGTTTCGGAATTACTAAGAACACCCTGTATCTCGAAAATGAAGCATTTGCGGACACATATTTATATAATTTTTTTCCTTGGAAGAGAGGTAATCATCCCTTTAAATATTCATACGATATTTGGGAACATCCTGGATTTGGCCATAGATAAACTTCAACTCTCTTTTTAAAATATTCTAAATTGTGCAGTGTGGCCGCTTGTATCTTAAACCGATGGCAACATCCGTTTTCTAAATGACATGCCCTGTATATTATTGCATTTTTGTTTTTTTCACAACATTCTAAATACTTTTTATCCTACACCTGAATTCTATCGTTTTCCAGAAAATGGCTGTGAATAGAATTATAATAATATATAAAAGAATAAGCAATGTCCTACAGATAGATGATAAACCATTGACAAGTATTTCCTATATAGAACTGGGATTTTATGATATTATTAAAAGAATTTAAACCACTGCATCATGGAAGATAAGATCAAACAAAATAAGCTTTGCAACATTATACTATACATTAAAACGTCAAAATATACAGAATTACTGGTAATTCGATACATTCCTTTGGAGATGTGATAGGGGAGGAGGTAAGGAATAAATTTAACCCTAACAGGCATTATAAAAAACTTTATCGTTTTTGAGATATTTCATTATTTCTTTTTTTTTTAACGTATATCTTAATGACTTAAAAGTTATTTCCCAAAAAATCGACTGTAATTTTTTTTAACCTTTCAGCTGGATTACTTTCCCAATACTGGAGCCTTATGTTTGGAGTGAAAAATTTTAGGAATTATTCAGAAATAGATCATAGGAAAATTTTAAATAAAAAGTCTTCATTTTTTTTAGTAGGTATCACAATTTCTTATCGGTTATTGTTATAAAAATCTTCAAGCAATATTTGTGCAAATTTTCTTGAAACTTCCTTATTGCAATAGCTGTCTAACAAGGTACAAACCATACCACAAGTGTTTGAGAGTTTCCAAAATAAATGAGTAAACGTGATGTATTTATAATACTCGGTGCCTCTTTTTACCACTGATTTTTGGCGACACTGCGACAATTCGAGTAATATTGCTCCAGGCAACCAATTAAATAAACTATTTTAACATTAGAAACAAATCATTGATAATTTTTAATTTTTATTTTTGTCAATTTTGTTTCTTTTAAGTTAACATTTAGTAATTACGCTAGGGTTGTTCGAAATAAAGAATTATTTTTATTTCCCAAATACAAGTAGGCTTTGCTTGAGAAACAATAAATAATCAGTATACTTATTTGCTATGTAATTTGACAGTGACAGTGTAGTCCGAAATAGTTAAGTTACGAAATTTATTTTTTATCGTTGTGGTGTTTATCGTGCTTTATGTTCAATGGCCGCCTACACCAACGCAGACTATACAGACATTATCTTTATATACGAACGTCGCTTCCCTAACCGCCGCATACCAAATGACCGCGTATTCGCTGGGACATACCGAAGGATCGCTGAAACTGGATCCGTGAAATGTAGAAGTGATGCCGGTGCTCCCCCCGTATATCAACCAGGTGATGAGGAAGAAATATTCCGGCATTTTGAGGACGATCCAACCACTTCAACTACTACACTCTCGAGGCAAACAGGAGCATCACAATGGAAAGTTTAGTCAACGATACGCGGAGCTGGACGCAATCCTTAACATTATACCCTGTCCAGGGCTTGGAGGAAGGTGATCCTAGAAGGAGATTAGAATTCTGCCTCTTTTGATAAATTCGGATGCAGAAAATGTTAGTTTCTAAACAGACATTTTATGGACAGATGAGTCAAATTTTAATCGTGAGGGCATATCAAACTTCCACAACCTACATTATTGGGCAGAAGAAAATCCCCGTCTAATAAGGGAAACTAGTTTTCAAACGAGGTTTTCTGTAAATGTGTGGATGGGACTCATTGACCGTTTTTTAATAGGACTACAGTTTTTTCAAGGCAATTTAAACTTAGGCAATTTCTCCCTTAGAAATTTATGAACATTTTCTAAGGGATGACCTTCCGGTTCTTCCGCCGTCAGACAGCGAATTATATTTCAGAACGACGGTTGTCCAGCGCATTTTCGGCTGTATCGGCTGACAGTACGGCAGTTTCTGGATCAACGTTTTCCTAACCGTTGGATTGGAAGGGCAGGCCCAATAGCTTGGCCCGCGCGAAGCCCCGACTTAACTCCTCTTGACTACTATGTCTGAAGGGATATGAAAGAGCTGGTCTATACAACCCCAGTAAATACCACAGAAGATCTTAGGCAAAGGATAACCGACGCTTCCCAACACCTACGGAATACCTTGACAACTAGAATACCAAAGATGGAAATAAGAAGACGCTGCCGAGCATGTATTCCAAATAATGGCTCTCAATTTCAACAAGATACAAAATAATAAAAGCAGTATCCAGTACATAAGGCCCCGGTATTGGCAAAGTAATCCAGTTGAAATATTAAAAAAAATATAGTCGATTTTTTGGGAAATAACTTTTAAGTCATTAAGATATACTTTAAAAATATGAAATATCTCAAAAACCATAAAGTTTTTTATAATGCATGTTAGGGTTAAATTTACTCCTTACCTCCTCCCCGACCACATCTCCAAAGGAATGTATCGAATTACCAGTAACCCTGTATATAATTACTATAAATGTCTTACTTATTGAAGGAGAGAGGTAGGCATTAAGAATAGAAAACATGATGAATGCTTTAGTATATTCTAAACGGTAGTATCGCGTAAATATTTTTAGTAGCTCACAAGTGTTTAATAAATGAATTTAAAAAACTGAACAGAAATGTGTACTAAATATACAAGAAATCATTCCTCTTTCAATCCATCGATACTATACTATATACTCGGAAAATTACTATCCCATATTGCCATGCTACATAACTAACAGTAAAAACAACGAAATACAGAGACTTCATTTAGAGCAATAATTATTATCCCCTATCTATTTCTACCAAACATCCCTAGCTGCCCTGCTTCTAAGGTTTTTAATTAATCTAGAAGAATTTTATTTTCTATACTGTATTGTGATAGATTTGTTTACATTGGTACAACATTATTGACAGTTACCTTGCATAATAGCAAAAAGCTAGAAATCAAGAATATTTTTTTATTCTTTTGAGTGAAAAGAAGGAAAAACTTATTAATTAAACGTTCATTATTTTCTAGGGTTAAATCCCTCACAGATTGATTACAAATTACAATTTAATAAAAAAAATATTTCTAAATTAGCTGTCTATTAAGTTTTTTATCGATTAACAATTTTGTTTGTAACGCACAGTTTACGTATTTTAAAAACCTCTTATATTTTAAAATTTTAAACATAACATTGCAGTAATTATTATAATCATTAGAATTTTTGTTGCAAAATATTCTAAATTCCCAAACGTAAAAGGAAAATTAAAAAAGCCTCACAATAAAGATATAAAAAATAATTTTATATCGTACTTTTCAGTTTCTGAATTTTAACAACTATTCTCCAATATATTATATTTCAAACCACTGTGCGGCGGAACGCGGTTAATTTTACAGGGTATAATGTTTCAGCATTTCAGAATACTCGGTGATACGAATGTTTACGAAGGTGTCTCTAAATTGGTTTGATATACCTACCTTTGTCAATTTTTGGTCGCCTTTTTTGAAATAGAGTTTTTAATAAAAGTTTTTAAATTAATTTTGAATATTATTTTAGGTGTTTAGTCCGTTCCGTTAACCTACAGGTCAAATTAGTTAAATGTAAATTCTTGTCTGTGACAGAATTGCATTGTGACTACATTTTTTAAACTACATTATAGCTGTATATGTCTGAATAAGTAGTTAAGATAGTGGCTCTAATAACTAAAAAAATGTTTAAGTTGGATTTTGTCTTTTCTTTTAGTTCAATTTTTGAACAATAGAAGAATGGAAATAAAAATTATTATGCTCTTTTAAGATCTGATAAAAAACTAATTTTACTTACACATAATAACATAAATTTCGATCATTAATTAAGAAAATGAAAACCAATTTTTTAGACCATTTTATCCCAACTAAAGAAATTTCAAATAACATAACTATGATTGAATATTATGAACGTCATGACTCTAAACAGATTATTAGGGGGAAACCAATAAAATTTGTATACAAATGTTGCTCTTTGAATTAAACGAATAATATATAAAATATCATTATTTATTACCACTATTATTTCTTTTTAAACAAATAAAAATATATTCTAAAATTATGGTTAGTTGGTTTGCGAGATACAAACGTAAAATGATCTTCAATAATATCTTAAAATCTCAGAGAAAAGTAAAAACATATTTTGAATTTAAATGTATTATTAGAAATATTAAGTAATTCCTAATGAATATATGTAGGTACTTTTATTAATACTTAGATACTGTATGTCCCGCCAAATATACTTTAAGAAATAATACGTTTTTAGCCAATAAGCTATAACATATTTTCAAAATATCGTACAGTCATTCAGTTTCAGTTTTTGAAATTCATGGGATTTGTATTACTTTCCTCCTAAAGGAAAGTATGTAATCGTGAAAAAAGCGCCCTCCGAGATTTTTTCAGATCTTTACATTTTAAGGTTTTTAGATGCCGAAAAACATATTTTCTCGAATCCGTCGGTATGTCAGTCTGTTCGCGGCATAGCTAAAGAATTATTTATCTGATTGACTTCAAATTTTGGTCCAAAATTAATAGTCATATAGAGATGACCTGCTAACATTTTCGTAAAAATCCATATAGGGGAACAAAATGGCAGCCTAGCTAAATGTTTAAAAAAATATTGCTGAAAAACTACTTATTCAATTTATCTAAAATTGCAGAAAAATTAACTGTGACATGGAGATAAACTGGTAAAATTTTGGTACCAATCCAAGATAGCATAACAAAATGGCACCTCATAAAATATTTGGGTTAAATCTTGCAACTTATTTTGAAGTCTTTATCGGAAGTGACTGAGATTAAGTATGCGTACATAAACCAGATGACAATGCAATAATATGTTGTCCAATCATGGATATCTTATACCGGGTGCTTACAAAATATTGCTAATAAGTTCAAAAATGTTCCCGTTTTAGGAATTGTCTTAGATTTGGTACAATATTATGGTGTTGAATATTTTGTCTTGTACAGGGTACACCTATATAAACTCAGTGACAATGCAATATGATGGTTTCAAATCGTAAATATCTGATACAGGGTGCGTAAATAATACAAAGTGGTACAAAACAGTTTTTTTTATCGGAATTAACTGAAATTTCGTATACATACATAAACTGGATCACGATACAATATTAGATGTTCAATCGTGAGTGTCTTTTACATATACATGGTGCGTGAAATATAATGGTAATATAGTTCTCTCTATCGGAATAAACCGAGATTTGGTACAAATGCACAACCAGATGATAATACAATATTGTGAAGTCTAAATATTGCTGGAAAGTACATATTAAAATATATGTGAAAATATTTAAATATTACAAAAACACAGAACTTTTTAAACTTTTGTGTTTATGTAATTTTAATTACATCGAACAATACAAATATTAACATAAATTTAAATTAGCAAATATAAACAATATTTAAAAAATGTTATACTGGGTTAACCTAGCCGTGGTTTCATTTTAATAGGTATGGTAAGTGAATTAATGTATGTATGTATGTATGTATGTACGTATGTATATTAGATATGATCGACAAAGGTATATTGTATAAACGCAGGGTTATTCACGGTGAGTGTTCAATTAGAAGTATCTGAAGAATCAATAAACAGAGTACTTTCAAACCTTGGCTCTACACATAATTGAACATAAACTCTCTTTTTAAAATATTTCAAATTATGCAGTGTTGCCGCTTTTGACCCAAACCGATAGCAATATCTATTTTTTAATGAAATGCCCTGTATTCTATTGCATTTTTGTAATGTCTTTATGATAAACACATTTGTATGGTGTTTCCTATACCTAAATTCACCTGACTTTGGGAAAATGGCACCTGAAAATTGAGATGCGCTTTAACTTGCAGCAAAAGGGATTGCACTTTCCTATCTTAGTTTTTAGTTACATATCATCTGATACCCATTTTAACTTCGACAGGAAATGTCAAATTTTGACAGATTCTGTCAAATTTAAAATTGGTATCAGGAGATAGCCAACTAAAAACCAAAATAGTAAATTGAAATCTATTTTGTTGCAAGTTAAGTCGTTTAGGAGCTACAGAGCTTTAAAACATCAAAAATGTCAATTTTCATCCGCCATTTTCTAGAAACAGTTGAATTTAGGTATAGGAAACATCACAAAAAATATTTAGAATTTTCAGGCTAATACAAAATTGCAATAATATACAGGCTCTTCCATTTAGAAAACCGATGCTATCAGTTTGAGCTAGAAGTGGCAATACCGCATAATTTAAAATATCTTAAAAATAGATTTTATGTTCACCTATGGCCAGAGCCAAATGTTCAAGATAGTCTGTTCATTGGTTCTCCAAATATTTCTAATAGGACACTCACCGTGAATAACCCCGTATACGTAATAACAGTTGTATTTTGGCTTTACGATAACAATAGGAAAATGTAGCAAAAACTGTATAAAAAAGTAAATATATGGGTTATATATGGATATACATTCATATTTTTATCAAGAAAAGTGACACATATTAAGAATTATATAATGTTTATAAACTTATTACCAATTTAGTTACGAGGAAAGTTCCGGGTAACGCCACTTTACCGATTTTTGTATATTGCAAAAGGAAAATAAATAATGTTTAAAAAAACCATTCGTGGTACTAAAATAAATAATATTGTGTACATAGTACTAGTTTACTGAAGAACGTTTAACAGATATTGAGGGTACATTGACTATTTTACTTATATAACTACTAGCGGGTACCCGCGACTTCGTTCGCGTATGTCGACAATGAACGGGGTAGAAAAAGGTACTTAAATCGTCTTATTTAAGTACCTCTTAAGATCCGTTTTTATATAATACCCTGTATACATAAAAAAATATGTAAATAATAAAATAAAATACACTTGTAAAAGTTTTTTTTTTTGAAAAACTAAACGTTTTGTAAATAATAAGAAGTGTAATATTACAGGGGCCAGGCGGTTTCGCCCCTTGAAATTTGAGGGTCGTAAAATCCCCTTTTACCAAACCTTTACATCATACATTCAACCTCTATGACAAAATTCAACTTTTTACGTCAAGAGGTTTGAGTGGGATTGTGACTAATCAGTGACCCAATATTTTTGAAACACCCCGTATAATTTTTGAAAAAATCTTATAATATATAAAGTAAGAAAATAAAATACCCGTATTTAAGCGTTTATCCGAAATCCTAAAAGTTTTTTTAATAGAAAATAATTTATTATTTATGGGGTGGTTTCGCCCCCTTACAAGTCTTTTGAAAAACCATACCTTATCGAACCTCTACGCTCTGTAGTCAACCCGTATACAAAAATTCGTCGTTTTGCCTCAAGCGATTTGAGGAGGATCGTGATTAATAAATGACCCGAGTTTTGTTAAAACACCCTGTATACATTTAAAAAACTCTACGAATGTAAAAAAAAATAGAATAAAAATGCCTTTATTCAAGCGTTTTTTTCAAAAACTAACCGTTTTGTAAATAAAAAAGATTTTTATATTCAAGGGGCGGTTTCACCCCCTTGAAATGTAAGTTTCGAAAAATCCCGTGTTGTCAAATCTTTACACCGTACAATGAACCTCTATATCAAATTTCAGCATTTTATGTCAAGAGTGACCCGATTTAAACACCTTGTATACATTTTTTAAAATCTTTAAATGTGTAAAAAATAAAAATAAATAACACCTATTCAAGTATTTTTCTAAAAACTAACTGTCTCCTAAATAAAATATTGTATTATTTAAGGTCCCTTTTTTCCGAACCTCTATACCCTGCAGTCGATCCGTGTACCAAAATTCCGTTCTTTACGGCAAGCGGTTTGAGCAAAATATTGATTAATCAGTGACCCGATTTTTTAAAACACTCTGTATTACATTTTCAAAATTTTAAAATAAAATGAATAAATAAAATAAGATATAAAAACTAACCATTTTTTGATTATTTTATTGGGCCGCTATTTTGCTTTGCTATCTTGGATTCATACCAAAATGTTACCAGTTCATTTCTATGTAACATTTTTTTTATGCAAATATTGGAAATAAGTTTTTTAGTAATACTTCCAAACTATCACCAGGTCATTCCCATATAACCCTAAACTGTTTTCCGAAATTTGAACTTAATTGAGTAAGTTGTTTTGTGGCTATTTCGCGAACCGACAGATAGACAGACAGATTGACACAAAAGAAAATATATATGTTTTAATATCTAGGGAAGATAAAACATAAAACCTGGGAGGGCCTTTTTTTTTAAGGTTGCTAATATTTTATTTAGCAGCCATTTTCTTCCACTATCTTGAAATCGTGCCACAATTTTACCATTTTATCTATGGCTATATGTTAATTAAATATCGTACACCACTGCCTCATACAACTCCGCCCGGCAGTGCAATTCTCCGATTTCAGACCCTGGCCCGTTCACAATTCAATCCAAGGCATCTTTTATCTTCGTCTTTCCCACGTCATCCACGCCGAGCATGCCTATTTCTCTCTGACAATAATTGATCGTTGAACGGGCCGGGGTTTTGAAATCTGCCAATCACAGGTATCCTGAGTACGCTAACGTCTGCCGATACCTATCAATAATATTTTTGGTATTTTATTTCAATTCCTCATGCATTAAAAAAAAATAATTTGAATGGTCCGTATAACTAGAATAATTTTTTATACGCATTCCTTTCACGCGTTCAGACTTATGTGCCAGACTTTACCATACCGCAGAAAATAAATGCATCCTAGAAATTTGGAACCAATTAAAACCTGTCATTGACCAATTGAATGCGTCGGATTGAATAATTCGCTGACAGGCACACATCAAGTCCACGTTGACCCGAGGAGGACGAATATGAGGAGCTGTCAATAAAAATAATGCTATTTTCTTTGAATGTGTTTTGTGGTAAATTGATCGTACCCCGATTTTTGAGCAATTTCAATTGACTTCGTATAAACTTTACCAATTCTAACTGAGCACCAAAAAGAATTTGGTAAAGCCATAACCCCAATGACTGATAATCTGCCAGAAGGAAAAAAACAACGCTTGCATATCATTTTTATTTCGACAAGTTATTTACTTTTTGGCATATTTGAAAAAGCAATGATACAATGGTACAGTTACATCGACTAAAAAAAATCCCCATTATCAGGTATAAAAATTATGAAAAAGGCAAAGCGGATTCAATTTATATACGCATTGACCGAAGATATGCAAATTGTAGTTTCAAGATGAACGGATAATTCAATTGTTACTGTTCATCCAACAATTCAACCTGTTTCCCCACTGTATATCGTCCAACGATATTCAGCTGCCGAGAAAAAGAAACTCATCATCAAACACCCTAGGTACATTCAAGAATATAATGAGTATATGGGAGGAACTGACCAAATGGATTCTAACATCAACGTTTACCGAATAGGCGTAACAGGAAAAAAATGGTGGTGGCCAATTTTCACTTGGCTATTAGAAGCAGCAATTCAAAATGCATGGGTCTTGTATAAAAGTCACAAGTCAGCAACGCCACAATTACACAATAGCACAGACTCAGGAAGTAACAAAACTTGCCAAAGTCAGCTGGAAGACCATCTTCATATTCAAGTGATTTCATAGTATCTCCAGATATTCGCCTTGACGGGAAAGATGATTTGGTCGAACACGTATCAAACAGCAAACCAATGATGAGATGTTCCGGACTAAATCTTGGACGGTCTATATGAACTCAGTGTCGAAAATGTAACGTATGTATTGACTGTTTTGTTGATTTTCATAGCAAATAAAATTACCGGTTCAATGAAGTTGTCCCCTCAGGGGGCCTCTGACTCGTCGAAGACGTAGATCAGAGGTAACGGGGTACGACGATCCCCACACACCCACACACACACACACACACACACACACACACACACACACACACACACACACACACACACACACTAACATACACACACACTCACACACACACACACACACACACACATACACACACATCCACACACACACATACACTCACACACATATATACACACACAACCTGGCAGAAGGTCTAAAATGCAAAACTCTTCATGCAATGTCTAATCCCCGTATGGCCTCGGATATTGCATTGCCACTCCTCGACTTAGGCAGAGGGTCGAGTGACGCTACGAGACATTCTCCAAAACGAACTGATGGTGAAGCGAATGGCGCCCTCAGCCGGAATACTACCATTCCTAAACAAAACAAAATTACTTCTAATAATTTTCCTCCACTACCCTCTACTGGATCTAAACGATTCAGGCTAGAGTCTTCGGATTCCAACGAAGGCAACCCCTTCCATACTACAAGGTATGATAAGTATTTTTTAATAAAACCAATTGAAGAACATAATTCCCTTAAAGATTTATCACCATTTAGATTATTCAACTTTTTCCAATCAAAGCCTAACTCTGTTAAGAAACTAAGAGATAGCTCTCTCCTTGTCGAGGTTCTGAACAAAAACCAAGCAGATTATGTAACCAATTTGAATAAGATTTGTGGAATTAGAGTTAGTGTCTCTCCTCATGAAAGGCTAAACTTCATCAAAGGCCTCATAAGCTGTTGGGATCTGAACAACTCTGATGAATCAGAGATACTTGAAAATCTCAAAGCAATTAATGTAACCGAAGTCAAAAGGATGAACAAAAAATTAAATGGACAAATTACTCCATCCTCCACTTACATTTTGACTTTTAGAGCACAACAGCTACCAGCTGAAATTTCAGTAGGTTTCAATCGACTCAAGGTACGACCATATATCCCGAATCCATTAACCTGCTTCAAATGCCAGAAATTTGGTCATATTTCCCATACTTGCCCAAATGATGCTAAATGCCCTTCATGCGGTAAACCCTCACATGGAGAAGACCCATGCTCCCCCCCTCCTGTATGCGTGAACTGTAGTGGCTCTCATTCCCCAATATATAAGGTTGCCCAGTATATAAGAAAGAATTCGCTATACAAAAGTTAAAAACACTAGAAAGAATACCCTATTCAGAGGCAAGAAAAATAATTGAAGCTACAACCCCAAATGATAGAGTAACCTATGCAAAAATACTAAATCAGACTGACACAAATTCGTCTTCTGCTCTCACTTCCTCATCTCACCCCAAAGAAAAACCCCTTACGACAATGCCCCAAAAACTCCCTGACAACTGCAATTCCCCTCCTCTACCTTCTACTCCAGAACCTCTACGTCCCTCCTCTTCCTCCCGCACCATTCCCCCACCCTCTCCATCCTCCAAGATTCCTCCACCCCTAAAATCCACACCTCACTCAGCCTCTAACTCGTCTAGGGGCTCTCACACAACCACATCAAAACCTCCCTCAAATACTCAAAGTAAGGTTTTCAACCCTGCTCCTAACTCTCATACTGGCAACCATGCCAAATCCAAAAGCTCTTCATCAAGAAAACCTAAGGATATAAAAACTACGGCTAGTAGATCACGTTCCCAAGATCATTTGACCCTACATCCTTCTTCCTCAGAAAACTCAATAATATCCAACGATAGGATGAGCGTAGGAACCAATGGATCTACTAAATCTAAAGATTCAAGGAAATAATTTCTCCAAAATAATCCAGTGGAATTGCAATGGTCTGGCTCACCGCTTTGAGGATATTAAATTGATCGTTGGAAAATACTCTCCCAGTTTTCTAGCCATTCAGGAAACCAATCTGAAACCTTCAAAGAACTTTACCCTCAAAGGTTATCAAGTTATAAGGAAGGACAGATCTCAGTTCTCCAGAGCATCTGGTGGCGCAGTGTTGTTAATCAGGGAAGACATTCCCTTCTCCGTAGTAAATCTAAACACTACTTTAGAAGCTTGTGCCATATCAACTTACTTGAATACCAAAATTACAATATGCAATCTATACCTTTCCCCTAACATACAGGTAACAAAAACTGAACTGGATAACATCATCTCCCAGCTTCCACCACCATTCATTCTGCTGGGTGATCTTAATGCTCACAATACACTTTGGGGTTCAGTACACACAGACTCCAGAGGTAAGTTAATTTCACATCTCGTAACAGAAAATGATCTCATCATCCTCAATGATGGATCCCCAACCCACATATTATCCTCTACAGGCTCCTTATCTACAATAGACCTCTCCATTACCAGCTCAACCATTGCCCCAATCTTTCTACATACCATACTAGATGATTGCTATGGAAGCGATCATCTCCCAATTCTAATAAAACTCCTAAACAGCCCTACTCCCTTTATCCCTCCCCCATCATATAATCCTAGCAAAGCTAATTGGACATCCTATACGACCAACTACATACCGCCAATACTAAATCCAAACAATATTGAGGAGTCCACTTCACATTTCATACAATCTATTCTGATAGTAGCAGATGACTACATTCCAAAAACTAAACCCTCAAAAAATAAACCCCCTGTACCATGGTGGAACGATGAATGCCACAAGGTCATCAAACAAAGGAAACGAGCACTGAACAGGTTTAAACATCACCCCTCCCTTGAAAATTGGGTAGACTTTAAAAAATCCAGAGCTCATGCCAAAAGAATAATTAGTGAAGCAAAGAAATCTTCCTGGCAATCCTACACATCCTCTATCAACTTTAATACTTCAAATCAAGAAGTTTGGAAAAAAATACTAAGGTTAAAGGGAATACACTCGAATAACATCCCAGGCATATTGAAGAACAATCACTGGATAAATAACCCAGCACTCCTTGCAAATAGCTTCGCTGAACATTACCAGGAATCTCTAAACATTCATCAACTACCTGAACTATTTAATTCTCCTATGCCTACAGATCAAATGTTCTCATATAATTTGCCTTTTAATATGACTGAGCTCGTCCATGCATTGGAAAAGTGTAGAGATAGTGCTCCAGGCATAGATGGCATCATCATACCAATGATCATACACCTACCGACAAAAAGGTCTCGAAACATTACTCCAGCTTTTTAATCTAATTTGGATGAAGGGAACAATTCCCTCAACATGGCGAAAATCAATTTTGGTACCCATTCATAAACAAGGTAAACCTAGAAGTGATCCTAATAGCTATCGTCCTATTGCCCTTACAAGCCATCTGAGCAAAATATTGGAAAGAATGGTGAATTTCAGATTAACTTGGATTCTAGAAAAGCGTGGATTGCTCTCACAAGCCCAGATGGGATTTAGGAGAGACAGATCGACGCTAGATCACTTGGTTGGACTTGAGATGGATATCCAAAACTCCTTCCACAATCATTCTCACACTATCGCAGCTTTTCTAGACCTTACCAGTGCGTTTGACACCATAAAATTCGATAAAATTCTAATCTCACTAAAGGAATGGAATTTAAATGGAGAAATGTTTAATTTTATCAAAAACTTCTTAACTAACCGCGAATACTCCGTGAGAGTAAATCATCATTTATCTCGTTTCTACCCTCAGAATAATGGGGTTCCCCAGGGCTCTTCAATCAGTCCTACCCTTTTCTTAATTGCTATCAACAGCATAGAAAATCATATCCCTCCACAAGTCAAGTTCAGACTGTTTGCTGACGACATCCTAATATACCATACTTCGCAAAACCCACAAGTAAGCGAAAGGCAACTAAACGTATGCCTCTTAAATCTATACATCTGGTCACTATCAATCGGCCTATCCTTCTCAGCTACCAAATCAGCAGCAATTCATTTTTGTCGCAAACACTCATGCCCAAGAACCTGTAATCTCATTCTAAATTCCTCCGCTTTATCTCAAAAATGTCATCAAAAATTCCTAGGCTTAAGCTTCGATCCCCTACTTAATTGGAAGTCTCACATCATGGATGTCAGAACTAGATGTCAGAAAAGCTTGGGTATAATTCGAATGCTTTCCCATACTAGATGGGGATCTGACCGCAAGTCCCTCTTGAATATCTATCGTGCAACTACCCTATCTAAAATTGATTATGCCAGCTTAGTATATTCCTCAGCCCCACACTCCTACCTTAGAAAACTGGACACAATTCATAATACTGCTTTGAGATTGTGTATCGGAGCATTCTACACAAGCCCAGCTATAAGCTTGAACTGTGAGACAGAGTCCACAACTTTGTACTTAAGAAGACAACAACAATTATTGAACTATGGCAACTCCTTGAGATTCAGATCTCATATAAATCATCAGGGAAAATTCCTTTCTCCTCCTAGCACATATCCACCACAAGTAAGATACCAAATGGCAATCAAACTCCAATATCATAAGCTAAAATCTAATCTCTCTTTCCATATTCCTCCTTCCTTCACAACCAACCCTTATCTTTTTCCCCCTTGGAATCTCTCTCAGATATCTATTGACTACAGTCTCACTCCATTAAATAAAAAGGAAGTCATGCCCAGAATTATCCAAATTGAGTTTAATCAACTTATATCTACTAAATATTCCAACCACTGTCAAATCTTTACCGATGGATCAAAGAGCATCAATGCAGTCGGAGCATCCATTATCTCCACCCAACTTGAGAACTCATACTCTCTTCATAAGACTGCTTCTGTTCTTTCTGCTGAACTTTTTGCCATTCTCAAAGCTGTCAAACATATTTTAGACTATCCAGGGAACAAATGGCTAATAATATCAGACTCACTAAATTCCCTTCGATCCATATCTTCTTACTCACCCTCACACCCCCTTGGTCAAGAAATAAAAATTCTACATGAATACGCGACCATTAAAAATAAGATAATTAACTTTCTCTGGATCCCCAGTCACGTCGGCATAAAGGGAAATGAGAGAGCAGACCGACTTGCTAAAGGCCTATCAGACGCAACAATCCCTTATGATAAAATCCTCTCCCCTAAAGACCTCAAGACTGCCATTTCACACCACATAAAAAATCTAGCGCAACTCGAGTGGGATTTAAATGATCGACCAAATAAACTACAAATAATAAAAGAAATCTTTTTTACAAAAGAACCAACACATACTCTTTCTAGACGAGACTCGGTCGTCATGAGCAGACTCAGAATAGGCCACACTAAGCTCACTCATGAGTACTTGTTGAAGGGAAGACCTCAACCATACTGCGATTCATGTAATCTACCCCTTACCATAAACCATATTCTACTAGATTGTAATAAATACGCTGATAATACCCACCTACAATCACATAGAGGTAACATCAAATTATTACTGTCAATGGACAACTCAGAACACGTATTAAATTTTTTAAGATCAGCAGATTTATATAATAAAATTTAAAATTAAATCAGCAATACAGTTACTTACTTCATTAAATTCTACCTACAATCTAGCCCGTTCACATAAATAAAATTATATAAACCTAAAACTACTTAATATCCATCATCCCAAACAGCAACCAACTTAAATCATATACTACTCAATCATCATTTAGCAATACTAAACTAATAATATATTATACAACTTCAAACATAAAACTACAGAATGCTAGACGCTAAAAGGCCAAGCTGCCGATGCGTCTCTAATCCATGACTCTCTCTCTCTCTCTCTCTCTCAATGAAGTTGTGAGAAAAATAAAATAATTCGCTATATGCAGTGAATCCTATTTATTTCCTCTTAGAAGATGGTTCCATTTAGTCTTAAGATTTTTCGCACCTTATAACACCTTATAACGCCATTTTGAAAATGGCTTTAAGAGACATTTTTAGAATTACTATGATGGAAAATATTCGGTCCTTATTCAAATTGAATAAAAACTGAAAATTCAGTCCTTAATTGACTTAAACTAAACGAGCAGTTATAACTATAGTTATAGACCACGAAGACCTCTGAGGAATTTCGTCGACATTCTCCGAATACCGATTTTCATATATTTCTGACAATTTTTGATTAAAAAAATTGATTTTCTAATCGCTGTTGAAATTTGAAGCCTGTTTGTTTAAGAAACTAGGTAGATCTTATTAGAATTTTTTAAAAATTATTTTCCATTGACTATCATGAAAAAGGGGGAAGAATAAATATCCACACTAGATCGATATTTATTTTTTAAAGGTTTGTCTTTGATATTTATATCCTATTTCAGTTGTAAATCATGGGTATTAAAACCTACTGCCTCCCTATACAAAATCTGAGAGGGCATCTATTGATTACTACGCCCCTGGATAAAAATAATCACAAATAATCGTAATTCACTTTTAGGCGAATAACTAAATTTATTGTAAAAAAGACTGTATGTTCAAATTAAGTTCATTGTTTGTTTTCTCAATTTTTGTTAATGAAACATTTTACATTTTAGTTAATTCTTGCAATGCATGAAACCAATCCAGTTAAACCTCACTGTAAAATTCAAAATTTTTGCTTCCATTGTTCCTTTGTAACATCTATCCCGGGGTATACTGTATAAGACATAATTTGTGACTAGGGTTGCCAAGTTTTCGAAATGGAAAAGCGGGAGGTTTGAAAACAAAGCTGTTCACTTACCTGAGGCAAAATTTTTGAGTGCTACAAAAAAATTTTTACGAAACAGCCAAGGAAAACAGCCTATAACAAACTATCAATAAATTTTTATTAATTATTTATTCATTCATTTATTTATATATTTATTTATTTATTCATTTATTTATTTATTTATTTAAAAGTAGGTACAGGGTTATTGATTATAAATGTCCCACCCCTTTAACTTTTTTGTTTGGCATTTTAGGAAAAAAAATTAAATATAAAAGTTGCTTGGAATAAGTTAAATTTTTAAAATATTATATTTCTAAATATACAGGGTGTGTCACAAATGTGCAGCAACTGCCAACTTTGTTATTTTCAATACGATACCATATTTTTTATTTCATTTTTTGATTCTACATAAAATTCTAAGCATATTTGATGTAGCATACCCTATACCTAACTTCAACTGTCTCCAAACTATAAACAATTGAAAATTGGCACTTTTTGCACTTTGACTCATTATAGTGGCAAAACGGTTAAAGATAAAGGAAAATAAATTTCACTTTCCAATCTTAAATTTTTAAGAGCTATGTGATGGTCGTAATTGATGGTACCAACGAAGGTACCAAATTTGGTACCAATGGTACCCACTGTATATTTATGTTATTAGATAGCTTTTAAAAAGTTAAGATAGGAATGTAAAATTTATTTTCTATCTTTAACCGTTTTGCCACTACTTATAATGAGTCAAAGTGCAAAAAGTGCCAATTTTCAATTATTTGTAGTTTGGAAACAGTTCAAGTTAGGTATAGGATATGTCATATCAAATATGCTTAGAATTTTACGTAGAATCCAAAAATGAAATAAAAAATATGGTATTGTATTGAAAATAACAAAGTTGGCAGTTGCTGCACATTTGTGACACACCCTGTATATTTAGAAATATAATATTTTAAAAATTTAACTTATTGCAAGCAACTTTTATATTTAAATTTTTTTCCTAAAATGCCAAACAAAAAAGTTAAAGGGGGGGGGACATTTATAATCAATAACCCTGTACATACAAGAATAAAAAAACAATATTATGCAGTCTATAGCATCGGTATTTATTATGTATAAAACCTAATAAGTATGCAAACACAATTTCAAGACATTTTTTTTTGTTCACATTTTCCAGCTGCCTTTGCATTTTTCCAGTATTTGCTTACCATCTGCTGTTTTGAGATATTTCGCAAATTCTGTGCACGACTCGGTAAAATTATGTTTCACCATTAGCTCAGCTTCTAAAGTTTTGACACTTAGATTGTTTCTGTCCTTTCTCCATGCATGTGTCATCAAACTGAAAATTCTCTCACTCATAGCATTTGAATGAGGCACGGCAAAGGCAACTGATGCGATTTTTTCAAAATTAGCTGCAACATGATTTTGAAAAAAGCAAACCCACTGCTTATCAATAGAAATATCAGAAACATTTGCTGGTAAGTTCTTATAAAACTCCGAGAGTTCAACATATTCTTCAAAAAGCGCGTCCTCATCAACTTCAATATGGAAATCTGAACAAATTTTGAAAAAATCTTCTAGTTTTGGTTTGTTCTTTAGGATCATAGCGCTCAGGCACTTGAATTTGTTGTCTTCATTGTAGTTGTACCTAAAACCCAAAAAAATAATTATGTCTTAGATACCTCGATAATACATTAAAAATATTCCACAGTGACTACAATATTTATGATTCAGCACAACAATAATTATTTGAATAGTAGATAGAACTGAATGTTTTGCAAAGCATATTTTGAAGGATTTCTTACCATTTTTCCAAATAGTTGATGATTCTTTCTAGGAATGCATCCGCTTCACGCTTGAACAATTCTACTTTCACGAGGTCTTCACATTTTCGCAAAAAAGAATTTGCAATAGACCCATAGAATTGTTCTTCTCTTTTTTTAATTAATGAGAGTTTTAAACTGTTCATTATCGTAAATAATTCAATCGCCAGCGTCTCGCTCGATTCCAATTTCCCAATTATTCCATTCATCAAATGTCCGACGTGTAGTATGAGTCCTGAAACATCAGAAGAAGATAAGATAATGCAAAAATGAAACCAACGGTTTGAAAATGGTTACCTAAATATGCTTCAGCTAATTCGTCTTCCAAAAATTTCTTCAGCATTCCAGGTGGGGATTCCTGGGAAAGGAAATATGACTTAACTGGAGCAAAATGATTCAAAAATCGTTCAGTTGCAGAAATTAATGAAAGCCATCTTGTTGGTACACTTCTTAAAAGCTGCGACCATTCTTCGTCACAAAAAATGAAAAATTCTTTGAGCTCAGTAACTTTCTTTGTGCTGCTACTGAATTCGTTGAATCATTTGATAACGAGAGACTCCACGTCATATTTTAATGCGACTTGTCCAAACTTTCCTGCATTATGGATTATATGGCAAACACAACCGACAGGAATCAGTCTTTCATTTCTCTTGCGTAGCTCAGTGAACACACTCTGTTTTTTTCCGAAATTAACAGATGCGTTATCTGCACAATATGCAATCACATTCGCAATATTTAGGCCAGCTTCGTCTAAATGGTTGATCAAACTCTGAGCAATATCTGTTGATTTTTCTGAATCACTTGAATAAAAGCTTAGCAATTTTGTGTGAACCCCCGACTCTTTATTGAAATATCTCACGATAAGAGGAAATAACTTGACATTTCCTTTATTCGAGGCATCTGTCGCAATCGAAAATGACTTGTTATTCACTAGATCTTTCAAAATTCTATTTTTTGACTCTGGCCCAAGGACTCTTGTAATAATTTGCGTGGCTTTTGTTCTACCGCAACCATATTTTTGTGCTATTTTTGAGTCACAAAATATAGTTTTAAACAATTTTCCACCGCAGTCTGTGGATGCGTAGCTATGCGAGTGCTTCACACTGTGAAAAATGAAGCTACATTCTGCATGTATCGTTGCCAGTTCATTAACAGAATCATTTTTAAAAACATGATCGATTTTCTGAACTTTTGAAGTTGCTAAAATGTTTTTTTTATGTTTGTCAGTTTTCATATGTTTCGAGATATCATTCTCTCCACCATGATTAATACTAAATTGCGAACCACAAGGTATGCATCTAGCCTGAGATAGTGATGACCCTTGTATTATATTGGGATATTTTTTACACCACTCTTTATTAAATTTAACTTCCCATTTTCTCTTCTTAACATTGACGCGCGGCCGCGGGGAATCTAATTCTTGATGGGATGTCGAAGTGCTCGGCTCTGTCATGGCTTTATGGGAAATTTCATCATCATCACAATCAATCTTATTCTGGCACTGGCCGACCCAATCAATATCATCAGATGTACTACTATCTGATGAAAACATTTTTACCTTTCACCACAAAACTATTCGCAAAAAAAAATTAAACACAGACGCTCACAAATACCTGGAACACATCACTCGGGGATAATAATAATAACGATTGCTTTCTGGGAATCCCAAATCTAAACAATCTAATATTTGATATGTCATTTGTCAATCCCGTCAGCGTACATTTCAAGCTTCAGGCGCTTTTTTAAATCCCAGTGTTAAATATTAAAAATCCAAATGCAACCGGAAAAAAAAGAAGAGAATGCAAGAAAAAGAAGAGGTACTTTTAGTACATCTAGCTGAATCTGCTTCTGCCTTCTGCTAAATGCCAAAATTGTTGGAAAGCGGGAGTTTGCGGGAGTGGGCGGGAGTTTTGTTTAAGAGCGGGAGTATAGTTTTACGGCGGGAGGCATGACGAAAAATCGGGAGGGTTGGCAACCCTATTTGTGACTACAAACACCATTGCATTTAAATTTCTACCATTTCGAAGATCAAAGTTAAATGCACCTTATTTCTCTCAGTTGCGATTTAAGAGAACAAGAAACAATTAAAGGTAACACGCCTTTTGCACATTAGTTGTCAACGGTTGGTCTCCAGTGCTTAATTGGGGTTTCGGTAATTTAGCTTAACACCTTCGCAGGATACAAAATTCGAAATTTGGAGGAGATTTATTATTAGGGTTTTATTTTAACGCCGTTTCCTTCGATCCTGTGTCATCCAGTTTCCGCCGCCTGCTTATTTTCTGTTTAATTAAAAATAAGATTTAGAGAACAAATCAATAACAGAATTAAATTATTTTTCAAAATCTTAAGACTATATAAATTTCATTTTAAATAATAAATATAGATCATTTCCAAGTTTGCACTTATTTAGTTTATAAAATATCATCCGATTACGTATAAAAACCATCCCACACCAAAAAAAAATATATATATATATATATATATATATATATATATATATATATATATATATTCCGGGTGTACATCCGTTCACTACTGTCGTTCTGAAAAGAACAGTTTTGCTGACGTTTCGCCAAAATCACATTTGACATTTTCGAAGCTTTCTTTCTCGCGACTAAAGTATTGGTGACTGCGACGCTTCATTTTATACCCCCACACTGAGCGGCCGTTCGTCGTTATTTATGTTTTACGGATGATGGTGCTGTTGTTGTTGCGCTAATTGCGCTTGATTTTTTGTAATTTTAGATTTGTCGATTATTGTCTTCCATACTGTTATGATTCGCCCCTTTTAATCAGATCACCTTCTTTTTTAATTTCTATGGCTTCTCGGATGATTCTGGTCTTATAATGCTCTATATTGGCGATCTCCCTACACCCCTCGGAATTTATTTTGTGGCCGGTTTCCTGATGATGTATGAATAGAGCTGACGTTATTTGTTTGTTTCTGATGTTGAGTTTATGCTCTTCCACTATTGCTGATATTCGCCTGTTAGTCTGACCCACGTACATCTTTTCATAGTATTGTCAAGGAATGCTGTATACTCCGTGGTTTTTCAGTTTTATTTTATCTTTTGGGTTTCCAAGTAGTTTACTTATAGTTGTTTGTGGCTTGTGTATTATTTGTATACTGTATTCCCTAAGAATTCTTCCAATTCTAACTGTTGTGTCTTTTACATATGGTAAGACTACTTGTTCCTTTCCCGATTCATAATTTTTGTTGTTCGTTGTTCGAAATTTTGTACAAACATCAAAGTATTATGTTCGAATCATTAGGTACAATTTTGGTACGAATCCAAGATGGCGGTACAAAATGGCAAAATATTTAAAAATTCAGCCTGAAAAACTACTTAATGGATTGATTTCAAAATGTGTGCCATAACTAATTGTGGTGTAGGGGTCAACAAGTAATATTATGGTAATAATTCAAGATGGCCGAACATAATGGGGCCAAATAAAATGTTTGTAATCATGAAAAAGTCAGCGTTTCCCGTTTTGCATATCTTTATCTTCGTTTTAGCATCACTAGATGCCAAAAAATATGTTTTATCAATTCCGTTGGTCCGTTTGTCGGCTGTCTGTCTGTCTGTCTGACAGTGCGTGGCATGCCTTAAAAACTACTTTCCCGTTTAACTTCAAATATTGATCAAAAATTAAGCGTCATATTGGCATTCTCTGGTAATTTTTTTTGGTAAACATTCAATATGGCGAAACAAAATGACGGACTAGTGAAATGTTAAAAAATATATTATTAAATAACTACTCATTCGATTTATCTCAAATTTTGCACAAACATCGAGCATTATGTTGAAATCAATTGGTAAAATTTTGACACGAATCCAAGATGGTGTAACAAAATGGCGGCATAATAAAATATTTTAAAATTTAGCTTGAAAAACTATTTAGTGGATTGATTTTAAATTGTATGCCATAACTAATCGTGGTATAGAAATTATCTAGTAAAACTGTGTTACTAACCTAAGGTAGAGGAACAAAATGTCATCCAAATACAGTGTTTGCTATCGTGAAAGAATCACCTTCTCAGGTTTTACGTCCCTAGATGTCAAAAAATATGTTTTGTCAATTCCGTCGGTCCGTCCGCGTCGGTCCGTCTGTCGGTCTGTCTGTCCGTCAGTTCGCAGCAAAGCTTTAAAACTACTTACCAGATTGACTTAAAATCTTAGTCAAAAATTAAGGATCATATGGGGATGATCTGCTAATATTTTGGTAAAAATCCAATATGGTGGAACAATAGAAGTATTTTATCAGTTTAGTTTCAAACTGTGAAATATATTTTTAGAATTATTTATAATCAACAGCAAAAGTTATGGTACGATCGCGCAATTGGTTAGAGCAATGGACTAGTGTTCCAGAGGTGCGGGTTCGATCCCCGTTCGTACCATAACTTTTGCTGTTGATTATAAATATTTCTAAAAATATATCTCACAGTTTAAAACTAAACTGAAACAATACTTTTATTCAAAATTTGGCTTATACAGTCATAACGTAAAATTATAAATTTACTAATATGGACGGTACCTAATAGCGATGTCAGATTTGACGTCCAGTCAGGAACTTCGTGTCATAAGGTTAGAATGTTTAGCAGGATCAACAATGCTCATGATACTGGTGGGTTCGAATATGTACAAGTTTTAACGAATTTAATGGTTTAATTTTTTCAAAAATAACCTTAAAAAATATTGCTCAATGACTTTAAATTTTGCAGAAAAATTAAATATGAAAATGGGGTAAACTGGTACGAGTTCAACATGACGTAACAAAATGTCGGTATGTGTGAATGTAAAAACTACTTATTGAATTTTTTTCAAATTATGCGCAAAAGCTAAATGTGGCATACGTAGAAAGAAACTGGTAAAATATTGGTTGGAATCCAATATGATGAAACAAAATGGCACTCAATAAAAAATTTTCAAAAGACAATATATGTAACACATGTATACTGTGACTATATACTAAATTAAATTGGATCACACTTACTACTCCTAACAAATGGGAAACATTCATAACGAGGGAAGTTCCGGGTAAAGGAGATTAACCGATTTTTTAATAAGTATCTAATAAGTCTAATATTGGAAGTTAGTCTATTTCTTCTTCAATAGTAAATTAAATGTCCGGGTCTTTGGTGCGAATATGATAAAAAAAATCATTCAAATGTTGATCAACGTGTTCATAAATACAACAAATTTCGTCAATATATCTTCACCATACAATTGGTTTAATATTTATTGTGTTTAAGAGTTCTCTTGAAAAGTTAAATTTAGATATTGTACGTGCTTCAATTAATCAAAATATAAGAATATAGGTATATATGGATCGAATATTAAAAGCTAAATATGACATATCATATAGGTAATTATATGTGAATAAACTTGAGCCATATAACCGATCTACGATATATGAAAAACAGGTAAGGTAAATCAGAAAACAAATTATGCATATATATTCCAAATGGTACCATCATACGTATAGCATATATATATATATATATATATATATATATATATATATATATATATATATATATATATATATATATATATATATATATATATATATATATATATAAATAAATGGTTTCGGCTAAGTTTTACTAATACTTTTACTTTACATAATGCTATATGCCCTTTTGTTCCCTTCACATCCTGCGCTCCTGTGGGACGAAGTGAAGACCCTCTGAGGCACTAGGTATGCCTCCGAAATAATCTGGCAAAGTACCAGGGCTCTTCCTCAAATTGAAGAGGACTGTGATAAAGCAGCAACCAGCTAAGGAAAAAGAAAAATATAAAAATGGGGCTTTGAATTTGGCCAAATATATATATATATATATATATATATATATATATACATAATGCAATATGCTCTAAAAAAACTGGCAAGGTACCAGGGCTGTTCCTCAAATTGAAGAAGACTGTGACGAAGCAGCAACCAGCTCGCAAACTGATCTCCGATCAGCAATGCGTTGGAGTTCTGCTAATCAATCACATAAGGCCAACGGGGACAGAATCGACATGAGCACGGATAATACTCATACAGTATTGCTACGTAGAACTTAGAGGGCTCTAACAGATCGGATATTCTAAGACAGGTCCTCGGTATTTTCAAAGAAAAAATAAAAAAGAGAAATTCCGCAAAGCAACACGTGGCAACGAAGCCATCAATAAAGGAAACCTCACCTGTTGTAAGACCTCTTAGTAAAAACACATTTTCTGAAATGCGGCACAAACAAAAAAGTACGACAGTAAGAAGACTTAGCATATTTTAGGCCTTAGACAAACCAACTAATAATTAGTGCTTGAAATCGCCCGGACCTCCTTGAATAGGTTTTCGTGCCTGTGCGCGAACCAGCATGTCACGTGATCAAAAAACCTACCAAAACTTATGGGAAAGAAAATCATGAGAGATTATCGTACCACCTGGTATCCTCATACAAACGGCATTAAAGTAGTGTTGTGTCAATCGTTCATTTTATGAGGACCGAATCAATCAGTGACTGATTCCGAAAACGATCGAATCTTCTCAATCATTCGTTCATTTCAATACTTTTCGTTACCGATTGAAACATTACGACTTGTGTATTGTATTGTATTTTGGTGTTAGTTTAAGTAGTTTGAGCAGTACATATTGAGAATATGGTTTATTAGCTACGTTAGAAAATACAGTTTTGCTCAATTTGTTATAAGAAATCGACTGCTTCGTAATCTATATTTTAGGGATGTGCTTTTACGCGTAAAGAATTAATTTTGAATTTATTACATTATTTACATGTAAAGATTAAAGAAGTAAATAATGTAAATAATTAGCAAAGAATGTAAACAATGAATAAGAGTGTGTTTGAGAGGCTATGAATTTTAAATAAATTTGAGAAATTAACTTAGTATGTTTTTAGGTTCGTTAATATAATTTCTCAGAAATAATATTATTATTAAAAAAATATATGGAAGTAGGTGCTGCATATTGGCCTACCGATTATTTATCAACTATTAACACATAAAGGTACGTCCAGACCGCTGTCCCGTAGTAGTCTGGCATGCAATTCAATCTCAATCGTTCAAATGACCGCATTCGATATTCGATCTTCGTGGCGAATTGCAGACTGATTCGCAGGTTGACACTGAGGAACGACTGAGAACCGAGAGTATGTCTGGGATTTTGATCTGGTACGGTCGGTCAATCGATCGAGAGGTGATCGAATCGTTATGAACAAGCGGGATTCGGTCGTTCAATACTTTGAAGTGATTGAATTAAAGTGAACGAATCAATCACGATTGACCCACCACTACGCCGCACACAGTAAAACGTCAAACTTTGTTGTCACTTAACCCAATTTATAAAACGAAAATAAACAAGGCTTTTTAAACCAACCATTTGGAGAACTACTTAAATAAATAACACAAACCCTTGCTTAATGAACCCCTGACATGTGTTTACCGGACATTTAACAATATAGGTGACATGACATCTTAAACTACATTTTATCAAAAGGACAAATCATTTAATGAACTGAACGAGATTTTAAAAGGCGACAAACGAAATTGGAGGTATATACCAAATGTTTCTAATTTATTTAGCGTTACCAGGCTACAATGGAAATATTGGAAATATCTTGTTTAGTTTGTATCACAACAGCTCATACCCAACTAGGTTTTTTATAACGGATTTGTTTCTGATCAAAATTATGTGAAGGTAAGATAATAGAAAACTATAGGTGAATGAACATCTAATAATGAAATTCTTATAAAAACATGGCCATTTTATATGTGGGCATTAAAGAAAGCTTCAACAACCAGATAAATGTAAATATAAAACATAAAATGTATATAATATACCAAGCTGTCAGTTATACAATATTAAGTACTTATATAAAATAGTCAAAGAATCTAAATAACTTCCACTACAGGTATATATATATATATATATATATATATATATATATATATATATATATATATATATATATATATATATATATATATATATATATATATATATATATATATATATATATATATATATATATATATATATATATATATATATATATATATATATATATATATATATATATATATATATATATATATATATATATATATATATATATATATATATATATATATATATATATATATATATATATATATATATATATATATATATATATATATATATATATATATATATATATATATATATATATATATATATATATATATATATATATATATATATATATATATATATATATATATATATATATATATATATATATATATATATATATATATATATATATATATATATATATATATATATATATATATATATATATATATATATATATATATATATATATATATATGTGTTTTCATTCCGGGTGTACATCCGTTTACTGCTGTCGTTCTGAAAAGAACAGTTTTGCTAACGTTACGCCAAAATCACATCAATAGAGACTCTATTCGGACGCGAGAAAGAAAACTGTTCTTTTCAGAAGGACAGTAGTGAACGGATGTACACCCAGAATGAAAACACATCGTATTTTTCCATCCGTGAAGGAGTAAAAATCAACATATATATATATATATATATATATATATATATATATATATATATATATATATATATATATATATATATATATATATATATATATATATATATATATTTACATATATAAGACTATATCGGTGTTGTTACGTGGATTTTTAAAGTTTTGATTTTTGATTCTTGGAGGTAATAAAAGCATGTATGAGCGTTGGGTCCCAAAGAAAGTTTCTTGAGGTCTGTTATGTTTTTTTTTTACTTTTCTTTTCTTTTAACTCAAACATAAACATGACGTTTTGCACAACCTTAACGGCTTTACTTTGACTGTAGTAGAGTAGGAGTATATTAAGATTCCTGTCTTTGTATTTTTCAATTTATTTTCCGTCCATCCTTATATTGTATTATAAAAAACTGCATTTTGTCAAAAACAGGAATTTTAAACACAAACCTATTAGAAATGTTTATAATATACGAAAAAAAATTAAAACAACCAAAACTAAATATTATAATTTTTTGATATTCAGTATGTCTACTTAAGTTAAGTATATAATGATATGGAAATATAAATGATTTCTCATAAAAAATTCTTCATGAGTTGAAACCTTAAATGCCAGCACCAACAAATATCTACGAGGATATCTATTCCTTTTTCGCATACGAGGCTTCCCAACAAATATGAACCTTTCACTTTATTAATAAATCATGTAATTCTAAAGTGTACATGCCAATTTTCAATTTCAATTTTCAGTAGGTTTCAATTCTGATCAAGTTATTTTTATAAGAATTTTCGATATTACCAAAAAAGTTTCTTTAATCTTGAGCCAAATTCATATTTTTTTCAGAAACTCTGTAATAAAAAATTATTATCAGAATGTGGCAATTAAAAATAATATTTTTCCGTCAAATTAACAAAAAAACGTCGTCCACATAATTACGACTTAAGTAGATAGACGTACATTATACAAACTTATAAATATTTCTCAGCCGAATGAGATTTTTTGGAAGATTACCCTTTATTTTACCTATAAACTCGTCGCAACTGCTAGCGAGATTGTGACGGACAAATACAAACAATATTCAGTTAATTTTTGCAAACTGCAAAACGACATATTTTCTTCTTTGAAATAATTAAATGTCTCAACCTATCTTTATCTATATTAAATATTCTGGTATACTTAAAATTTTTTGATCAGACATATATATTGTTTTGAATACGTAGTTTGGTCAAATAAAGTATTTTCATCGATATTATTATCAAAAAAGTGGTTATTAATAAATAGTAAACTACTTTAACTTCTTCCCAGTGTACCCTATCTTTTAAGTCAACCTATTCAATGCAGCTGATTTCTAAAAATTGCGCTGACCAAAGTTCTAAAATAGTCTAAACAATTTTTATAAAACATCCTCACATGAGAAACGAACCATTCCTCATTAATGATGCCATGTTCTGATAGTTTTTTAAATCTTGTTTAACTAATAGGGGTAGAAATGCACTATTTAATTTTCCTTTAAGTTTTTTTTTTTGTAATTCTCGGGAAACCTCGGCAATAGTTTTTTTGTCCTCGTCTACATATTTTACGGAATCTGAAAACAAGGAAGCCTGAGAATGCAGAAACTTTAACCATAATTCCATAGTATTACTTTAAAAAAAATTCAATGTAGACAGGACATTTTTTTACTGAATTAAGATACGACTTTAAGGGTATATACAATTTAATTCGCTCAATTGCAGGAAGCAAAGAGAGCTACCTAGTTTTACTGTTAACAATTTATGACATTCAATTTCAGCATCTTCACAAAATGTTTTTAAAGTTTCTACTTGAACGGTAAAAATATAGAAATGACTGTATACTTTATTTAATATGGTATCTATATCGATTGGTAATAGATCTGTTACTGTTTGGATTGCATTATGGATAATATGGGCTGTGCTCCCTATACCCAAAAGTTTTTGTGGAACTTTGTGTTTCAGTTCAAGAAATATATTTTTCCTGCCTTTTCGCGCAACGCCCCCGAATTTTTAAATTATTATTATTTAAAATTTCGATAAAATGAGTCCTCTCAAATCTGAGGTTTCACTAGAAAGAGATATTAAATCTAACATCTTAAATATTATTAAATAATTTAATGTCTTTATGATTAAACTGATATAAAATTAAAATAAAATTTACGTCATTAAGTTGTTGTTTAAGCTCAGACATTGCAAAAGGACATTTGCTTCAAAAAGCGACGATAAACTAGAAGAACACACTGCGTCATTTATACTTTTAATATGTTTTGTAGTCTGAAGATTGTAATGTCCCTGCGTCCGCCAGAGGAGATTGAAAATTTACATTTTTAACAAAAAAAATCAGATTCGCAGGTCTTTGCTTTCTTTACAATCTTTACAAATCTTTTATTAATTCCTGGGTGAATTTGCATTCGTGTCTCTGTCATTTAATGTTCGGGCTCTTTAAGGCCATGTTGAACTACTTCTCCTATTTTTACAAACGCTAAAAAGGAAAAAACAAATAATAAATCATACCTTTACTTTTCGTCTCTTATCTCACTCGTAACTGAGATAATTTAAACTTTAGTCTCTTTTCTCTATCAAAAAAATTCCGTTATTTACATAAACTTAACTCAACTAATGACTAAAATGACAAGATATATATTATATTCATACAAACTATAACAAAGCAATTTTACTCAAAGAAAAAAAAAAGAAACTCAAATCGTTTTCATTTAAGTAAATGTATTCCGCATACTTGCTTTAGCTGACAAGTCACGGGGCAATCCGGCTAAAAGCTAATAAAATTTATTAAACAATCTGAATTTGATGTTTCAAGCATTTTCTGGAAAGCTGTCAGCACCAGGCTGTATGTGCGTTGCGCGGGATGCCCTAAAATTTTCTTATTTTGATATTTAAGCACGTGTATATTTGTTTGTCTGCATACATTCCATCTAATCCATATTTTCAAGTCAAATTAGTATGGAATTTTATCGTTTTTGCTTGTATGTGATTTTCGATGAAACTTAAATTAACAGACACACAAATTAATCAACACATTTTTGTCGAAAATTAGAAATTTATTCGTTTTGCTCGGTCTCGTATAGACAACGGCACTAATCCCTAGGGATTAAAAAACTATCAAAGTCTTGAAAAGAAATAGAGCTTCCATTCTTATTCTCGGAGCATATTCTGATAGAAGAGGAAGACAACTCATAATTGTTTTTTCCGAGAACGGAGGATCTCTGCAAACACAAGGGTAGGCCTCTCTTTGAGCAATTGTACACATCCGGGATCTAGGAGGCACCAGCCAAACAACAGCAATAAATGTTCATGCTTTTGCTGCGAAATAGAAAACAAAGTATTTACTGAGACGCGTATATTCTTTTTTTCCCCAAAGAAAATACTCATTGATTATGAAAAAGCAGTAATTAATTCAATTAAAGAAGTGGTTCCAGCATCATTAATAAAGGAGACAATTGTGACTTCACTAGGGTTTATCGAAAAAAATCCAAAGGACTGGTTATAGTTTACAGAAAAAACCAAGATGTGAGAAATGTTGTCCGAATGTGTGCAGCTGATGCATATGTACCAGAGGAGATACGTTAGTAGACGCCCGAAATGAACTAAAGTAAATACTTAGCAGCAAACAACGCCCAGCTGACGATATTCGATGGTTATTTCGTCGACCAATGGCTGTATAGTGATTTTGTATGAGTAGTTCGCTAGGAAAGATATAGAACCACCAATGCACCACAAACTCAACAACAGGCTTAGTAAAGCCATTCTTTTTATTTACTTTCATTGTCATTGACAAGAAATTAGATGCTATAGAATCTCCCAAGAGATAAAAAAATATATCAACATTAATCAACAAATATCTAATCGTTGATGGATTTTTAAACACATAGTCCAAATTAAAGTATGTTGTCATATCCGATTAATAAATATTGTGTAATAGGTAGTATTATTTTCATTTCATTCAAGTAATAGTTCTTCTCTTGCCCTTGATTAGGCTATTACAATATAAAGCTATTACAATTAACTTACTAATGGGGTAGGTTATTGTTACGCGCGAGCTGTGACATAATGATCTGTAGAACAGTTTTTTGCCACATACCTAACTGTAGGATTGAACTAACAAGGTATCTAATAATGAGAACAAACCCTTATTTATATTTCTAACTGCAAAACTAAGAAAACAACGAGATGCAGAAATACCAAGAAAGTGAAGAACCCCAAGGCACAGGAACTAGTGGAAGCCAGTTACAAGTTATAAAATTTTTTGGAAGGCGTCTCTTAAATGGTACTCCCAAGCTACAGACAAGTTTTAAACTAGCTTTTGTTGTTCTCAGTTTTTCTTTGTCTATAATTTCACAATTCGTCTTTTTCTCTAAGTTGCTTGAGAGTTTTCTGGTCAGTTGGTCTCAGTTTGAGTTTTTTGGTTCGTTTTATGAACAATTATAAATATATTTTCTGCAAATCGATTTTTTTATAAGTGTTCCTACATGTACAATGTAAATTAATCTGATTTCGTAGCTTTTTTTAATTCTGATGGCTCAAAAGTCAAAAATTTTAAATTAAACTTGTATAAAAACGCAAAACATAAAGATATTTCTTCAAATCACTCGATTTTATTAAACTATTAAATCTCTAATTCATGTGAACATGGAACGCTATTGAAAATTCAAACTGCATAGAACAATTTAATGCAATTTCGTAGTCTTTCATCGAGAGAGTCATTAATGTAGCGAATGTGCATTACATCACATATTTCGAAGGGCAAAGACCATAAATAACTAACAAGATTCCCGTCAAATAGGTACACGTATTCGCGCTTAAGTGTCCAATCCACGATCTAACTTAGTTAAATTGGGTTTTATTGGGCTTTTACGTAGAATAAAGGATCGGACTTAACTCTCGTTTTACGTTGTAATGAACTATTTATTACCCGGGATTATTCCCTGTCTCCAATAATGGCGTTCGTAACCACAACCTAAAAAAGTTAAGTAAACTTGAAATGAATTTTAATAATAATAATTGTCATTATTTTTATCAATATTATAATTATAATTCTAACTATTAATACTGCTTAGGGCAAGTAGCATAAAAAATAGAAGATATTCAGACGTACAAACAGGTACGATTATACAAATCCAGTTAGGTAAGTTAAATGTTGAAGCGTTCAAATATAACAGGTATTAAAAAATGGTGTTAAAAAAAGTCCTTTTAGAATACTATTGAGTTGATTAAAAGGCGGATTTTTCATATCAACATTATTTCAGTTATTAATAAATATGCTTATAACCTGGTAAAATTGTGTACTGTGTGTCCCTAATTTCCACATACCGCATAATATGACTTCAAGAAGGAAACCGGATTATTATCCCAAGTAGCACTTTTAGTCATGAATACGTCATTGTTATCACAAGTATTTTCATTGAAGTAACCGGAACTTGGTGTCGCCACGTTCTGTTTAAGCTGAGACTACTACGTAGTCATTACCAAAATGGGGAACAATTTTAGGGTAAGTATTTCGTGAATAACATGTAATTGTGACTTTGATTATTACGTAGATAGTACGGAATTGTGTAGTTCCATTTAAGTAGCTAAATAGTAGTAACTCACCCTATTCGTCACTTCCTTATTTCTGTCTTTATTTAATCCGTTTTAAAAATATGTATGGTTCGTTTTAATACAAACAAAACAGTAATCACTACAAAAACTCAAACTGGAAATATGGTGTAGAGCGTATAGAATACGTTATTGGTATTTGAGGTAGGATACAAGCATTTCACTTAGTTTTCTGGCTTTGCTAAGGACCTAAAATTAAAACGCAGGCAATTTCTCTGGTGAATATGCTGATAATAGTCGTGAAAAAATTACGCGCCTTTAAAATTCGTTAATTTTCAATACATTTTGGTCGAATATATTGGCCCATTTAAATCTCAAAAATGTAATTTTAAACTTTGATTTAAATAGTAATTATCAATAAATATCTTATTATAAAAAGTGATTCTTTTTTACCGTAATGTTTAATTTGTATACATTTTTAATCTTTATACTCACAAAAACAAACATCATAGCTAAATATTTATAGCAGAGATGAAAACAAACAATGGCGTTCTATCGGACTTTTACTTTTAGGTTGACTGCATTTTTTTATTGAAAAAATTACTTAACATCAAGCGCCTACGACTGCTTCCATACGCTTTTATAGTTCTGAATTCTTTAAATGCGCAACTGTCACTTATTCCTAATTCTCTGAAGTCTGGAACACTAAGGTGGTACGAATAAAGTATTCCAATAAACCTATACTGTATATTATTACCAAGCGGTTACGATTTGAGAACATTCCGCCGGTTCTTTAAAATTTGATGCGTGTGTCGTAGCATGCGGAGAGTTGCGGTACTTGAGTCACTACTATAATTCTGCCATCTTTCATCACCGTAACTCTTTGTTTCGTTTTTATTTTTTGTTGCCTTAAAATACCGCTTTAGGTTGTTTTGTTCAGGTATGACATAATCAAGTTATGTCATACCTGTTATATATATTAAGTTGATATTTTTAATTTTCTATAAAATGTGGAGTGACGAAAGGTACTTTTTTTTCTTATAGTATGTGTTACGTTACTCATAGACGATAACACAACACATACACAAATAATTAATACCTGTAGACCGAATTACATTGACTTTATAAGAAAACTGACGACAATAGAAGCCCACCCGCCAAATTGATGCAAATTTTCTAAAGGTTTAAGTGGCGGTACCCATATTATCGTTAGTTTTTCGCAAAATATGACTAAATTAATCTACTTTTATATTGACAACCTCTGTCAGCGTCAGTTGTAAATGTAGAATTATGTTAATGTTTTACTTTAAAAATCTATTTGAACTATCTAGTACAAACTTACTTTTTAATTTAGACTTTTTTAACAAATAACAATTGTTTGGAATTGAGCGTTTTTATAAATTACGCGCCAATTTGTTTAAACAATTTGTAGTTTAATTTATGCCTTACAGTTGGTAGTGTATCTATCCACTAAACCGTGCGCAGAGCGGAGAGTTTTGCCGCGGATAAAAACAAGACTTGCAAGACGGCTTAACTCGAAGTCAGAGGTCCGGCGGTCAATTATTTAAAGTTCAGACAATTTGTGTATTCTTTTTTCTCAACAGCGTGTGTTCCAATGGTCTACTAGTGGTGATTATTCAATTTGTAAGAAAAGGCCGGCCGGCACGTCAAGATAACGATCCCAGAACGATAGGTGAGTGGTTTTACACTTATTGATTGTGAGCATTACCAAATTCGTGCTTTTTCATACATTTAATTAACAGTCCATATTCGAAGTATTGTGTTTTTTAATTTAATACCAAACATTTTGATCCTACGAGCCCAGATTAATTGAAACATCCCGTGGATTAATAGAAAGTATAAATTTTTTATAGTGATTAAAAATAATATTTAACTAATACCTTAACATCGTTCTCAAATCGATCGATAAAAAGTAAAAAACCAACATAGGAATTTAAAGAATTTAAACATTACTCGCGAGACGAGAAATCTATTGTTCCGTTTTTTATGCTAAAAGAAGACACAAGTGGAATAAATAATTTATTTGCGAACTGGTTTAAAAATACATATCCCTTTAAAAAATTAATAAGATTATTTGATTTTTGAATATTGAATATTGGTGTTTATAAAAACCATTTTTTTGCTGTAGACGTATTAATAATTTTGTTAATCAAAAGAGAGAATATATAGGAATGCAGTTACACTGCTTGAACAAATGATATCTGGTAAAGGTGATGCTGTTGTCTGTTTACCTGGTGGTTTGCGGTATTAGTTATTTTAATTTTCGTGAAATATTACATACTAATTTTAGAAATTGTTTTCTATTGATTTTCTGGCACTGCATATTTTTGAATAAAATCACAGTTTCGGTATCTAATTATATTTGAAAAGTCATTTAATACTTAACATAAATTTGTGTCTCCTATTTATTTTTTTTTCTTCTCATTGAAATAATAAGATATTTGTTTAGTAACAATGTCTAAAGATACTCTTATTAAAAAAAGGAGCGTAATAATTAAAAAAGTCACCAAGTTGTATAATATTGCACAGCAGGCCATTTTAGAAGGCTCGCCAATCACAATAAAAAAGGATTTCTTTGTTCGATATGAAGGCCTTTTCGAAGATGTTTCGAAATTTGAAAATTTTCATTTAGATATTGTGGGGTTGCTCTCTGACGAGGAACTAGACAAACAAGATGAAGTTCAAGACAAATTTAATGATATGCAGTTTGCTATTAAATCAGTTTATCGTGATCTAACTGAAAGTCAACTTCCAGTCAAGCAACAGGCAGGCAGGCGGTTGCAAAAAGTGAGTGTAGCGATAGTTCGTATAGATGTGAAAGGGTTAAATTGCCGAAAATTATTATTCCAAAATTTGATGGTGATATTAAAAAATGGCCAACATTTTTTGATATGTACAAGTCTCTAATACACGAGTGTCAATCTCTCACTAATATTGAAAGATTTCAATTTCTTGTATCTTATTTGGAAAAAGATGCTGCTAGTGTTTTAAAAAATATTCCAATAACTGATGCGAATTACGAAACAGCTTACAATGCTTTGGTTAAAAGATATCAAAATGAACGTGTTCTAGTGACAGATTATTGCTTGTCAGTGTATCAAGCGCCCACTTTAAAAACTAAGTCAGCTGTAGAGCTTAGGCAATTATTATCAGTGTTTTCAGAAAACTTAGCTGCACTAGATTTATTTGCTTTAAATAAATGGGATTTTACAAAATTTAACCTACTTTTTCAAAAAATTGATTCGTCACTAAAAACCACATTTGAACTTGAATACAGCCATAAAGCTTTTCCAGAATATAACGATTTATTTTCCTTTTTGGAAAAACATAGTAGGGCCTTGGAAAATAGTCAGTTACTTCCAAAATCAGAAATAGCTAGGAGTGGTTCTGGTAAACCTGGTGTATCAGGTCATCAGAACAAACAAAATAGTCGCAGTGGAGCGGGTGATCATTCTATCAGTGGTCATGGAAGATCATTTAACTGTCTAAAGTTGATAATTCAAAAAAATGTATTTTTTGTAAACAAAGTCCTCACTCTTTGGTTAAATGTGATGCCTTCTTGTGTGCTGATGTTAATGAACGACATTCATTCGTGAAGCATAAGAGGCTTTGTTATAATTGCTTATCTTTTGGCCATGCTTTAGATAAATGTGAAAGTTCATTTGCGTGTCGAGATTGTCAAAAAAGACATCATACTCTCCTTCATTTTCCTGCTAAAACCAGTGATAATGGGAATCCTAAAACAAAGGATGATGTTTCATTAGATAACAATCCTAGTGAAGAAAAATTAAAGGTGTTTTCTAGTAGATTAATGTCTCAGAAATCAATGCTGTTTGCTACAGCTACAGTGTCCGTGTTAAGTTCTAAGGGTGACTTTCTAAAATTTAGAGCCCTTCTTGATTCCGCTAGTCAGGCTAACTTTATCAGTGTTGATTGTGTTAAAAGGTTAGGTTTGGAACCTGTAGAGTCTACTACGTCAATACAAGGTCTTAATCAGATGTCTATGAGGGTCAATATGAGAAGTGTGTCTTTGAAAGTGTTCCCATGTGAGAAAGAAGCACCTGCATATGATGTGAATGCAGTGGTTATACCTCGAATTTGTGATGAAATCCCAATGACAAGTTTCTGCTACAGGAGATGGTCTTATTTAAAAAATTTGAGTTTAGCTGATCCTGATTTTACCCATTCGGGTGATGTGAACATTTTACTTGGCGTAGATATGCTTTCCCAAATTATACTACCAGGGTTTCATAAAGGACAAAATGGTGGTCCTTGTGCTATGAAAACCACTTTTGGTTGGGTACTTTTTTGATCGGTGGAGTCGGTACCTGTCGATAAGGTTCTAACTTGTGCCACCACTTTACATTCTTCTCTTGATGAAACTTTAAAGAAGTTTTGGGAGCTTGAATCTGTCCCTAAATCTAACAGTGTGTCAGAGGAGGACAGGGTGTGTGAAAGCATTTTCAGTGAAACGTGTAGGCGTGATTCAACAGGGAGATATATAGTGCATCTTCCATTTCGTGTTTTTCCTCCCTCGTTGGGTGATTCAAAAGTGCAAGCCATGAAGCGTTTTAAGTTGCTTGAAGGCAAGCTTGAAAGAAATCCTAATTTAAAACTTCTCTATAGTGAATTCATGCAGGATTATCTTGACCAAGGTCACATGTCTGAAGTCTATCCATTAAGTTGTCAAAGTGAAGGTTTCTATATACCACATCATTGTGTGCTTAAGCAAGATGGAGGAAAAAGTAAACTTCGTGTAATGTTCGACGCAAGTGCGAAGTCTACCAGTAGATGTTCTCTGAACGATACCCTGTTCATCGGACCTAAACTTCAAAATGAAATAGCCTCTTTACTCTTATACTTCCGTATATTCAGTGTAGTATTCACTGCGGATATTAAACAAATGTATCGGCAAATATTAGTAACTGAAGAACACCGTAATTTTCAGCGCATTTTGTGGCGTTTCGATACGACAGAAAATATTAAGGAGTATCAATTGAATACAGTGACTTACGGCGTTTCTTCAAGCCCCTATCTAGCCATTAGTTGTTTGCTACAATTAATGCAGCATTATGCTGCTGAGTTTCCATTACTGGAGCCAGTCCTTAAGAACAGAATTTATGTAGACGATGTAATAATTGGTTCATCCTCGGTTGCTGAAGCATATTTCAAAATTAATCCCAGCTGCACATCAGCAGAATATTTCCTTTGGTGATAGTGACAACACTGGAGTAAAGGTACTCGGTTTACAGTGGTCACCTCTAACTGATTGTTTTTCTTATCAGGTGAAACCAATCTTACAAGATTGTACTAAGCGAAACATATTATCTGAGATTGCGCGAATTTACGATCCTTTAGGATTTTTGGCACCAGTAATATTTGTTGCCAAGTATATGATTCAGAAACTATGGGTATTAGGATTGGGTTGGGATACAATTCCACCCAAAGATATTGTATATCAATGGGAAATGTATCACGCACAGCTTCCATGCTTGGCTTCACTTTCTATACCTCGGCATTTTGTGGTTGATGAAAAAATTGGTGTGCAAATTCATGGATTTTGTGACGCCTCTGAGCTTGGATACGCTGCTGTCTTATACTTACGCCAAGTTCTTCCCAATGGTGAAGTTTTCGTGTCATTAGTGTGTGCAAAGATCGAGTGTTGCCATTGAAAAGAATCTCTATTCTCAGATTAGAACTCTGTGCAGCATCTTTGTTGACTGAATGTTTTGAGTTTGTGAATGAAAATTTGATGGACATTCAGGTGGAAAAGGTTTATGCCTGGTCTGACTCAAATGTTGTGTTGGCTTGGATAAGGTCTCCCCCATATAGATGGAAAACCTTCGTGGCCAACCGTGTGGCTCAAATTCAGGAGAGGGTGCCTCCTTACCTTTGGCATCACGTTGATGGAAAATTGAACCCGGCGGATGTTTCGTCACGTGGAATATTTCCGGAACATATTGTCTCACATGTGTTATGGTGGGCGGGACCTCCTTGGCTTCGCGAACGTGAATCTAATTGGCCATCAAACGTGAGTGGCACTCTTCCCGAGGAGGTAGCTATTGAGGAGAGAAAAATTGTCTTCGTAGCTTCTCACTCATCAGATTTTTTAGGTGATCTTCTGAAAAGGTTTTCTTCGTTATCAAAAATGCAAAGAATAATTGCATATTGTATACGTTTTGTTCGAAATTTGAGAAAACCGAAAACTTCTCGTGAAGTAGACAGTTTATGTGCTCGTGACCTCTATCATGCATTGGTGGTGATTGTGAAGTTAGTGCAGGAGCAAACCTTTAAAATGGATCTTGTAAAACTTCAGCAAGGTTTGCCATGTTCTAAGCCCCTTCGAAGTTTGACTCCTTTTTTGGATAAGTCAAATATTATACGTGTTGGTGGTCGTCTAAAGAATGCTCATTTGGAATTTGATGCGAAGCATCCTATGCTTCTCCCAAGAAATCATACGTTTACAGATTTAATAATTCTTCATTTTCACAAGGAACATTTTCATCCTGGGCCTAGAACACTTCAGTATTTAATAACCCAACAATTTTGGATACTATCTGCTCGTCGAGCCATTTGACATGTTCTGTCAAAGTGTACTCGATGTTTTCGTGCTAATCCTACAGCTTTGACTCCTTTCATGGGCGATTTACCGCTTCCCAGAGTATCTCAGGTGAAGGCATTTACTCACTGTGGAGTTGATTTTGCCGGACCTATATCGATTGTTTTGGGTAGGCACCGTGGTGTCCGGAGTCAAAAGGCATACATATGTGTGTTTATATGTCTAGGAACCAAAGCTTTACACCTTGAGGTGGTCTCTGACTTATCTTCTGATGCTTTCTTAGCGGCTTTGCGTAGGTTTGTTGCCCGCCGTGGCCGATGTACGGATTTCTACAGCGACAACGGAACTAATTTTGTTGGCGCAAATAATACCTTGTTGTCATATTGTAAGGAGTGTTCTGACGCATTAGCGATAAAATGGCACTTCAACCCCCCTGCTTCGCCACATTGGGGTGGAATATGGGAAAGTGCTGTGCGCTCTGTGAAAACTCATTTGTTGCGCGTGGTTGGTTGTCAAATTTTGTCTTTTGAAGAGTTGACCACTTTGCGTGCTCAAGTGGAGGTTTGCTTAATTCGCGGCCACTGTGTAGTCTCAGTCCAGACCCCAATGACCTTATGAGTCTAACTCCGGGTCACTTCTTGACTACAGAGCCTTTGACAACTCAGACTGGTTCAACAGCTTCATCAGCACTTTTGGAAGCGATGGCACATGGAATACCTCCATACATTACAACAAAGGTCCAAGTGGAATACCCTACAACAACCTCCTGATAGTGGGACGTTGGTTGTACTAAAAGATCCAAATCTTCCACCCATGCAATGGTTGTTGGGAAGAATAGTTAAGGTATATAAAAGTCCTGATCGTGTAGCTAGAGTGGCTCAAATTCGAACTGTTAAAGGTCTTATTGACAGGCCTCTAGTCAAATTGTGCCCTCTGCCAAATCAATAGGTAAACAGACTTATACCTTTGTATCGTCTTTTCCATGTATTTTTATTGTTTGTTCAATTGCAGAAATATGAACTTATTTTGGTTTATTGTTTAAGTTTATGCAAAAAAAAAAAATAAAATGTTATTTTTTTGGTGGGCGGAATGTTTGGAATTGAGCGTTTTTATAAATTACGCGCCAATTTGTTTAAACAATTTGTAGTTTAATTTATGCCTCACAGTTGGTAGTGTATCTATCCACTAAACCGTGCGCAGAGCGGAGAGTTTTGCCGCGGATAAAAACAAGACTTGCAAGACGACTTAACTCGAAGTCAGAGGTCCGGCGGTCAATTATTTAACCCTTTCACTACTAGCGCCGTATGTATACATTTTACCAATCGAATACGAGCGCCGTATTATAGAAATTTCTGTTCCCTTAAACTACGAGCATCGTACGTATACGTTCGTATATAAGAATGGCCTTCGGTTCTATTTTCGTCGGGTGGGGAGTTCCTAGTATGCGCAAACGTTCGATTTTAGTACATGCGGCTGCTTTGCGAGAACAGGTTGTTACGAGCACCGTACGAATACACGTGGCGGGAAAGACCGTTATTTCTTTGTTTATTCTCTGGTACGAGTCGTAGATTGGTAAATAAAAAGTGTTTATTATTATTGAAATGGCCAGTAATATAGATAAAAACATAAAAAGGGCTGGCATTACACATCTAAAAGATAGAGAGCAGGGCAGAAATATGTTCTTGGAGAACGATGATCAACCAAATCGTGAATATAGTAGCGGAGAGAGTGACGAGGAAGATAATGACATATCGGCGGTAAACATTGATGATCCAGAATTATATGACCCAATAGATGAAATATCCGATTCCGACGAACCAATAATAGATGATAAAACATGTTTTCAGTGGTTACATGATACAGATTGGAATCCAATTTTGCCTGAATTTGATAGTGCAAACAGTGGTTGCACCAAAAACGAATTGATGGGTAAGCATTTTATTTTATTTTGCTATTGACCGTTTTATATGGCGCGGGTTTTTTTTTAGAAACTTCCGCTGAATTAGAATTCTTCCAGACCTTTTTTTCAAGAGAATTAGTAGAAAAAATTGTGCTGGAATCAAACAGGCAATTGTCATATCTAATCGAAAATGATAATGAATTTATCAAAAAGAATAAAAAATCTGCAAGTTATGAAGTCACAGTAGAACAATTATATACATTTTTTGGTGTCTCCCTCCTTATGACTAGATGTAAGAAATTACGATTATATGAATATTGGTCTACTGATCCACTTTTATCAACGCCCATTTTTAGTACCCTAATGAAAAGAGATAGATTTTTTTTTATATTGAAAATTCTTCATTTTTGCGATAACAAAGAGCCGAAGCATGACGACAAGCTCAATAAAATAAGGATGGTTATTGATTTTTTACGCAACAAATTCAGTGACGTTTTCTGTCCATATGAAAAATTATGTATTGACGAAAGTTTGGTATTGTTCAAAGGCCGTTTGAGTTTCAAACAATACATACCGTCAAAACGTCACCGATTTGGCGTTAAGTTGTTTATGTTGTGTGATAGTAAAACCAAATATTGTTTAGATTTCATTATATATACTGGTACAAATATAGATGTAGATGAATTGCCAAGAGATATCGAAGTAATTGGTAAATCTGGGTAAGTAGTAATCACCCTTATGAAAAATTACTATCAAAAAAACCATAAGCTTTACATGGACAATTGGTACAACAGCCCAAAACTTGCGCGCACTTTGCTTGAAAATAAAACATACGTGTGTGAAACAATAAAAAAAAATAGGAAGAATATGCCAATCATTGAGGAAAATTTAAAAAAAGGGGAAATGACTTTTAGAAGTAGCGGTAAGGAGCTTGTAATAAAATGGTGCGATAAAAAAGAAATTTACATGATAACTACATTTCATGATTATGGTATGTCATCAACCGGTAAGACAGATAGGAAATCGGGCAAGGTTATTATGAAACCCAATTGCGTTATTGATTATAATTTCAACATGGGAGGAGTAGATCAAACTGACATGCTTATTAGTACAATTGAATCTGTAAGAAAGTGCATAAAGTGGTATAAAAAACTTTTTTTTCACCTTCAAGATATGTGCATAATAAATGCGCATGCTCTTTACAAAATCGTTACTAAGAAAAACCTAACTGTGGCTGATTTTCAGCTACAAGTAGCAAGACAAATATTTCAAAAATACGCAACTCCAGACAATTGCTTGCCTCAACATAGGCCTGTAGACCATCCGTTGAGGCTTACAGCAAGGCATTTTATTAAAAAAATACCAAAACCTACAGTCACATCGCGAGCAGTGGTCAGACGATGTGTTGTTTGTTCCAAAAAAGGGACCAGACGTGACAGTACTTATCAATGTGACGAATGCAATGTTGGCCTTTGTGTAACACCTTGCCTTGAAATATATCACACAAAAAAGAATTACTAAACTTTTCCAAATTCCGTTTTAGGGTTTCATTTGTATGTTATTTTTTTTTTAAATGTGTCCTTTTGATATTTTTGTATTTTATTTTCTGTAATAAAATAAGAGAATTACATCGTGTTTTTTTTTGAAATACGAGCGCCGTGTGTGTACGTTTTAAAATTTAGCTAAATACGAGTGCCGGACGAAAACGTTTTTTAAAAAAGTACCAAAATACGAGTGCCGGACGAAAACGTTTTTTAAAAAAGTACCAAAATACGAGCGCCGGACGAAAACGTTTTTTAAAAAAGTACCTACATACCAGCGCCGCACGGGGACGTTTATTCTAAATTTCGTCGTACACGGGTAGGCCGGCTATATTAGTTCGTCGTATAGAAAGGGTTAAAGTTCAGACAATTTGTGTATTCTTTTTTCTCAACAGCGTGTGTTCCAATGGTCTACTAGTGGTGATTATTCAATTTGTAAGAAAAGGCCGGCCGGCACGTCAAGGTAACGATCCCAGAACGATAGGTGAGTGGTTTTACACTTATTGATTGTGAGCATTGCCAAATTCGTGCTTTTTCATACATTTAATTAACAGTCCATATTCGAAGTATTGTGTTTTTTAATTTAATACCAAACAACAATGTGCAAGCGATTAATGAGGGCTGTCTGCTAAGAGAATTTAGTAATCTATATGTACTAAAGAAGGCCTACAAAATAAAGTTTATTTTATGCTAATCTTAGAGAGCTTCTACCTCAAATCGAGGTGTTGAATGAAGTAAAACATGCACTAAGACATGAAACAATATTGTCTTTGACAGAAAAATGAAACCAAAATATAATAATGTGCAATATTTAATAACTTTTCTTGCAGTAAACTTAAACTAAAGACATTTACGGTCATAGTCATTTACACGCTCATCACAAACACTTTATAATTACAAGCAAAAAACAGGTGAACCAGGCTTAAATACATTTCTCCATATGGCTAATGGCTGAGAACTTCTTGTTTGAATCAATATTCATTTTAATAATCACATAAACTAATAAAATGAGACATTAAAACAACAAACCTTGTAAGAAACCCACGTAGGCGAAAAGTAAACAAAAGGATTTTAACAGCAATATGGCCGAACCAATCAAAAATTGGTTACTCGATTGTTGCCACTGTCCTTATAAAATCACCGACCGAATCTCGTACCAGCGCCCTTTATCTCCGGAACCTCAAGTCCAAGAGGTAACAGTTTAAAGTAGCAGTAGACGATAACTTTTTCTACTCTGCAACGACTCGTTTTGCTTTATAGTAATACTTTGCTCAGTGGCATTATCGTAACCAATGAGGTTTATCCGAGGTGCGATTATTGCTAGGAGACACGACGATAATTAGCCGCTGTAAAAGGTTCTTTAAATTTTAGGCTTACAAGTTGATAGAATTGGCGAACTTTCAGACCAGTCTCTGAGAGTTCGCCTTTTCTCGTTGGCCAAAAAAAAAAATTTGCTTTTGGGTCCTTGGCTGGACTAGTAACATTTTTATTTTTAATTTGAGAAAGTTAGTATAATTTAGTCGGCAATTGGTTAAAGTGTGTGTGTGGTGTCCCGTAGTAAGCGGACCTAGCAGCCGGGTCCTCCCAGTCCCGGCTAAGAGGCACTTGTGGGGGGGGTAAGAGAGTACCCTTCCCCAACGTGGTTAAAGTTTGCCACTGTAGGTCATCAGAAACGAAGCTAGATGGCGTCGAATCCATCTAAAAAGAAACATGACGATAGAGAAAATGCCAGTTCCTCTGTAGATCCGGTGAGCCAATTCATCTGGACGATTGAAGTAGAAAGAAGAAAGAAGTAGACGTATTTGAATTTAACGCAGCATTGAAAAAAAGAAAGGCCGACGAGTCATTGACTGGGCATGAGAATGATGAGGTTTTCAAAGAGAAATTTGCACGGTTGGAAAGAGTTTTAGATAACATTGAGGGTATAGTCTCAAAATTTTCTAGAGAAAGCCGCGAAAATAAAAGTAAAGAATTAAATAGTATCAAAACAGCTAAGAAAATATCAGAGGATATTAAAGTACATGGCTTACTTTTGTCAGAAGCGACACAATATAAGAATACAATGGAAGAACTAAAGATGACTATAAATGAGCAAACAGATCTAATTAAAGAGTATAATAAAAGCATGAGTATTAATGCAAACATACGAGAACCAAAAAGACAAATCTCGTCATACGCAGACGCTGTTCAAAAGAACAAAGTGGCGATACCAGGGGGAAAAAAGATAACAACGAGTCCGACTTACAAAGTAATTATAAAGCCCACAAATGAAAACGATAAAAGAAGCAGCGATGAGATAAAAGAGGTTAAGAGGGCGGTAAATCCGAACAGGGTAGGATTTAAACCTACAAAAGTTTACAAAACGAAAAAACCGGGAATCATTATCGAGTCGGCTACTGAAGATATCAAGAAGTTAATTGAACTGGAGGAAATTAAAAAACTTAATTTGAAGGCGGAAGCGGGACACAAGAGAATGCCGAGAATTGCCATGTTTAACGTACCAAATAGATACGAAGCTGAAGAGCTGAAAGCGTTAATTATTGAAGGGAATGTCAAAGAAATTGATATGAGTGAAATAACTATAGTACCAAAGTTCCAGTTTGGACCAAGGAACCGGCAGGTAACACACTGGGTTGTGGAATGCTCACCAAAAGCGCGTGCTATGCTGTTGAGTCGACAAAGAATATTTATCGTATGGGACGCCTGTAAGGTTGAGGATAGAATTCATGTCTCTCAGTGCTACAAATGTCAAAACTATGGACACTCGGCCAATAACTGTAGAGCGGAAATAACATGTGCATATTGTTCGGAATCGCACAATACGAAGGAATGGAAATTTGAGAATGATGAAGCCAAAAGGAAATGTATCCTGTGCACTAGGGCCAAATTAAATAAAAATGGCCATTTTGCTGGTGACAAGAATTGCCCCATATATCAAAGGAAAATCAAGGACATAATGAGTAATATAGACTATGGTGAATGATGTCTAACAAACAGAATCATTACCTAACTTTCAGACAAATAAATCTACAGAGATCTAAGAGGGCGACTATAGACATGATAGCCAAAACATATGAGATGGGCATAGACGTGCTGTTGATACAGGAACCTTACACTTTCAGCAATTTACTAATAATAAATACAATACAATTAAATGTAACGGAAAAATGATAGCTGATAATAGTGAACATATCTGCGCTGCGATATGGGTTGTTAATGAAAATTTTAAAATTTTTAAGATAACTGTGGAGCCGAAGGCCGTAATTTTAAAGATCAAAACACAATACACGGTTTTGACGATAGCAAGCATTTACATGCCAATTGGAGAAGACATACATTTAAGTATAAGATACATAAGAGATACGATGGAAGCTGGCTATAATAATATGATAATCGCCACCGATTCGAACGCACATCATACTGCATGGCATGCTGCAAGGAATAATGAGAGAGAAACGATACTTGAAGAGGCCTTAAGTACCATAGGACTAAATATAATGAATACTGATAATAATAGATACACGTTCCAAACCGTACGAGCTCAAAGCAATATAGATCTTACGTTGACAGATGACTACATAATAAGTAAAATCAGAAATTGGCAGGCACCAGAAGTGATACTTAGTGATCATAGAATCATTACGTTTGAGGTTATAACGCAAGACTGTATAAATAAATGGGTCTGGAAAGAATATATAGGCAAAATAGAGATCAACAAAGCAATGGATCTGGCTATCAGAGGTATGATTCAATTAGAGAGAAACACCGTTTGGGAACCCAATACTAAGAACATAGAAAACCGAGCGCTAAAGCTGACCGAAATATTAATCGATATTAAAGAGAATTTCACGGCGAGACGTAAAATATATATGAACAAACCACAGTGGTGGGATGAACGTATAGATACGATAAGAAAGGATACATTAAGGGCTAGAAGAATATATCAGAGAAGTACGGAAATTAACAGAGAATATAACAGGATAAAATATAATGATGTAAATAGTAAATTTAAGGAAGTAGTTAAGGAGGCACAAAATAAGGCACGGAAAAAATTTACAGAAGATAATATGGGTAAAGATCCGTTTAGCCTCCCGTACCCCCGCAGCTGGGAAAATGCGAAAGAGGTTGATACCATCAACTATAGCAATCAATGGAATTAAGACAAATAACGAAAACGAGACAGCTACTGCTATTCTGAATCACTTTTGTCCAGATGATCCAGAAGAAATCATCAGACTAAACTTACCTGTGAAAAGAGGAGCATATATAGACAATATAAGACCTGTGGATGAAATTGAAATAGAAAATATTATCAACAGGACGAATAACAGAAAGGCACCTGGCTGGGATGGTTTGCAGGCGGAACTTATGAAGATTACAATGCCCGTAATGAGCAATTATTTAACGAGGATATATAACGATTGTCTTAAGTTCGGCTAGTTTCCTGGAACAACTGATAAAGAACAGGATGTTCAATATAACGGGCGAAGACGAATTCCACAATGAAAACCAGTATGGATTTAGAAACGGTAAAGATACAACGGAGGCTATAAGGAAATTGATTAATATGGTGGATGAAACTAACGATAAATACGCAATTGGGATATTCTTGGATGTGAAGGGCGCATTTGATAACGTAAGATGGAACTCAATAAGGAACAGTCTGAGGGTAAAAAGGATCCCCGAATATATAAGGAAAATACTAGACAATTATTTCAGAGATCGGGTTGTTAAAATCACGATAAATGATGTTACGACTGAGAAAAGAAGCTCACAAGGATGCTTTCAAGAATCTAAACTTGGACCGAATATGTGGAATGCAGTGCTAGACGAACTACTGGCAATAAGATATGCAGATGGGAATATAATAGCATACGCTGATGACATTGCTGTGGTCGTAACAGCTAATAGCCGATATAATCTCGAGCAAAAAGCCAATAGGATATTAGAGTCGATAAACGTTTGGGCCTTAAATAATTAACTTACTTTCAGTGTACAAAAATGTAATTACATATTACTTAAGGGAAAATTGCATAGAGCACCGATAATCCGAATTGGAAGGGAAAACATTTCCAGAGTACAGCACGCTAAATACCTGGGAGTAATAGTAGATGAAAAGAGGAATTTCGCTAAGCATATTACTTGGATAGTGGATAAAGCACTAAATACGTGGAATAAGTTGAAAAGAATAATCAAACAGGATATTAAAATAGACTGCAGAGCATTGATGACCCTTTACAGAATGGTATCTATACCAATATTGGCATATGGAATTGCAATATGGCACGAAAGAGTGAGCTTAGTAAGAACGATCAGAACTCTAGAAAGAGTAAGAGAAGCTGTATCTAGGCAAATAATAGGGGCATATTGTACTACCTCCACAGAAACTGCTGGTGTGCTGGCGGGGATCTCGCCAGTACACCTTTTTTTATCAGAAAAGTATGCTATGTACTGCAGAAGAACAGGAGATAGAATTGAGCATTTGGGAAATAGATATGAAAGAGTCGTACCTAAAAACACGTTGAGAAGACTACTTAGAGAAAATACGATAAATAGCTGGCAAGATCGATGGGTAGACAGCGAAAAGGGAAGAAACACATACGAGTTTTACCCTGAGGTCTCGGAGGAACCAATACTCCCGCCAGAATTGAGTAGGACGGGAGTGGAGGTGATAACGGGCCACGGGGAATTCAGAATACATCTACTTAGGATTGGTAAAACAAACGATGGAACCTGTTGGGAGTGTAATACGGCTGACTCACCGATACACATAATTTGTAACTGTAAGAAACACAGACTTATAAGAGAAGAACTCATGACTCAAATGGGAATTCGAGAATGGCCGAGAATACCCAAGGAGGCGTACGAGATAATGCAAGATAAAGGGATGACAAAAGAATTTGAGGTATTTGCAAGGAGTATCATGTGGGCTACGGAAAGATAGAGGAACTGGCATTGTACGTAAGTAAGCTAAATAACCTAATAATGTTTAGTAATATTCTAGTAATAAAACAGATTCTAATTTATAATGTAATTTAATTAACTAGAACGCATTAATGTTAAACATAAGAAATAATTAGTATGTAACTAAGGAATCAATTAAATAAAGTCTCTAGGTCAATATCACCATGTTACACCAAAGGGCGGCACTGTACATAGTTTAAGAATTAAGGATAATTTGAAATATATCGTCTTTAATAAATTTATATTTTTCTTTTGTTTTTTTTTTAATAGGAAATGTCTATCTACATGGGAAATAAAGTTAAGATTAAGGATAATAAATATAACATAAAGGCTAATCATTGATGGTGATGCCACGCGTAACTAATGATTCCTCTGGAAATTGTATTTCAAGACGCATGGTCATAACTTAAATGTAAGTAAATTCAGGCACTAAGCCAATAAAACGTATATACGCATCACTATTGAGGATCTATGGGACATGTTTGTGGGATGCACTAAAATAAATATAAGAGAATAGAGGGTATCAGGAACCTCTATGATTAATAGACGAGCGAAAACGCTAACCGGAAGTCGGGAAGCCCACCAGCACGGACCGAACCTTAACATTAAGAAAGCTATTATTATTATGTATAATGCGTGTAAGTAAAGTGAGGTGGAGGATTTTAAATAATCTTGCATAAGAAGCAATAAAATGATAAGTTTGGAGAGGAATGAGGCGCCCTTGGAAGCTTTCAGCGACCAAGGGTGGGAAAGAGTTGGGCGGGACCTCCCTCCACTTCTCTTTTTTTTTTGTCCGCGATGATAGTCAGATTACGTTTTTAATGTTTACGATTAACATATTTAACTACATCGGCGCTAAACCAAAGAGGAAATGTTCTCGAATATTAAAAAGAATATTAAAAACAATATATTTTACAGCTTGTTACAAGCCTTATTAATATAATTCAATCCATAAATGTCTGCCTAATTTGTATTGTATATCATATCATAAAGGATTGGGAAATGAGCTTTCCTAAAATTATATTTGGATTGCAATAAATGGACAAGGAAATTTCGAGTTTTAGAATTGGGAAATAAGTGAATAGTAAAAAAATAATATATGTCTTCCTTAACTAGAGGATAAAATTCCTTTTATATGTGAGCGTCGCGCTGACGGTTGTATTCTTTTGTCGCTCAATGTCCTCTGCTCGATCCCGTAGGCAAATTATATTGAAATAAAAAATTTAATGCACACTCCATTTGATGGGTAGACGCTTACGATCTGTAACAGTAACACGCTAAAATCTTCTCTCTCACTCAAATAATAGCATTCGGATCTGACAATAAACTGTAGGTCCCATATATCTGCACACAGCATAGGTGTATGCGACAGGTAGGCCGTTATCCAGCAGTGGACTAAGAAGGCTGGTGATTATATTTCTTTTTGTATGTTATAACTATATTGTAATTAACCAAGTCAAAAATAAAATCATGAGAAAATGAATGAGTTTGAAGTCCTGTAACTCCCAAACGACTTAACTTGCAGCGAAACTAATTTCACTTTTCTGTCTTAGTTTTATATCTATCTCCTGAAACAAATTTCTATTTTGACAGAAAATGTCAAATATTTACACCTCCTATCAAACCATAGATTGATGTGGGGAAAAATAATTAAAAACTAAGATAAGAAAGTGAAATTTATTTCGATGCAAGTTAAGTGTTTGGGAGTTACAGAGCTTCAAAGGGTCCAACATGTCAATTTTATACCGCCATTTATAAACTACATAATATAAACAACGAATGTGTATAGAAACTTCAGGACAATACAAAAATGTAATAATATACACTACTAGTAGGCCATTGAGCTTGAATAAATCTGTATACATACTACCAGATATTCTGAACCAGAGACAACATCTAAAGAGCTATTTTTATTTTAGGCATAGAACACGATCCAAAGTTGAGAAAATAGAAATTATTCGAAATAGTCCAGTTGCACTAGCCTGTAGGTGATCAAAAAAATTACATTGTGCATAGAATTATTAGATCACATAATCATACTCCATTAAGAACTCGTCTCTATATGTGTGAACTAAACCCAATTGAGTTAATATGGGCTAAGGTAAAACATTATATTAGAATCCAACATATTACAGGACAATTCACAATTAAATTTTTGAAGGAATTAGTCACAAGTGGTATCGAGTCAATAACACAGGATGACTGAGAGATATGTTGTAACCATGTTATCGACATTGAAGGCAAATTTTAGGAAAACGATAAAAATATGGAAGAAGTTGAGCCTCTAATTAATTCGCTTAATTTGCTTTTATATATGTATATATATATATATATATATATATATATATATATATATATATATATATATAGATAGATAAATATAATCGTTGCTTCATGCACCTTATTTATATTCTTTGGATGTGGCATCAACATGCATAAATTATTGTATTTTTGTATAAATATTTTTTTCTTCTTTCAAATAGATATTTTTTTACTTAAAAGTTATTTTTGGTCTGGTTTTTGAGGTAACGTTTGACCTTTTATCATTTTTGTCTATATTAGTTCAGGCATCTTAGGAGAAATAGCGGAAAGTTTCGTAGGAGTTTTGATATTTGTTACCTTTATGTTTTTGGGGTCGCTGAACACGATTCTGAAGTTTACCATATTCGATTTTGTTTTTTAAAAAATTCGAAATTTTGGCTTGATTTTTGGCATATAACCCGGAAACTATATTTTCTTTAAAAAAGATCGATATGTATACGATTAAAGCCGGTAAAATTTCGTGCAATTCATATTTATAATATTTTTTGTACGACTTCAGCTGCTAGAGAGAGCTGAAAAATGGTAAAAAAAAACAAAAAAAATTAAAAAAGATTTTCGATTTTGTACGAATGCGAATTCTTCGGAGACTATACATGTTAAATTAATATTGACCATGGATTAAATAAAAGGTAATAAAAAACACTTACAAATATATAAAGTACATGGAAAACTTATAAACATCTGACCCAACGTGGTCCTTAAGTAGTACTCGTAACTTTAGTCAGTGGTCTTTTTTTTTTAAGCGGGCTCTTGTTCCTCAGTTACGTGGAGATCTACATAGAAAACATCGTAAGGAGTTAGTGCATTTGAGTAATTGTAAGATTTTATACTTATAATATAAAATTGATCCTAGCGAAAATCCGTGAGATATTTTGTGGTACACTAAATGCTTAAAGAAGTATTAGGATTGGACCTGCCTTGTAAGTCTGGTTGCTCCAGATATTCTGTCAGGTGGTTTTCTGGTTCTTCAAGCTCACTGAACTCTAATTTTAATTCATCTGGGCCATACTCTTCCCTAAATCAGCGTCTTTAATTTGCATGATGTTGCTGCATGTCCCCTGACAGTTAATACGTATAGTAGAACATGACAGGCCAGACTTCTTGCAGCCGCAATTATGACTGCAATTTGTCGTACAGCGGCACGTCACGAGCCTAAGGAGTTCTAGGGGTGTTGGGGCAAGGTGGTGGTGAATGGTTCAAGACCTGCTTTTGTTCTGAGCCAACCAATTTTTTCTGCATTCTTCGGAATCCCCATCCACTGTTGGACCTGATGATATACTCTTAAGAAATGCTGGTGAGCTGCAGCTGCTGATGGTGGTAGAGCTGCAAGATTTGACTTTAATCTGAATGTAGATCTCTTGTAAACTAAGTATCTGAGGTGGTTCAGGGTCGGAATTGACTTCCCAGTGTATCCATACACTGAAACGAGAAAACGTTTCCCAGATTTTGTAATCATATCGTGAGTGGCATTAGGATTCTTGAAGACTTTTACTACATCCGGTTGGTTCCCTGATAAGAGTTTTCAAATATTTTATCTTCCCTCGATTAAAAAATGATGATGTGGTGTCATAGCCACTCACAGCATATAAGAACAATATGTTGTCTGCGATCACTTTGGTATTTATCGTTTTCTGTGGAAAAAAAATTGCAATCGGAATTTTGTCTTTTCCAGGTTTCATAAAAAATATGTTTTCAGCTGTAGTGCGGCCAACCAGTATAACCGGCAGATCTACATCTTCCCCAACAATTACCACATCTTGAGTATCACAACTGATCAAGGAAAGAAGCGTCTCCACTATCAGGGTGTCAGCATTTTCTTCGGCTTGTTTCCAAGACAAGTTTTGTGAAGAAAGCTTTTCACCCAGCATGGCAATCAACCGGTTCTTGTTGTTTGGGTTCGCAAAGAAATTTTCTTTAGAGATAGTAGGTACCATGCTTTGGTCTATTAAGATATTAGCTGAAGAGGTTTTTCTAGACCTTTTAATTCGCTCAGCGGTTTTTGTTCCACTTGTTGTGTAAGAAGGGTAGCCATCAAAGATCACTACTGGCTGAGGTCCTTGTTTCCTTTGAATATGGTCAACGTAGTTATCACAAATAGAGGAAAATGTTGCGTTGGTGGACCAGGGAACCTTATGCAACAAAAATCCACAGTCTATAATATACTTAACTTGTCTGTTGAACTCGTGGTTTTGCAAGAGATTGAACGCTTTGTACAATGTGGATTTGGCTGTTTTCCGTAAAGCCTGTCGCCTGGGGTCTAGGGAGTAGAACAGCGTCAAAGAATAAGGTGCGAGGTCGTACGATAAGAACTTTTCAAGTTCTTCGTCAGAATGTTTACCAACGGAAATACGTTGAAACAAAGTTGTCGGGTTGATAGGAATTAATTCATTTTCAATTGATATTGCACTATTCATCAGTGCGAGTGTTTTTACTCTTTGACTTCGCACGAATTTAACTTGGCCAAAGTTGTTATCACAAATACTTTTTACTCCTTTTATTCCAATCTCCCAGGCTTCGTGATAGTTGATTTTTTGTCAGCAACGACACCTGTGCTGATGGAAAATAAATCTGGGTGTTTTGGGAAAGGAGTATGCTGCTTCAACCATTCATATAGCTTGGCCGTATCCTTGTGATCCCGCAGTGTTCGTTCACCTAGTGATAGATGCTGTTCTAAAGAGTGAAAAGATACACTGCAGAAATTTTCCATTGCTTCACAGACGTGTTGCTCTATATATATATATATATATATATATATATATATATATATATATATATATATATATATATATATATATATATATATATATATATATATATATATATATATATATATATATATATATATATATATATATATATATATATATATATAATACGGTGGTTGCATCTATCTGTATCTGACTTAGTATACGAATATACATATATGTATGTCTATTATCTGAAATGCTTAAAATTGAGCAAGTTTAATTGTTCTAGTGATACTCTAAATTACTCAATTTGTTAATATTACTATACCTATTAATAATAATTACAGTGAGTTGATATAAAATACATTTTTTGGTGTATTTTATGTATTTGAAAGTTCAATTAATTATTTTTTAGTTTCATCCATAGTTGATAGTAATTTAACATGTATATTTTCTGAAGAATTTGCGGTAAAACCTGAAAGATTTCGTTTTTAATTTTTTTTGTTTTTTTTCGACATTTTTCAGCGCGCTCTGCCGGCTGAACGGATAGTGCTACGACAAATTGTTATATACAAAAATTGTAGAAAATTTTACCGACTTTAATTTCATATTTACGGACTTTTTCCAAAAAACGTATAGTTTTCGAGTTATGTGCCAAAAAACAAAAAAAAATGAAAAAATTTCGAAGTTTTTTGCAAAAAAACATGTTTCCGGAAAAAATCGGATAAGGCAAACCTCAGATTCGTATTCGGCGACCCCAAAACATGAAAGTACCAAATATCAAAACTCCTACAAAACTTTCGGCTATTTTCCATTTATTGAACTAAGGTGGTTAGGCTATATATAATTGGGCACGCGATGTGTGGTTTATTATAACCTCACATTCCAAGCTTGCTTTTGACAATTTTTTATGTATTTTCAGCTACTGACTGCTGTAAAATATCATGTGACTAATATAAACTTTTTTAGGTATATATGTATTATCAGTTTATTACTAGTAAAACTACATTTTCTAATGTAGTTTTACAGTTGACATCCGTACGTTTGTTGATTGGCATTATTTTAAGCTATTTTGTTAACTATATGGAAATGTTTTAAGTACATGAGCTTTCAACTACTTAATAGCTAGCTTTATTGTTGACACTAAAGAGGTTTTGAACTTCAATTTAAATTTGATGTTTGCTATAGTGTTTTAGGACGACCTGTTTGTAGTTTTTTTTTTGTTGTTTTTTCTTGTGCCCTAAAAATAATTGTTGATTGAATTGATCTATACAATATTCTTATTACTTTTAGCATAATGCCATAATTTTCTTTTTCATTTTAACCTTTTTCCGAATTCTAGGTAAACTTATTCCTATGTCTTTTTTATCATTTTTCTCTTTTCCAGTTTAACATTTTAAGTTTATTACTTGTTTTAATTTTAGTCTTTTTGAAGGTGATAGCTGATAGTACATTTCTCATTACTTATATCTTCAACAGTTTTCATTTACATCTAATGCTGGGTTGGAACAAATGGAATTTTGGCAATATTTCTTTGTTTATTTATTTAATTATTGTTGATTTAAACTGAATCCAACATATTTTCTACATATTTTTAAAATTTCTTGTTATACATAATTGGCTGTCTTATTTCTATTTTTATCTTAAAATCTTTGTATTTTATTAATATAACGTTTCTTGTTATAAGTAACTGATAATCTTCTTACTTTTAATTTCTTCTCCTATACGCGCGTTTCTTAGTTCTAAGGTTCTTTTATATTTATATATATATATATATATATATATATATATATATATATATATATATATATATATATATATATATATATATATATATATATATACACATATATATATATATATATATATAGAGTGAATCCTATATATATATATATATTTGGCCAGGAAACCTTTGATATGCAGTCATTGGACTTTCCGGGGACGTTCTGAGGTTCTGAGCTATCTCGTTCTATTTTTTTCTCTTCTTGCTGCTTTTCTCCAGTTGCTGCATAAGATCGGCACTGTTTGCTTTTGGGTTGAAAAATGCTTCTTGGAATTTCCGTAGGTTTTTTCAAACAAATTCTTGAAAGAAACCGTAGTTCAGTGTGCAGTTGTCCTGCGTCTCAGAATTATCCTACCGACTGCGCCAGTTATATGTCGGGCCGAAGGAAAGATGTTTTTAAAAAACAATTTTGTTTTTAAAGACACACCGAATATAACAAATTTTGAAATGAACCAGTTTGAAATACGAATTTAACAATTAACGTTTACAGTCAGGATTACTACAGAAGTGTGCTCTAAATGAATGTCATTTATATTTATAACATTTCGTTATCTTTCATAACGTGGTGGTATGAAGTTATGTTAAACGTAACTCGTTATCTTACGAAATAGGTAAATATTTAGCCAATATCTTAAACCCCTTTACAGGACGATCTAATTCTAATATCAAAAACCCTAAACATTTTGTAGAAAGCTTAAAGATTCTATTTTAGATCCTGGTGATATTTTAGTTAGTTTTGATGTTGAATCCCTGTACACAAATGTGCCTTGTCAATTTAATTTCTATAATTTCTGACATAATTCGTCATAAAAACCTTAATCCAATCTTAGTTGAATTGATAAGAGCATGCTTAACATCTACATATTGAATTTTTTAAGAGACCTTTTATGAGAAAAACTGGGGTGCCGCTATGGGATCTCCGCTATCTCCTGTGGTAGCGAACATCTTTATGGAGGCTTTTGAGAAAATAGCTTTAAGTTCTGCTCCTTTAAAACCTAAATGTTGGTTTAGATATGTAGATGATACTTTTGTAATAAAATGGCCTCATAGAGGAGAAAATTTAGCTATATTTTTAGATCATCTAAACCAGCAAAATTCTAATATAAAATTCACTATGGAAATTTACTCAGATTTTGTCATTTCCTTCCTTGATGTGTTAGTACAAAAGAAAGAGAACGGCACCCTAGCAGGGGTATGCAGTCCATGGAAGCAAGGGAAGCCGTGCTTCCCCAAAAAAAATTACAAAACATTATCTAAAATGTAATTTTTGAAATAGGAAACCGTTAATTTAGTTTATAATAAAAATGCTAAAATATTATCTTAATTATCAAGCCCATAATAAATGCGGCCTTGACTCCGACCGAGCCACAATAGAAATCGAATAGAACCTATGCGGGCCGCTAGCTTCTCTGCAGCCAAGTCCTGTATGCTTGATTACCTGTGAATCGAGCCAGAGGTTATTAAACTTTCCACCGGCTGTTTGCAATTTTTGCATTTTAGTCGCGTGCTTCAAGTGGGGGCGCGCGGAAGCTATCGTTGGAGTAAGTTCTTTGTTTGAACGGCTATCCATGTGTTGTATGATACGTACGTCGCGTAGTGCATGGTGCGGTATGAAAGACAATTCGGCTGTCGGTAATAACGTTAAAAATGATGGAGAATTTAGTCAGAAGAGTGTGTGTAAATGTGTGGTGTGTATCTTAATAGTTAAGTGAATTTCAACATTAAAATTCGCTGATAAGCTTCAAATAATTTCCAAAGGAAGGGCAAATCGCCTATGAAAAATTTAACCGGAAAAACAATACGAACAATTTAAATGACTAACAGGGTGTGAAAATATAAGTAAATTATTTTCTTGGCCATGTTTACTTTCTGAAAATGAAAAAGGTCTCTGGAATAAAACTGGTTTTTCTGGTTTAAACAATTTCCATAAAGCTGTAAAAAGACACATTATGTCCAAAGCGCATTTGTAGGCCGTCATAAAAGAAAAAGTCTTCGGCAAAACCAGAATTGAACACGCCCTTAATAAACAGTTGGAAATTAGTCAACGTCAACACAATGAACTAGTCGATAATAGGCAAATGTTAAGAAGACTTATCGATGTTGTTTGTTTTCTCGCACAGCACGAATTGGGATTTAGAGGTCATGACGAAACAAGGGTTTCTTCAAATAAAGGAAATTTTCAAGATTTACTTAGTTTAATGGCTAAATATGATGATTGCTTAAAAAATCATTTAGAGCAGTCTAGCGTTTTTCGCTTTATTCTAAAAATAATTAAGCAGGAGATTGGCGAGGCGCGGTTCGTTGCTATTGTTCTGGACGAAACAACTGATATCACTAATTTTAGCCAATTATCTATAGTAATACGCTATGTTAAAACAGATGTAGTAATCAAGAGCGACTTTTAGGTTTTAAGAATGTGTCCGAAAATCGTACAGCAGATGCATTATATACCATAGTTTATAACGTTACTAAAGGAATTAGTGGAGAGAAAAAATTAGCTGCTCAAAGCTATGATGGAGCTGCAGTGATGGCACGACAATTAGGGTTTCTGCAAGCTAAAGTTCGAGAAACTTTCCCAAGTGCTGTGTTTGTCCATTGTTTTGCTCACAAATTAAATTTAGTTTTATCCGAGTCCATCAATTACATTAAAGAGTGTAAAGTATTTTTCGTTACTTTAAGTGGCATGGATGCTTTTTTTTCCAAGTCAACAAAACGTACACAAGCTTTGGACTTCATTGTCCACAAACGATTGCCCAAAGTAGCTCCTACTAGGTGGAACTATAATGGAAGACTTGTGTTAACAGTATCTGAAAATCGTGAATGCACTATTTGAGAATATAATAGAAAATAATGAAACGTGGGACTCAGAAGCAATAAATAGTTCGAGGGTGTTTTTGGACTCTTTGAAACTAGATATTAATTTTAATTTATTATTGAACATATTTTCAGAAATATTTCCATTCTCGGACAATATTTTTAATATATTACAAACTAAAACAAATGATATCACTTTTTGCCTAAAAAAGTGGTTGATTATAAGTCCATGTTAAGCCAAAAAAGAGATGACTTTGACCTATTTTGGGACAAAACGATGACGTTAAATGTAGAGCCACAAGCCAAGCGTCTTCGAACAGACAATGTCGGAGATTTTCAAACATCATAAAGACGCCTCTTTATGAACTAATCGATCAAATTCAGCAACAAATAAACTATAGATTTAACGGTTTAAATGATTTTAAATTCCTGGAGCTCTGCAATTTTGATGCATTTAAAGAAAAACTTTTCCTGAAGATGCGTTTAAATTTCTTTTTCTTCATTATGGCCAGTTCTTCGACCGAGTGTTACTGCGATTTGAGCTAAAAGTGATTTACGAAACTGATGACATTAGCGCAAAAAATAAAGCTAAGGAACTAATGCAATTTTCAAAAGACAAGGAGCTGGAAGATGCCTACACCGAAGTGTCGAAATTGTGTGAATTAGTATTGACAATACCTGCCACAAGTTCATCAGTAGAACGCAATTTTTCAACACTTAAACGTATGAAAACGGGTCAGGAGAAACTTTCGCATACATCGCTGTTGTCCATAGAAAATAAATTTCTCCAAAATATGTCGAAGCATCGACGTTTTTATGATAACGTCATTGACGAATTTGCAAAAATGATCGAAGAATCGAATTACATTACAAATAAGTAAGTTTCTAAAAATTGCTTTCCTTTCTTAAAATTTTACCGCACGCCCCTGCACCCTAGATTATATTGTTTACAGGAATTTAACACTTACGAATAGATATTTAAATTTTAGTTCTTACCGTCATCCATCTCAAAAACAATTCATCATCAATTCATTAGACTTCAGGGCTTCAATATGTGACATAAATTCAATTCCGGAAGAAACAGAAAAACTGACTGAAGCGTTAAATTCAAACGGATATTTCACTGAAGATATTAGGCGTTCGATTAGGTATTATAAGAATCCCAGATCTAAAGCAGTATTGGATACTCAACCATTAAGTAGTGCAGTTTTATCTTTTACTCAGGATACCACACATAACATTCTGTGGAGATCCAACATTCGCACAATCTTTAATACACACAAAAAATTGAGCAATACTTAAGGACACCAAAAGGTGCTCAATCGGAGCTCATTCTGTGTTTTGATCTTATGCAGTGAAGATCCCTGAAGATATCTCATGCAATCGCAGGCGAAAGGTGGAAAAGAAATTCTAATTAGGCGCGGTCTAAACCCAACAATCAAGATTTCTTAACAATAGTAATTCGGTTGTCCCGTTTGCTCTATTTAACATTTTAGATCAAATTATGACTTATTCCTTAAACCGTCTCTAAATCAGCACTCACCAACATTTGTCATCCTTAGGTAAACGCTACGGCTTTACGAAAATGATAATGACCGGAGTAAAGACTTTACATAAGGATGCTTCTTTTTGCCAATTAACTATGTATGTTAAATTCAATAAACCATTTATAAAGCAGTTGTTATCTTACTCTATACTTAACACATATGGCAACAATCTGTATATTAATCTAAAATATGACTAATATGTAATTTTTATTATATAGAAATAACATTTTATACAGTAAATTAACTCGTTTACATTTGTAACATTTATCGGTATTGCAGAATTATACTCCTGTTCTTCCAAAGATCGAACACTACTCGAAACCCCCAGGGGCGTGCGGTGAAATTTTAAGAAAGGGAAGCAATTTTTAGAAACTTACCTATTTGTAATGTTATTCGATTCTTCGATCATTTTTTTTCGTCAATGACGTCATTAAAAACGTTGCTCATATTTTGGAGAAGTTTATTTTCAATGGACAACAGCGATGTATGCGAAAGTCTCTCCTGCCCCGTTGAATTTCTCACGAAATTTTTTATACGTTTAAGTGTTGAAAAACTACTGATGAACTTGGCAGGTATTGTCAATACTAATTCCCACAATTTCGACACTTCGGTGTAGGCATCTTCCAGCTCCTAGTCCTTTAAAAATTGCATTAGTTTCTTAGCGTTATTTTTTGTGCTAACGTCATCAGTTTCGTAAATTACTTTTAGTTCAGATCCCAGTAACACTCGGTCGAAGAACAGGCCATAATGAAGAAGAAGAGATTTAAACGCATCTTCAGGAAAAATTTTTCCTTTAAATGCATGAAAATTGCAGAGCTCGAGGAATTTAAAATCATTTAAACCGTTAAATCTATAGTTTATTTGTTGCTGAATTTGATCGATTATTTCATAAAAGAGGCGTCTGTATGATGTTTGAACATCTCCCACCTTGTCTGTTCGAAGACGCTTGGCTTGTGGCTCTACATTTAACGTCATCGTTTTCTCCCAAAATGGGTCAAAGTCATCTCTTTTTTGGCTTAACATGGACTTAAAATCATCCACTTTTTTTAGACAAAAAGCAATATCATTTTTTTTAGTTTGTAATATATTAAAAACATTGTCCGAGAATGGAAATATTTCTGAAAATGTGTTCAATAAATAATTAAAATTAAAATCTTGTTTCAAAGAGTCCAAAAACCCCCTCGAACTATTTATTGCTTCCGAGTCACACGTTTCATTATTTTTTATTATTTTCTCAAATAGTGGATTCACGATTTTCAGATACTGTTAACACAAGTCTTCCATTATAGCTCCACCTAGTAGGAGCTACTTTGGGCAATCATTTGTGGACAATGGAGTCCAAAGCTTGTGTAGGTTTTATTCACTTGGAAAAAAAATCAGCCATGCCACTTAAAGAAACGAAAAATACTTTACACTCTTTAATGTGATTGATGGACTGGGATAAAACTAAATGGAATTTATGAGCAAAACAATGGACAAACACAGCACTTGGGAAAGTTTCTCGAACTTTAGCTTGCAGACCCTCTAATTGTCCTGCCATCACTGCAGCCCCATCACAGCTTTGAGCAACTAATTTTTTCTCTTCATAACGTTATAAACTACGCTATATAATGCATCTGCTGTACGATTTTCGGACACATTCTTAAAACCTAAAACTCGCTCTTAAATACTTCAGTCTGTTTTAACGTAGCGTATTACTATAGATAATTGGCTAAAATTAGTGATATCAATTGTTTCGTCCAGAACAATAGCAATAAACCGCGCCTCGCCTCCTGGTTAATTCTTTTTAGAATAATGGTTGCAACCGCGGAAATTAAATCATTCTGGACATTCTAGACTGCTCTAAATGATTTTTTAAGCCATCATCATATTTAGCCATTAGTAAATCTTGAAAATTTCCTCTGTTTGAAGAAACCCTTGTTTCGTCATGACCTCTAAATCCCAATTCGTGCTGTCCGAGAAAACAAACAACATCGATAAGTCTTCTTAATATTTGCCTATTTTTATCGACTAGTTCATTGTGTTGGCGGTGACTCATTTCCAACTGTTTATTGAGGGCGTGTTCAATTCTGGTTTTGCAGAAGACTTTTTCTTTTATGACGGCCTGTATTGTAATTGTTTAAATCGGAAAAACCAGTTTTATTCCAGAAACCTTTTTCATTTTCAAAAAGTAAACAAGGCCAACAAAATAATTTAATTAAATTTTCACACCCTGTTAGCCATTTAAATTGTTCGTATTGTTTTTTTCCGGATAAAAATGTCTAATACAGTTTTTCATTTTTGTGGTTAAATTTTTCATAGGCGGTTTTGCCCTTCCTTTGGAAATTATTTGAAGCTTATCAGCGAAGTTTAACGTTGAAAATCCCTTTATTATTAAGACACGCACCATACATTCACACACACTCTTCTTACTAAGTTCTCCAACATTTTTAACGTTATTACCGACAGCAGAAGTTGACGGTATTTGCATAACCACTTCCGTATTATTGTCTTCCATATCGCACCATGCACGACGCGACGTACGTATCACACAACACACGGATAGCCGTTCAAACAAAGAACCTACTCCAACGATAGCTTACGCCACCACTTAAAGCACGCGACTGAAATGCAAAAATTGTAAACAGCCGGTGGAAAGTTCAACAACTTCTGGCTCGATTCACAGGAAATCAAGCATACAGGACTTGGCTGCAGAGAAGCTAGTGGCCCGCATAGGTTCTATTCGATATTCTATTGTGACTGGGTCGGAGTCAAGGCCGCATTTATTATGGACTTGATAATTATATATTAAGATAATATTTTAGCATTTTTAATATAAACTAAATTAATGGTTTCCTATTTCAAAAATTACATTTTAGAAGATGTTTTGTAATTTTTTTTGGGCTGCTTCCTTTGCTTCCATGGACTGCACGCACCTGGAAACCCCGATTTTTTAAAACAGGTTAAGGGGATCATAGTGCTCATCAGAAGGTTTGTCGGCAACCGTTTTTTCTATGTAATTAGTGTCTACTCCTTTATTATAAAGGTAATATTTATACTTCATTATAACTGCAAGAGCTTTAAAGTTGATTCATTCACACTAGCATCAGCAGTATCACATAGAAAATATGCCTATAATTTGAATTTAAAGATATTCGGTTTAAATAGAAAAGTGATGATATCGGGAAGTATCGCTGAGGATATAAAGTTTTTTCCAGTCAATTTCTACAACTGATTTTAAATTTCTTAAAGCGAATTAAATAAGCTGACAAAGCTTCTGTCAACAATTGGAAAAGGACGGTAATCTGGCACCGTAAGATACAGATAAAGCGGTCTCTTTGATATAAGTTGGATCATTTCTCTTACACACTGCTCCAGTTTTCAATAAAAGTTACATTTGTATAAAGTAGAGAGTTGTCTAAAAGTTCAATAAAGAATTCTTATAGATAAAAAATGCGGATGTATTAAATCCTTAACCAACGTACCGAGGCAAATAGAAAATATAAAAAAGTCGATAAAAAATAAGTTAATAAGGCAAAGGCGAAAAGCAATTGAATTACATTTACAATATATGTAGGTTGATAACAACTATCATTGAGTTACGTTCTTAAATTTAGTTTAAGCCCAAAAACTGTATCTGTAGCTACTCGCATTGCTTAATTTTAAAGTAGGACAAGGCAACCTGAGACTTTTTCATTGAATTATCGCCGTACTGATATTGGGAAAAATGATATTATGAATAGATTCATGAGGTACTTAATTAAATATCTACCATTGGATTTCAATTACAACTGCAGCATAATCAAGTTCAACACATCGGTAAGATCAACCTTGAGTGGTCTTCATGTTCCCAACCGTCTCTATTGACATTTTCTTGATTTTATCCTATGTTATATTTTGTAATATTTAATTAAGTGTTTATGTCTTAAGAAAACAACATTTTTATGTTTATATTTTTATATTTAATACTTGTATATTTTTTTGTATTTTTAAAAATCTTTTATTTTTAGTTATATATTTTTTAAAGTTTTTAACTTTCTTTTATATAATATTACTGTACTACTTGGGCTATTTCGGACGGACATTGAACCACATAGCAAACAGCACATTTTAGTGCACATTGAACCACATAGCAAATAGCACATTTTAGTGCACTTTGAACTTATTAGCACATAGCACATTGCTATTAAAACTTTGCATCTTAGTGCACGTTTGCTTTTTATAGCCTTTAAAGCATTTTGAACATTTTTGCACCCACATGATTGTGAGGTACTTTTCACGAGAAACAATTGGTTGAAGCAAATAACCCTAAAGGTTGGGGTTACCTTTGAAGTTGAAGCAGTAATTCTACATTAAGAAAGAGCCCCCTCTTTACCGAAGAGGTGTTGGAATTTTACCTCTAGCCCAGCAACCAGGCCCCAGTAACTCCAGTTTTCCTGCCAGTTGGTGAGATTTTTAAAGAGCTTTATATTACAGTAGTACCTTTCATTGATCAATTTATCTTTTTCAAATTACCACACATATTTCTATTTAAAAACAATTTAAACTACATTCTCTCGTTAACAAGTATTTTTTTTTTAAATAAAGCAAATCATAATATTAAATAGTGTTTTACTGGTTGTTTCATTAACTTTACGAACACACGGGTAAGGGGTGTATGAAGGCAGTGCAATAAGTTCTGTTTTACGTGTGTTGGCGCCCTTCTTTCATATTAATAATTATCACTTGCCTCCTTCATACACCAAAGAAAAGGATTGAAAATTTTGAACTCCCCCAAAGCCGAACTACCGTATAAGCTAGCCAACGGGTCGTAAGTGCAAACTTTTATAATTGCACTTACGTAAGAACTCTTTATAACGTGGCTTTTATAACACCGGAGTTTACGTTATATAGAATTGACGCCTGCAACGTGGAGCTTTAAATTTTCTCTTAAAATAATTTTTCAATCCTTTTCAATTTGCTGAAACAAACAGTAGTACAATAAAAGGTACTTTAATTTTTTTTTCAGGTTTATATATTGCATTTTTATAATTTATTCTTCATTATCATTTTATTATAATTTTATACAGCTTGTTTAAGTTACACTGCTAGGGGTTATCTATGTATGATTTGATTTTGATGCTGGCATTTCCTGTGATTTTGTAGTAGAATTTACTTTTCTCTGCTTACCAAGTTTTTATCCTAAAAGTTTTGTTTAGGTTTCACTGTAAATTTTGAAATTAAATTTTTAGTATTTTTCATTTGGCATCTCGAGTTAAAAAATTTAATTTTCTTATTTTATTAATTTTTCTGTTAAAATTTTAATTTAACAATGGAAGGTACAGTTGAGGCTAAGCATTTAACAGAAAAGGAAATAGATTATCTCTTGTCTTTATTTGATATTAGCTCAAAAAGAAAATCTTTAAATACCAAAAGTAGCATTATTGGAAATCTAATAGAACAGGGCAGTGTTATAGACAAACAAGATCCAAATTTTAACCAAGATCAAGAAATAAATGTAATTTCTGATACCTTAGTAGAGCTCGAAAGGTTAATTCTTGATTTTGATAGCCCATCGAGTGATTCAATGTTTAAAATAATAATTTCTAGACTAATCATTCTTAGCCAAAGAGTTAGTCGTTTCAAAATACCTGATGAACAGGATGAATCAGAAAATTATACAAAATGTACAGATTTTAAAAAAGAAAGTTATGCTACTTGTTTTGATTTATATACTCGTTTAAGACAAAAGGGCAAGAGAGGTGATCGATTTTCTTTTATTCCTGTTTCGCATAGTGTTACTCAACCTACCACCAGTTCAGTCAGTACTTCTGTAAAATCTGCGCCAATATATAAATGGGGTGTAGTTTTTAATGGATCAGGTAGTGTCAAGGCCTTTTTGGAAAGAGTATCTGAATTAGCAATAGCACGAAATGTTGACGAAGTAGAGCTATTTAAGAGTAGCTTAGATTTGTTTCAAGGTACGGCACTGACATGGTTTCGAGCTAATAGAGACAGTTTTACTTGTTGGTCTGATATAACAGAGGCTCTTAGTCGCGATTTTCTACCTCCATGCTATGAGGAAACTCTCTTAGATCAAATTAAGTCTAGATGTCAAGGCAAAAATGAGAGCGTTAATATTTATGTTTCTACAATGGTGAATTTATTTTCACGCTTAAGCAATCCTTTTCCAGATACAGAAAAACTAAAAATAATAAGGAGAAATCTATTACCTAAATATCTAGATTATTTAGTTTTACAGGAAATTTTTGATATTCCAGAATTATTAAATTACTGTAAGAAAATTGATGAAGCCACTTATTTTAAAACTAAATATATTCCTCCTTCAGCTAATTGTCTTGAAACTGATCTCGCATACGTAGAGAGTCAAACTAATACTTCTCCAGATATTAATGTCTTTAACAGTCAAGCTCGGAACGAATCCCTTAAAAATTACAGTGTTACCTGTTGGAACTGTAATAAACATGGTCATACCTACACTACTTGCAGGTTGCCAAGAAAAAAATTCTGTTTTAAATGTGGCAAACCAAATTTTGTCGTTAAAACTTGCCCTAAATGTAACCCAAAAAACTAATTAGAAAGTTTGGTCATGGCCGAAACCAAACTAAGACAAAATATGTTGGCCGAAATGTTTATAACTCGAGATATCTAAAAAACACCCATAATCAGTCGAAAGTAAGCTTTTCTTGCAGCCCTATAACTGATTTAAAAGATTGGGAATCATGGAAATCTTATGTTAAAAAATTCTTTTCTAAACCCATGATTTCACCTGTTTTTGTAAATATGCCTATTGATAAGAGACCTTACATATCTGTTTTTGATGACCTTAACACCCATACAATGCCAGGTTTAAAAACTTTGTCTCCTGAGCAAAGATCTGAAGCTGAGAACATCATTCACATGTTCAGTAACATCTCGTCTGAAGGGAGGCTAGGTTTAACAAATAAAATTATTGCAGATCTGGATACCGGAGATGCTCCACCTTTTAAAAAAAGACAATTTCCTATGTCTCCATATCAATTAGAAATCCTTAATAAAGAACTTGATAACATGTTAGAGATGGGGGTTGTAGAACCAAGTTATAGTCCATATAATGCTCCAGTTTTTCTTGTCAAAAAAGGCAATGGGGAAGTAAGATTTGTATATGATGCTAGGGAACTTAATAAAGTTTTGAAGAGGGATTGTTATATACTACCAAAGGTAGATGATATTTTATCTATGCTGAGGGATGCTAAATATCTATCTAGTATTGATCTCAGACACAGTTTTTGGCAAATACCTCTTTCTGAAAGAAGTAAAGAAAAAACAGCTTTTTCAATACCCGGAAGGGGTTTGTTTCATTTTAAAACATTACCTTTTGGCATATCTAATGCTGCTCAAATACAGCAAAGATTAATGGATAGGATTTTGGGCCCTGAATTATCTCCTTATGTATTCTGTTACCTGGATGACACAATAATCACAGGAAAGTCATTTGAACATCATATTTCTCTTTTGAAGGAAGTTTATAAACGTTTTCCAGAAGCCAATTTAACAATTAATCTTAAAAAATGTAAATTCTTTCGTGATTCTCTAACTTATCTTGGTTATGTTATTGATGGTTCAGGCCTTAGAACATCACCTGAAAAGATTCAAGCTATAGTTAATTACAAAAGACCTGAAACAACGACAGAAATTAAAAGTTTTCTAGGCATGTGCTCATGGTACAGGCGTTTTATTGAACATTTTAGTAACTTAGCTGCACCGTTAAATGATTTACTTAAAGGGAAAGGTAAAAAACAAAAAATTATGTGGACACCACAAGCTGAAGAAGCTTTTAGAGAAATAAAACAAAAAATGATTTCTGCACCGGTGTTAGCATCACCTGATTTCTCTGTCCCATGTTTAATTCAATGTGACGCTAGTGATTATGGGATTGGTGCTATTTTAATGCAAAACCAAAATAATAAAGATGTTATAATTTCTTATGCAAGTCGTTCTTTAACAAAATCAGAAAGAAACCTTTCAGTTACTATGAAAGAGTTACTGGCACTTGTTTTTGCATTAGAAAAATTTCGTTGTTATGTAGAAATGGGTCCAAAATTTAATGTTCTAGTAGATCATGCTTCTTTAATTTGGCTTCGTAACTTAGAAAACCCAACTGGTCGCTTAGCTAGATTACTTACTAAAATACAACAATTTGATTTTAATTTAGCACATATCCCTGGACGTGAAAATGTTCCAGCAGATTTTTTGAGTAGATCAGTTCCTGCAGAAATAAATGTTTTAAATGTTACATTAGATAAGCTTGATCCTTGGTATATTAATCTTAGAGATAAAATTTTAAAGAAACCAGAAAATTATCCACATTGGTTAGTTAAAAATAACTTTATTTATAAGCATGTAAAAAATAAACTTCCTTTAAAGTCAAACATGATTGAGTGGAAATTAGTTGTCCCCAAGTCAGAACGATCCAAAATTTTAGAAAAATGTCACGATTCTCCAACATCAGCGCATTTAGGATATTTTAAAACTTTAAATAAAGTTGCTGAGGAATATTACTTTCCTCGAATGCGTAGTGAAATTTTAAAGTATGTTCGCCAATGTCAGGTGTGTCAGAGACAAAAAATGCCTAACTTTTCTCGTTTTGGGTTTATGGGAGCAGAAAAGAAAGCTTATTTTCCTTTTGAAATGATTGCCGTAGATTGTATGGGTCCCTTTGTACGTAGTAGCAAAGGAAACACCTTTCTAGTCGTAGCCGTAGACATTTTTTCTAAAATGACCATAATGAAGCCTTTACGCCAGGCCACAGCATCTGCTATAACCACATTTTTAACTGATAGTGTATATTTTTACCTTTTGGTGTACCTAGAGTTTTAATTCTTGATAATGCTACAGCCCATAAAGGAAAAATATTTAATGAAATGATTCAAAAATTCAATATTCCTAAAGTTTGGTATAATTGTAGATATCATCCTAATTTTAATCCTGTAGAAAGAGTAAATCGTAATATAGGTACTGCAATACGTTCGTACATTAAAGACTCACATAAAGCCTGGGATGTACACATTCCAGAATGTCAAAGTGCACTAAACTCAGCAGTGCATGAGTCTACAGGATACACTCCAAATTTATTAGTTTTTGGTAGGAAAGTACCCTTACATGGGGAATTTTATGATAATGTTAAAAATGAGGGTGACATCTCTCAAGAAAACCGTGAATCATATGTCACTGAACTTAAAAAATTACCTCAAATTTATAAAAAAGTTCAAGAAAACCTTTCTAATGCCTATAAGAAAAACTGTAGAACTTATAATTTGCGAAGGCGTGAACAGGTTTATAAAATAGGTGACAAGGTATGGAAAAGAAATATGGTCTTATCTGATGCGGCTAATGACTTCACTGCTAAACTAGCAGAAAAATTTGTATTATGCGTAGTACGCAATGTAAAATCAAAAACTACCTATGAGTTAAATCACTTAGATGGTAGAGATGCCGGTTGCTGGCACGTTTCAAAATTGAAACCTTACTACGGACCTGAATCTTTTGATTCAGATAATGAGATTTGATGTCCGGAAATTTAATTTGAATTCTAAAGTTTTTAAAATTTACCTTTAAAAACCTAATTACCTTTTATCTGTCGAGTGCCTAAAATGAAATAGTTTTGGTGCACCTTTACCTTTTATCTTCTTAGCTAATGATATTTAGCTAAGGTAGCTATCTCTTATCTATTTATCTAAGATACGTATCTTATATTTGCCTATCTTTTGTTGCATGTAACTTTTGCAGATTTTCTCCATGAAGTGGGAAAATGCCTGCATATTATCTTTAAAAAATGTAAATATAAATTAAGTCCATGGAATAACTTTAAGATTTTCTTAGCTAACTAACTGTACATATACCTAATTCACAAATATAAGACGTTTGTGTATCTCTATCTTTTGATAACTGTAAATATTATTTGATACCTCTTTAGATTTCCCTTTTGTACATAATCAGTGGAGTCCTAAGACAGTCAGATGTAACTATATTTCTTATCTAACAACAAAAATTGGTACGGCATATACTATAATAGAAATATAAAACCTTTTTTTATCCTACCACAATTTATTTTGAAATCAGTAACTTAAAATTTTTTGCTTTCCAAATATTTTCTTAAAATTTTGGCTTCTTACATTATAATGTTCAATTATAAGCTTCAGTGATGCTGTGTGCTGGTTTACAGGTTTCCTTATATCATTTTAACATGTTAAAAGGGTTACATTTTAAGCAGCTTAAACTTGTTCTTTCACTTTTTCTAGGCCATAACTCTATCACATGTTTTCCTTATAAGAGCACACAACTGAGTTTTAACTCTAATTTTCTGAACTTACAGAACATAATATGTGAATTTTATTAACAAAATACCTTTCAGTGTATCTTAAGTAAGAGATCCTGACAGATCGAGCCAGATATTCCTTTTATCCTACCCCAAACCTCCACACCTACCGTTAATTTTACCTTTTGATTTAGTTTCGAAATCTAGTATAAGGGCTTTTCTTTGCGGTACTCCAACAAGGAAGATAATAAGATCTAAGAATGAATTTGAACTGCGATAAAATTTCACAAAACATTTTGAGTAATAATGTTATTATATGATTTAAAGTTAATTATTGACTATTTTGTATCATCTATTTAGTGTCTTTGAGATGACAAAGGCCGATTAGTGTTTTATGATGTTTAATGTCTTATAGCAATTTCCTTTTATCTTTCAAGATGTTTATATCTACATATGTTCAAGTTTTCATTTAACTTTTATGTCTAAATACATACTAATTATTTGAATTGAAAAAACTGCGCTTCATGCACATAACAAAACAACCTTCTTGTTATAGTACTACCTCTTTGGAGCTCTTTTAAGAGTTTCAAGAAAACAGTGCGGTGCCAGTTTATCTGTCATAACGCGGCCTCCAAATAGTGAGAGTCCCTTTTATTAGATGGGTTATACAATTCCCGCCTTTCCTTCTGGTATAGATGGTCATTTTACCTTTAAACAGGAAACACATGAGAAGGACATAGGGTTTTGGCTGGGATGGAAGTTAACTCTCCAGGCCATCCTACTTAAAAATCTCTGGAGCTTAATCTTTTTTCTACATTTTACAATTTTGAAGAATTTTTAAATATTTACCTTTTGGTGCAAACCATGTCAGCGTTGACCACTGCTATAATGTGGTTGGGGCACTTAGTCTATGTCCCGGCAAAATGCCAAACTGTTTTGTTTTTTTTAGGAACTCAACTTTTTTACTTTCAAACTTAATATTACTGTTTTGTCAATTTGGACTCCTTATACTTGGAGGGTTTGTTTTGGTTACCCTTGAGGAGAGTATACCTCAGCCAAGGAAGTGGGGCCAATCAACTTTATGCCCAACGACCCACCATTTTCCATCTTAGTTGGGAGGGTATGGAGTTGACCGCTTTCTTGGTGGATGTGTATTTGCCATTTGGAAAATCTAAAGAATCTCCCGAAGGATATTGTAAAATATAGTTTTAAGTAAAATTTATTTTGTAAATATTATAAATGATTAAGGATTAACCTTATGATCTTATCTTTTAGGTGTAAATTAAGTAATGTAAGATTATTCAGTAGTTGTTTCACAACCAAATGTAAAGTTAGACATATCTTTAGTTGTAAGAATTCTAAGTAAGATGATTTTGTTTAAATTTCCAAGTATAACTGATTAATATTTCTATATTATCTTATATCTTTCAAGTATTATTGAATTTCTAAATTGATATTATAGCGAAAAATTTTTTTCAAAAAATTTTTCTTTCCCGAGGAAGTGGGTGTTGTAACGTTACACTTTTACAGTAACTAATTATGATTTTGCTAATTATATTTTGTCATTCACCAAGATGTCAGGAACTAAGTTTTTGGAAGTTATTTAGATTCTTTGACTATTTTCATTATTATAAGTACTTAATATTGTATAACTGACAGCTTGGTATATTATATACATTTTATGTTTTATATTTACAGATGCTGAGGGTCTGGTTGTTGAAGCTTTCTTTAATGCCCACATATAAAAGGGCCATGTTTTTATAAGAATTTCATTATTAGATGTTCATTCACCTATAGTTTTCTATTATCTTACCTTCACATAATTTTGATCAGAAACAAATCCGTTATAAAAAACCTAGTTGGGTATGAGCTGTTGTGATACAAACTAAACAAGATATTTCCAATATTTCCATTGTAGCCTGGTAACGCTAAATAAATTAGAAACATTTGGTATATACCTCCAATTTCGTTTGTCGCCTTTTAAAATCTCGTTCAGTTCATTAAATGATTTGTCCTTTTGATAAAATGTAGTTTAAGATGTCACCTATATTGTTAAATGTCCGGTAAACACATGTCAGGGGTTCATTAAGCAAGGGTTTGTGTTATTTATTTAAGTAGTTCTCCAAATGGTTGGTTTAAAAAGCCTTGTTTATTTTCGTTTTATAAATTGGGTTAAGTGACAACAAAGTTTGACGTTTTACTGTGTGCGGCGACGCTAAAATTCTTGCTTTGGCCTTTTCCATGAATGACTAAAAGCCATACGATTCCGTCCGACCACTTTACTTTCATTTTTATAAAAACCTAACATTTTAAAGATTTAATTATTTAGGACGAGGCTTACGTAAAGATTAGAGGAAAATATTAAAAAATAACAGCATAAATTATTCAAAAATTAATATTTAAATTTAATGTATGTTAAGATTTATTGTAATAAATAATGTATTCTGAGTTGCCTATCTTTTTAAAAATCTTTTATTTTGGTCAAATAAATAAGGGGGAAAGAGACAAAATATAGGGACATTAAAATCAAGTTTTGCATGGAGCACTTTCAACAGTTTAGTTTTTTGGCCAAATTCCTACCTTTTTTTAAACATTTTTTTTCCTTACTAAACCTTAGCTGAAAATCGTCTTGGAACGAGTTCGTTCTATTTCGTTTTGACTGTGGCCGTAAAACTACCTTTAAAAAGGCTGGTCCTGTTTTATAGTTATTTTAAATTTTGTGTTAAACAGTGGTCAAATAACAGCCAGGTAATTATTATTTTAATTTATTTAGCAAGGTTCTTTCATTTAATTTTAATTTATACAATAGGCTACAATGGATTTTTTCTCTTTTTTACAGCTCAACGGCCACATAGCAAATAGCACATTTTAGTGCACATTGAACCACATAGCAAACAGCACATTTTAGTGCACATTGAACCACATAGCAAATAGCACATTTTAGTGCACTTTGAACTTATTAGCACATAGCACATTGCTATTAAAACTTTGCATCTTAGTGCACGTTTGCTTTTTATAGCCTTTAAAGCATTTTGAACATTTTTGCACCCACATGATTGTGAGGTACTTTTCACGAGAAACAATTGGTTGAAGCAAATAACCCTAAAGTACCTTTGAAGTTGAAGCAGTAATTCTACATTAAGAAAGAGCCCCCTCTTTACCGAAGAGGTGTTGGAATTTTACCTCTAGCCCAGCAACCAGGCCCCAGTAACTCCAGTTTTCCTGCCAGTTGGTGAGATTTTTAAAGAGCTTTATATTACAGTAGTACCTTTTATTGATCAATTTATCTTTTTCAAATTACCACACATATTTCTATTTAAAAACAATTTAAACTACATTCTCTCGTTAACAAGTATTTTTTTTTTAAATAAAGCAAATCATAATATTAAATAGTGTTTTACTGGTTGTTTCAGTACCTTTACGAACACACGGGTAAGGGGTGTATGAAGGCAGTGCAATAAGTTCTGTTTTACGTGTGTTGGCGCCCTTCTTTCATATTAATAATTATCACTTGCCTCCTTCATACACCAAAGAAAAGGATTGAAAATTTTGAACTACCCCAAAGCCGAACTACCGTATAAGCTAGCCAACGGGTCGTAAGTGCAAACTTTTATTATTGCACTTACGTAAGAACTTTTTATAACGTGGCTTTTATAACACCGGAGTTTACGTTATAATATATATATATATATATATATATATATATATATATATATATATACATATATAAATTTATATATATATATATATATATATATATATATATATATATATATTTGACAGGAGGTGTCAAAATTTGACATTTCCTGTCAAAGTAGAAATTAATGTCAGGAAATAGATATCTAAAAACCAAAATACGAAAGTGCAATCCATTTCGGTGCAAGTTAAGTCGTTTGGGGGTTACAGAGCTTCAAAGAGTCAAAAATGTCAATTTTCAAGCGCCATTTTCTCGAAAACGGTTGATTTTATGTAAAAGTGTTTGGAATGTTCAGAACAATATAAAAATGCAACAATATATATGGCATTCTATTTAGAAAACGAATGTTGCAATTTGTTTAAGGTAGAAGCCGCAACACCGCACAATTTAAATTATTTTAAAATAAAGGTTTATGTTTACCTGGTGGCCAGAGCCGAGTTTTCAATCTATTCATTGGTTTTCCAGATACATCTTATAGGCCATTGAGTTTCGGGTACCCTGTATATTAATTGGACTTTTTTCTTGGGTATAGTTTTATATGCAAAATCAAACACAATGGAATTTCAACGTTTCGCCTATCATAGCAGGCTTTGGCTGGCTTTTTTGGTAAATGTAAGCTTTCCTTTCTTATCTACAAATAATTTAAAGAACATTAGTATTTAAATTATAAAAAGACATTTGAATTTTTTTAAAACTAATTTAAAATATTATACTATTTAGAAAAAATTGTTAAAAAGTATAAATAATTATTTAAATAATAATAATTTTTAATAAAATAAGGTTACATACCTCGCAAAATGCATGTCGTTAATTTATTTATATTTGATTGGTAGGTGGTAGTGTAGGCAACTCATAAAACAGTTTTAGGTAAGAAATGTTCTTATCGTAGTTAGTTTTCTGAGGAATTTAAAGATAATTTTTTCCTTTATTTTTTTAATTTAAACCTTTGAATAGAATCAGACATTCACAGTGATATACTACAATTTAAGAATAATGGCTTAGACGAAGTTAAAACTATACTACGTTATTTTTAAATATCAAATTGTGGTATATTTGATTTAAATTTGTTACGTTTTGTTAGTCATTTACTGCATTTTTTTATATGAATCATTTCTTTGATAATTTGTATCTGGTATAGGTTATCTTCATCAATGATTTTAATTTCAGAAAAATTAAACTCGTGTTTTGTGATTTTTTCGTGTTTGTGTAATGCATTGGATGCATTCTTTGTATACTTATACCCTTTTATTCCATTTTCTAAGAGTTGGGTTGTCATTCCAATATATTTCATAAGGCTGTTTAAATAAGGAATTTCATATACGAGATTGGATCTTTTATTTTTAGGAATTTTAATTTTTAATTTTGTAAATAGGAAAGCTTAGGACACACAATTAGGTTATATTTTCCTAAGATATGTTTTATATTTTCAGATAATTAAAATGTGTATGGCATTGCAATGTATTTTTTTGCGTATTATCTTGTCTGATGTTTTCGTTGTGATTCTTATAATAGATATAAGTCCTTTGTTTGATTATTTTTTGTATCTATTTTTCCGGAAAATGATTTAACTTTATTAAGGGCTTCAGGACGGTATATTTTCTTTTTATGGCTAGTGGCTCTGTTTCAACTCCAAGAATGACTTTTGATTTTTGTATTGAAAATAATTATTTCACATTATAACATTTAAGGCTTTTAAGAATTCAAGCTGAGTAGATTTGTAATTTTTTTTATATATATTTGCCTTTTATAGCACTAACTATAAGTTCATTTGGTATATAAGTATACAAAGAAATTACATTTGGTGATATTAATTTTGTATTTGGTGGTATGTATCTAGAAAATATTTAAATGTAAATGAGCCCTAATAATTTAAACTTGGTTCATACGAAATTCATACATTTTGTGAACGATACAGCAGAAGTTCTTGTTTTGGGTAAAAACTTCTCGCTTCCTATACCGAACGAAAAAAACTTACCTTTAACAGAATATATATCATGTGTATATAGATGTAAATAGGTGAGCCTATAGCACATCCATCAAGTTGTTTATAAAATTGTTTTTTGTATTGAAAATAATTATTTGACGTTATAAGATTTAATGCTTCTAAGAATTCAAGCTGAGTTAGATTTGTAATTTTTTTTATGTATATATTTGCCTTTTATAGCACTAACTATGAGTTCATTTGGTATATTAGTATACAAAGAAATTACATCTAGTGATATTAATTTTGAATTTGTGGTATGTACCTAGAAAATGTTTAATTGTAAATGAGTCCTAATAATTTAAACTTTGTCCATACGAAATGCATAAATTTTGTGAACGATATCGCAGAAGTTCTTGCTTTGGGCGAAAACTTCTCGCTTCCTATACCGAACAAAAAAAACTTACCTTTATAAAAATGAATCAGCTCTTAAATGATACCATTACTTATAAACTAACTATGTCGAATACCACAGGTAAAAAGAGTTATCGCATAAAAGACTCATTTGCATTTAAACATTTTCTAGATACATTAACAATACCACCAAATTCAAAATTTATATCACTAGATATAATTTCTGTTTATACTAATATACCAAATGAACTCATAGGTAGTGCTATAAAAAGCAAAGGGAATATTTTTTTAAAAATTCACAACTATAACACAGCTTGAATTCTTAGAAGTTTTAAATCTTATAATGTCAAATAATTATTTTCAATAGAAAAAACAATTTTCATCAACAACTTGATGGATGTGCCATGGGCTCACCTATTTTCTATACAATCGCACGAATAGATGGAATACCCACAAGAGAAAGTTCTCGAAAAATTGAATTTTGATATTACTTTTTTTAAGAGATATATAGATGATTGTCTAGTATCAGTTCCAGAAAATGAAATAGAAGAACTACTTTTAGCATTCAATAATTTCCACCCGAAACTTCAGTTCACTCTTGAAGTTGAAACAGAAAACAAAATAAATTTTCTTGACCTTACTATACTTAGACAAAAAAAAACAATTTAAAAACTAAGTGGTTTACAAAAGAAACTTGGTCTGGATAATATCTTAATTTTAATTCTCACCATCCATGCAAACAAAATAGAAGTGTTGTGATTGATCTAGCTGGCAGTGCCATATCTATAACGTCACCAGAATACAGTCCTGAAACGCTTAGTAAAATTAAAGACACCTTGAGGGCTAATCATTTTCCAGAAAATGTGATAAAAAAGGACTTATATATCTATCTATCTATCACGGATGAAGCCTTGACCTTTCCACAGCCGGTGTTTTCTGCTGCTATGAGACACATATCATACCTGGGCCCTAAGCTGTATAATATATTGCCTTTGCAGATAAGGAATCTTAGGAGTAAATTGTCTTATGCAAAGAGGTTCCGAGTGGATAAAAGGGAATTTTCAGACTATCACACATACAATACCTATTATAAATCTATAGTTTATGTTATTTTATAAATGCTCCAGTTAGTAATAATAAGGAATACACTATAATTTTGTTAAATTATTTAAGTTGCGCATGGTCACTAAGACCGTGATCTAGTTTTTGTTGTTTTATAAATGCTCCGGTTAGTCATGTACTATTTGATATTGTAATATAGGAATTCTATCAAGCACTCTACTGACAAGCGACTTTTGTAGCTCAAGAAGAGTGCTACTATGTAATTTTTTCGTAGCAATGCTTCTTTAATTCAATAAATGTTTCAAATGTTTCAAATATATTATAACAATCACAACGAAAACGTAAGACAATATATTACGCAAAAAAATAATATTAATAAATAAGAAAATTAAAACCTATGTTAGGAAAATATAACATAATTGTGTGTCATAAATCCCGGAACCTGATAGGCTTCCTATAATTCCCAAAAATATAAAATCCAATCGCGTATATGAAATTCCTTGTTTAAACTTCCCTATGAAATATATTGGTGTGACAACCCAACTCTTAGAAAATAGAATAAAAGAGCATAAATATACAAAGAATGCATCTACTGCATTACACAAACATGACAAAAGCACAAAACTCGGATTTAATTTTTCTGAAACCAAAATCATTGATAAAGATGACCTGTACCAGAAATTAATTATTATCAAACACATGATTCATATAAAAAAAGAAAAAATGCAGTAAATGACAAACAAGACATACAAAATTTAAGTCAAATATACCACAATTTGATATTTAAAAAAAAACATAGTATAGTTTCAACTTCGTCTAAGTCATTATTCTTAAAACGTAGTATATAATTGTGACTATCTGATTCTATTCTAAGGTTTAAATTAAAAAAATATCTTTAAATTCCTTACCAAACGAATTACGATTAGAACACTTTTTTTATCTAAAACTGTGTCATGAGTTGAATGGCAAACCTCTAACTTGTAACCTACCAATGAAATATAAATAAATAAACCACATGCATTTTTCGAGGCATGTAACCTTATTCAAAAAATTGGGGTACCCCGAAATTTGTGTTTCTATTCTGTTTACTAAAATCTTTTTTTAAAGAAAAATTCAGCTTTGTGTTTTTGTTTTATTAAATGCTAAAGTTATGATTTTATTTTATATACTTTTCTAAAATCTATGTAATTTTTAATAACAGGAAATGAAAAGGCAATTTTACCTTGAATAAGTGGTTACTGGATAATCTAAATGTACTGAAAGTGAATAATGGACATACTATTGTGTACATTATACATAAATTCGTGACGAAGTGGATTATTTTGCCGTTGTAGCGTTTCTTAGTTATTTGTAAAGACAGCGTTTTTAGTTCTGCTATATTTTTTAAATTATTATCAATAAGCTGAAAAGAAAATTTTCATAACTCTCACAGTTTTCAAGATAGGGGTGGCATTTATTAAAAGGGGAAATTAATCCTTTTAAAGTTTTCGGTAAAAAATATAGTAGCGGACAAATATTTTCGGGGAGTCAGGAAAAAAATAAAATATAAGGATGAACCATTAAAAAAATAAATGTAAATTAATATTTTGTTGGATCACACCGCAAGTGACTCCTTGGCATGATAGAAATTAAATTATTTCTAATTTTTTTTGGGGAATTAATTTCCATTTTTTCATGACACCTTGAACCAGCTAAATAAGATTGATGCAACCCTCGCTATACGTTTCATAATATATTACAACACCGGTAATATTTCGTATAAAATGCTTATTGTATTTTTTACATAAATTTTAATTCTTGGTACACCTCATATCTCTGTTAGGGTTCAGTTTTTTTCCTGGAAGGCACATATTTTAAGATATAAACCCGAGTTATTTTCAAAAAATAGGATACAATTGTAATTTTATCATTAGACTTTGGCGTCAGAAAAATATTTGGGCCCGCTACTGGATTATATACAAAAACCAAAGGAATTAATTTTTACCTTTACCGTAAGCAGCGGGAAGCATCGTTCAAATAGAAGTATTTTAAAATAGTATATCGAACACAAGTTTGAAAATCTTGATATAGTATCAAATCTTTAAAAAAAATTATTTACTGTTGAACATTTGAAAGTTGGTGAAAATACTGATATTGCATGCCAAAAGTGACAATTACATGCGCGTCATTGTTTTTATCGATTTAAAATTCTGACGGGTTTCAAATTCAAAGTGGCCATGACTTAAACATTGCCAACTATGCAAAAAAGAGAGAGCCAATATGACCTGCTTTGCGCATCGAAAAGAATTTTTTATAACTGCAAAAAGAAAGTTTATGTTCACTTACGAACAGAGCCAAATTTTCCATTCATTGGATCTCCAGATATTTTATATGGGCCACTAAGTTTGGCGCACCATGTATACATTTGCAAATTGTCCTATTTTTTACTTCCTTTAACAAATGGAAATATACGGAAATACGTAGGACTTCCGCCGAAAGTCCTTTACAGATCGCTTTTGCTCGAAATTTCTCACATAATAAATTATTATGTTTATTTATTGTGCAAAGGGAAAAGCACAATTGGTATATTTCACTAAATAATTACATGTAGAATTAAACTGTGTATAATTTCTTTCATAAAAGGGATAATTCCCAAAAAATGAAGATCCGGATAATGCCAATTTAATGATTTTTTAAATAAAAGTAGAGCAAGTTATCTTTATGGAGAAAGGTTGATGTTCAATTCCTTTAGTTCATTACTGTATCATACTACATTTTTGTGCTTCAATTTATTTGAATAAGTAAAATCAAATTTAAAAAATCAAATATAAATATTTCATCCAAACATTGATTCTTTAAACATTTTATCACGACTCCATTTTGATCCGCTATGCTAAATTCTTACCAAAATTTTAACAGTTCATCTGATGATACCTGATTGTTATGGAAAATTTACAGTATTTTAAGTAATTATTTTATTATAGAAGAGAGATTTCTTTCAACATTAGTTCAAACATAAGTTAAAATATATTATTCAAATCGCTTTTATTATTGTAAAAGTATAAAACTCTGATACAAATTGCTTCTTAATGGTTTTGGCTGCATTTTCATACTCTAAAATGTTGACTTCTTAAATTCTGTCTAAAACTCTATTCCCATAACCGATCTTAAATTTACTGAAGCGAAATAAATAATCCGGCAAAGCTTCTGTCAACCACTGGAAAATTATCAAAAAGGGGACATTAGTCTGGCACAGTAGGGAACCGATAAAGCGATCTCTTTGATACAATTTGGATCACTTCCCTTACACACTGTTTCAGTTTTCAATAAAAGTTATATTCGTATAAAGTAGATAGATTGCCTTTAATAAAGCGTAATTTCGAAGATGTCTACGCGAAATTATATAAATTAACAGGATTTCTTTTCGATATAAAACTGAACCAATCTACTTAGAGACAAACCTTCCATTATGCAGTTTTACTAAAAGTTTAAAAATTAATTTTACTATGTATCTAATTTTATCATCATCATCAAGTTGTTTTCTTTGATCTCATTTTTGTCAAAGAGTATTTTTGTTTACAGGAGAGCCTTTAAACAAAATAATATGCACAAACAAAATTGTTGTATTTGCCAAACGTGAATTAAGATTGTTTTGATTTTACTATGATGTCCTAAGTTGTAGCTCCATTTTGAAGACAGCTTATACTTCAATAGTTGGCCTGCAAAAATATCTATTATTTTCTTATATTTATAAACACTTTTTTCAACATAATCTCATATTATTAATACTGGGTCTATTAGTTGATAAAACAATACTTAATGATCAAAAGGAATACCTCATAGGACAAATTTTATTATTTAGAAATTAATATTCATAGTTCCGGAAGCGTATAAGGGCCTGAATTTTTTTTATTTTTAAATTTTAACTTTAAAGTCGGAATTTAACTAGATTCTAAGTTTAAAGTCGAAATTTAACTAAATTCTGAGTGTAAGTCAAAAATTAACTAAATTCGGAGTTTAAAGTCGGAATTTAACTAAACTCTGAGTTTAAAGTCAGAATTTAAAAAAATCTAAGTTTAAAGTCGGAATTTAATAAAATTCTGAGTTTAAAGTCAGAATTTAAAGAAATGCATCTTTGACATCTCCTGTCAAAAATGAAATTGGTATCAGGAGATAGATAATTAAATATTAAGATAAGTGAAATCCATTTCGATGCAAGTAAACTCGTTTGAGATTTACCAAGCTTCAAAGGGTCAAAATTGTCATTGCTCAAGCGCCATTTTCTCGAAAATAGTTAAATTTAGGCATGAGAAAGGTAACTCAATAAGTGTTTGGATCTTTCAGAAAAATGTAAAAATTTAATAAAATATAGTGCTTTCATTTAAAAAACGGATGATGCCTCCAGTTTGAGGTAGAAGCGGCAACACCGCGCAATGTAAAATATTTTATAACGAGACTATATTATGTTCATCTATGACCAAAGCCAAATTCTTAAAACATCCTATTCGTTGGGTCTCCAGATATTTCCAATAGGACACTTAACTTGAATCCCTGAAACAAAGAGGGACATCTGTCAGTATGCTTCGTTTTAACTTCTAAAAGCGAGACACCCGTACATCGTTGAAGCATATTTGAACCGTTTCCTAAGACTTATTTACCGTTTTTTATTACCTTTTTTATTTTGAGAAACTTTTAATGTATATGTTTTCTTGTAAGTATTTTTGCGTTTTTTATTCTTTTATGTACCTTTTGTTGTACATGTATTGTATACGTGGTTCTTTTTAATAAAAATTTCTTAAGTTCATTTTGGCTTTTTTTTCAGCAATAGATATAACTAAAAATATATAAAATGAACTAATTAAACATATGTTTAATTTGTCAGAGACTTCTTTAACACTCAAAATCAAAATAGGAGAATTTTATTCTGTACCCTCCCTCCTTTTATCATTTTTTAACTATCTGTAGTTTAATGGAACAATTCATAGCGCATTTGCCATTATTCAAACAAGAATATTGAACTTGTTTTTTTGGTTCCAGTTTGTTATGCAATCGTATAGACTAAATTCTTACTTTAAACTCAGAATTTAGTTAAATTCCGACTTTAAACTCAGAATTTTATTAAGTTCCGACTTTAAACTCAGAATTGAAAAATGAAAAAATGGTGGCTCTTCTACGCTTCCGTACATAGTAGTGTAGTATAACATACTTTTTTTAACCTCTATCGTACATTGTACGAAAGCCTCGGCTAGACTATAGACGGTAGGACTATGTTGAATTTGAATCTCAGTGGCGTATATAGACATGGCTTCTAGGTGGTGTTAAACCTCCAAACCGCCCTTATATACGCCACTGTCACTTGTTGCGTATTCTGTTACCAGTTAAAACTTACTACGAGCGCCAGTAGCCAAAATAATTTCCTTAAACTTGTTTATTATTTCAAAAATATCGTCCTGTGGCTCCTTAGGTATCTGAAAGAATATTATGAAAAAAATGATAAAGCTGAATAACAACAGTTTATTTCACCCAGCCTCACTGAATGAATAAATTAAATATTTATATATGTTTAAAAATATATAACAATAACGGTTTCAGAATGTATTTAAATGTAGCTTTTGATATTATTGATAAAATGTAGGTATACTGAAAAGAATATCCTTGATCTTGAAATATTACTGAAATATCAACCTGAGTATATGTAAAAACTTCAAAGGAACTGTCTCACTAAATGATCTCCACCTTCCTGGCGGCTTTCTCTTGAACAATTCACTGGTCTTTCGTTAAGTACTCGTGTATCAGCCACAAATGATTGTATTGCCATGTGAATGAATAGATCCACTCGAGGGTTCAACTTGAAGGTCACGTGTGCCCTTTTTTCAATTGATTGGTGCCTAGTTTAGGGCACGAGTTTTGGTTAGCGAAACCAAAACTAAAAAAAATCATGAAAATTCCATCTAATTACTATTTGTTTTGCCACATTTGTCTACCAAAAAAAGCTCAAAGACATATTACAAAATTACTGTTAAAATTCCCAGATAATTTTGTTACACCTTTCCCAAGTAATTACCACGTTTTCTTACGTCAACCCATAAACCAAAATATTAAATTCACCCTACAAGACCCCCGCTGACACAATTATGGGTTACGACCTAGTACTTAATTGATTTTGAAAAACTTTGCAAAATCTGAAAAGTTGATTCGTTGGCTCACATGACTAATTTTGGGAATACGCTATTTGTGATATAGCATATAATACAGGGTGTTAAATAAAGAGATCTTTTTTTTCCTAAATTTCATGTCATCTCCATTTATAGGAGAGTTGAGTTAAAGAGTCGCAATAATTTTTCATATTAACAGTAGGTCAATACCTCGGGACGTTTTCGAGATTTTGTGGATATCTTAGCCTACTACGATTATATGGCAATTTTTATAAAATTGTTGTTATTCTACAGTTTATTCTTAAAAATTTACAAAAAATCTTTTGCGCATGCTCTAATTCAAGTTCTCTACTTTAACGAATCACCTTGTATACGTAAACTTATAGCACATGATCTGTATTAAAACTCTGTAAAGTCAACGTATCAATAGATTTTGTAGTTTGTAAATTTTTAACACTATACTGCAGAGTAACGTTAATTTCATAGAAATTGCCATATAATCGTAGTAGGGTATGGATACGCATTTTTGGTTTGTTTTGTACTGTCAATAAACGCTACACGTTCACCAAACATAAAAAGTTATTCAAATCTTTATAACAAAATTTATCCAACAATGGTTCGTTTTGGGGATCGTGAATTGACAAACATTATAATATATATAGCAGATGATATAAACTGTTAGTTTATATCATCTGCTGATGATGCTAACTTGGTTAGCGAAACGCGCGTCCAGAACGTAACAAGTTGTGGTGTAGTGTGGTTAGAACTCTTGTATTTTGATCTATCTTCCACCACAGGTTCCAGTGTTAGGACTTCACATTACATAACAAAACAATTGTTATGGGTTTACACAAAAAGTGCCACGCCCTAAAATGGCACCACTTTTGCAAATCGAAGCTTAAATTTTCTTATGGGAATTTACATGTAAAAATGACGGTTTTGATTGTCGGACCGGCATAGCCTAATCTACTACTTTTTAATTATACTAATAATATTAATATAATTTGCATCAAGTAAGAGAAAACTCAATTGAATACAGAAACAAACGTTAACAAAATGTTTTGCTAATATATGAGTGCTTCTAGTAGCAGTTGACATAATCGACACTTTTTTTTTTACATATGATTAGCTATTTCATTTACAAATACAGTGTCAGACGTTAGAATAAAAAGAAGTATTTTGCATATAGCACTGAAAATATATAACCGCTTATAGTAACAGTTGACATTTTTTAAAATTAATATTGTTGACGTATTCTACTTATTATCTTTACAATTTATGTTTAAAATTAATATTTTTGACATTATCTACCCATTACGTTTATAACCTATATTTAAAATTAATATTGTTGAAATAATCTACACATCACCTTTACAAACTATGTTTATTATTAATATTTAACAACATAATCTTCTATCTCTTTTTTTTCATTTTTATTGCAGTAAAAGCAAGCATGTTCAGGAATTAGTAGAAAAAGATGTATCCTACAAATAGCACAATGTAAATCAGAAGCACTAACAACATAAGCTCTTTTGTAGTGGCAGTTCACATGATCGGACTCCCCTCTCCGTAAATATCTCATGTGAATTGCACTACAAGGAAGGCAAATAGCAAATGTTCCTAGTCTTCGACTTTCAATTTTAGAGTAGCTTTGTATAACACATACATCTTTTTCTTCAAAATTATTAAATAATTCACTAGCCCTAAACTTGCTTACTTTTACGTCAGCCTCGGTTCCTAAATTTAGCAGTTGTCCATCCATGTCCACTCCTTCGTCAATTTCCTGATCATCTTCCTCCATCTCTTCTTCTTCTTCCTCAATATAATTAATGTCGATGTTAAACAAGAATGATCTTCTAACAAGCCTAGATGATTTGTCCAAAAATGAATGTTTATAAGTGGTGGAATCGCCTTCCAAGTTAATAAAAATTTCTTCTCTTTCTTCAATTTGAGCTTCGTTCTCCACATTATTTTCTTCAATTTGGTCAGCGTTTCCAATCATATTTTCTGCCATCGTTAGGAGCTTTAGATTTAGATAGATATATTTGATAAAAAACAATTTTGGTTATAGGTTATAAATAATATCGACAACTGATATTACAGCGAATGATACTGTATGATCGTCGAGTGGATGTTCTTAAGTATATATCCCATCGACCACCACTTTTACTACCTGCAATACTTAGGTTTTTTTTTTTTTTTTTCGCTGTCCCTTTCCCTGTCAGTTTCCTCGGGGGGGGCCTTCGCCCCCCTCCCCGCTCCGCCAACCCCCCATAAGGGGGGAGACCTAACCTAACATAACCTAACCTAACTTAACTTAACCTGAAGAGGGTAGCCCGAAATTGGGAAGCCGGGATTTGAGTCTCGGAATTCAGGGGTCCGGGGGGGGGGAGGGGGGGAGGGGGGAAAGGTTGTTGATCGGCTTGGGAAAGTGGTTTTTAGAGATTGTCGTTCAACTTTAAGTAGGACACATGTGATTAACTTTTGCATATAAAATCGCCTCAGCGAAGAGACGAATGCAATTGATTTCTGCATTCACACTGTGCAGAGCTCGCGAGTTTTCTGGTGTTTACATTGCGTCTATTTGGTAATTTTTTAATTTTTATTTTTATTTCTAACATTTTTATTTGGCAAGATTTAATTCTTATATATATTGGTGACATTTTTATGTACATTTGTGGCATTTTTATTTGTTATTACGATTTTTTTCATAATGGACAATTTTTTGGCATCGAGTAGCAAAATAATTGACAATGACTTTGACTTATACACATGTACTCAAATGCAAAATTTTGCAAACCAACAAAACAATGAAACAGACGTATTTACAACTAGTCAACAACAAACTATTCAGGACTTGAATGAAATTATTTACAATAGCCAAGTTCAGAATAATGCCAACAAACACAACAACGAAAAATATTTATTTACAGCTACTCAACAACAAACTCTTGACGATCTTAATGACATTATTGACAACAAAACGGACTTAATTACAACAAAAACTAAACAAACTCTTGAAGAACTAAATGACATTGATGAAACTCAAAATTCTAGCTATGAGGATATTGTTTGTTTTCAAAAATCTAATCCAAATTATTTAACATTAAAATCGCCAATTAATTCTCCGAGACCAATTTGCTCTCCCTTTTTGTTTAGTGAAAATTCTGATTCGGAAGAAGAACAAATTGATCAAAATTTAAGTTTGGCTATTTGTCCTATTAATTCACCATATGATATTGTAAATTCTGATTCGCAAGAAAAACAAATTGATCAAAATTTAAGTTCGGCTATATCTTCTATTAATTCACCATATGCTATTGTAAATTCTGATTCGCAAGAAAAACAAATTGAAGCAAATTTAACTTCGGATATTTCTCCTAATAATTCACCAGTTGATCACAATTAAAAAGAGAGACGAAAGTACGGTGAATTATGTTAAACAGGCCTTTGACAAATTAGTTGACTCATTTGAAGAAATGGATTCATAAAGTCAATTAATTTCTATTGCTTTTTTCAAAATTTGACTATAACTAAATAAAAATGCACAATATTAATTTTATTATTATACAAAGAAAAATGCAATTGCTTTTTTCAAAATTTGACTATAACTAAATAGAATTGCGCAATATTAATTTTATTATTATTATTATCCAGAAAACTTCAGAAATGCATAAGTGTGTAACATGTAATAAAGTCTTCACTAGAAAGGATAATTTATTGCGACATATTAAAAAACATGTTAACGGAAATTCCACAAAACTCAACAGTTGGTTGAAAAAAACAAAGCTTGTTAAAGGTAAGAACATTTTATTTTTCATGTTATATTTTGTAAAATATTTTTTTCTTAATTTATAGATTCTACAAATATTGTAAAATATTGTAAAGAATGCAAGAAAAATATAAACCAAAGTCTATGGGGTGGACATCTTCGATCTAGTGTGCACAAGAACAATTCCAAAATAGGCTTGGAGGAAGGTGTTGAAATTATCAAGTCAGCATTCAGGGAACGAATAATATCTTATAGGATTTCCTCACACCAAAACTTCATAAATGTGAAAGAATATTTTCAACATTTGGAATACAAAATTGCACATCTAATAGATCAAGAACTGCAGAAACATAAATGTATCAAGCTAAATATGGAACTGTTCGGTTTCTATTTTAACCCCAGCAGCGACAGCTATGATGTCAAATCTTTTAATGCGCCGTTCCAAGTCATTTGCCAGGGATATCAGAAAAAAGAACTGTTAGAGCAAATCTGCACCATTATTGACCAGAAAGCTGACGAATTTGCAGAAAGAGATTCAGGTAAAGAATTTATTTTCGATTTTACAACAGCAACAAAAAAAGTAATTTTTTAAAATTTTTACGTTGCAGGATGGTCTTTGATGAATTTACTTCATTTGGAAATTAATGTTAACAAGCACAATCCGCTGAGAGCCTCATCTTTTATCGAACTTCCTCAAGAGATCAAGAGACGTCAAGCTGTGATCAACATTAGGAATGATGACAACTTTTGCTTCGCCTGGGCAGTTGTGTCTGCTCTTCACCAACCAAGCGGATTAGATTTTGAAACTTCATCCTACCCACACTACTCTTCTGTTTTGGATATGTCAGGTATAGAATTTCCAATGTTGCTAAAGAACATTAAGATTTTTGAAGAAAAAAATAACATTTCTATTAATGTATATGGATTAGAAATTATAAATCCTAAAAAGGGGTATGAAGTAATTGGTCCACTTTATTATTCATCGAATAAAAAAAATCAACATGTCAATTTATTGTTAATAAGTGATGATGATGAAAAAACTTTTCATTATTGCTATATTAAAGATTTATCAAAACTAGTTTCTGCACAAATTTCTAAACATCACGGAAAAAAATATATTTGCGATGGTTGTTTACAATATTTCCCTACAGAAGAAAATTTATTACAACACAATAGCTATGATTGTGATCATTTACGAATTAACCTACCTTCTAAAGAATTAATAAAAGATAAGTTTGGAAACTATTCATATGATAATATTTTGAAATTTGTAAATTATCATAAACAAATGAAAGTTCCTTTCGTGGTGTATGCAGATTTTGAATGCATTTTAAAGCCTTTAAATAATGACAATGTTGATAAAAATCCTAATACTTCATACACCTTAAAACAATATGAACATATTCCACATTCATTTGCCAATTACATTAAATGTTCCTTCGACGATAATTATTCTAAATTTGAAAAATATAGAGGTCAAAATTGTGATACATTATTTATAAATTCTTTAGAAAGAGATGTGTATAACATATACAATAAATATTTAAAGGCTCCTAAAAAAATGATCCCTTTGAACGAACTGGACAAAATTTATCATAACTATGAAAAAGTTTGTCATATTTGTAATAAACCTCTTTTAAATGACAGGGTTGCAGATCATTGTCATATAACCGGTCTTTATAGAGGTCCAGCTCATTCACTCTGCAACATAAATTACAGAATACCTAACTTTATTCCAGTTATATTGCATAATTTGCGTAATTATGATTCTCATCTATTTCTTAAAAAATTATGCTTAAACAAAGAACAACTAACAGTTATCGCACAAAACAAGGAAAAATATATTTCATTTGAAAAGCTTATTCATGTGATAACTATTTTGATAAAAAGACACAAAAGGCTAAGAAAAAAAATATATCATTAAAGTTTATTGATTCTTTTCAATTTCTATCCCATTCTTTATCAAAACTCTCTGAAAGCTTAAAAGATGAACAATGTAAGGAAATAAAAAAAATTTTCAATGATGAAGAAAGATTTAAACTTATTCGGCAAAAAGGTGTATTTCCTTACAGTTATATTGATGATTATTTAAAATTAGAAGAAACAACTTTACCTCAGAAAGACCAATTTTATAATACTTTAACGGATGAGCACATCAGTGATGCAGAATACCAAAGAGCTGTAAAGGTTTGGCAATTGTTTAAATGTGAATCTCTTGGTCAATACTCCGACGTTTACTTACTCTCTGATACTTTACTTTTGGCAGATATTTTTGAAAATTTTAGAAGCACTTGTTTATCCACATATAAGCTCGATCCAGCTCATTTTTACACTTTTCCAGGTTTATCCTGGGAGGCGTGTTAGCGTTATACTGGAATAGAGTTAGAATTGTTAACTGATCCAGATATGATACACTTTTTCAAAAAAAGCGTTCGCGGTGGTGTGAGCTCTTGCATTTGTAGAAAATCTGAAGCTAATAACCCATTTCTTTTAAATTTTGATCCTTTAAAGCCAACTAAATACATAATTTATTATGATGCAACAAATTTGTATGGTTATGCAATGTCACAGCACATTCCAACGGGAGATTTTGTTTGGTTAACAGATAAAGAAATCAATGATTTAAATATTATGAATATTTCTAAAAAATCTAATAAGGGATATGTTTTAGAAGTTGATTTAGAATATCCTACAAGTCTACATTCCTATCATAACGATTTTCCGTTTTGTCCAGAAAACTTTAAACCGCCAAGTTCTAAATGCATAAAATTAATACCCAATTTAAATGATAAATCAAAATATGTTATTCACTATCAATTATTAAAACAATGTTTGGAACATAGACTCAAGTTAACTAAAGTTCATAGAGTTTTACAGTTTTCTCAATCTGATTGGTTGAAAAAATATATAGACTTGAATTCAAGATTAAGAAATGATTCAAAGAATGAATTTGATCGTAATACTTACAAGTTGGCAAATAATAGTATTTATGGCAAGACTATGGAAAATGTTGATAGGAGAATTGACGTAAGACTTGTTACAGAGTGGGAAAAAATAGAAGAAAAGATGGTGCTGAGAATTTAATTGCAAAACCATATTTCAAGGACTTAACAATATTTTCTGAAAACTTGGTAGCTATTCAAATGCAAAAGATTCAAGTTACTTACAATAAACCAATATATGTAGGCTTCTCAATATTAGATATATCTAAAACTGTCATGTATGATTTCTTTTATAATTTTTTAAAACCTCTTTATCAGGAAAATATTTCACTTTTATACACCGATACCGATTCGTTCATTTTAGAAGTCACAACTCCAAATATTTATTCTGACATGATAAAAAATATTCACAAATTTGACACATCTAATTATGAATTTAATAATATTCATGAAATGCCTATTACAAAGTCAGTTATAGGAAAATTCAAAGATGAATATGCTGGTGAACCCATTACTGCTTTCTTTGGTACTGGAGCAAAAGCATATTGTATTAAAACGGAAAACAGTTTAACAAAAAAAGCAAAAGGTGTTAAAAAAAGTGCAATTAAAAAGCAGTTGGATTTTATTCATTATAAAGATGTTGTTGAAAATTATTCTAAAACCTTTTGTTCAATGTATGTTTTTCGATCTAGACAACATACAATTTTTACAGAGTTAATTAATAAATTGGCTTTGAGTTCCGAAGATGATAAGCGGTATAAAATTCCCTATAGTTTTAATACATTAGCTTGGGGACACCAAGATATTGCTTTATATCAATGGAATGCAGAACATGAAGATTTAGATATATTTATGTAAATATTATAAGGTATTTAAATTTGTTGTTTTTGAAACCAAAGTTAGTCTTCATAAGTCTTTCACAAAATGTGCTTAGAAACTTTTGACAAAGAAATTGATAACAGTTATTTTAAAACATATGAAAAACGACTTTCCACTTTTAAAAAATGGAAAGGAAAATTGAGACCAGAAGTGTTAGCTGGAGCTGGCTTTTACTATACTTCAATCAATGATATTTGTAAATGTTTTTATTGTGGTATTGAAATTTTTGATTGGTTAAGTTATGATGATCCTATTGTGGAGCATAAGAAATTTGCTAGGAATTGTGATTTAAATAACTGTTTATGGAAAAATAGGAATCGAATAATTGTAACCATTCAAAATAAGTCTTCAAGCTACACATTTTATATAGTATTATTAATATCCTTATTTATGAACTTTTACATATATTTAAATTAAGTATTTTATTGTTATTTTTTTACAACTGCTTTTGCTTTCGTGGTGAAAGTATCTGCTTAATGTTAATAAATTTGGAATATAATTATTAATTTGTTTTAATGACTATCAGTAGATCTCAATTTATTCTTCTTTATTTTATTTTCCAAAATGTTTTTTATGTTCATCATCCCCCTGGCGTAACACAGTGTGAAATATGTTTTTCTAATAAAACAGACGTCACTCTAAGTAAATATTGTAAATTTATGAAAATTGGATTAATTAACAATAGTACAATTAGTTGGATGGAACGAATAAATGGAAATGAAAATGCAAGTAAATTTTTTTAAATTTTGTATCATTATCCAAATCGATCTATTTTTGATACAAATTGGATAGAAAGGTTAGAGTTTAAAAATAATCAGTTACAAATTTTAACCCCCAACTGTACCAATTATTATGACGGATTCAAAAATTATTACTTTTCCATCATTAGTGTTACATTAAACTTTGCATTATTTTTATACCTACATTACCATTTTAATTATTTATCTTTATTACAAATTTCAAACTGGAAATCTATTTTTTCATTAATCCATTTTAACTTTAAAGAAAGTGGGGATGAGAATATTTATGTACAAGAATAACACAATATGTTTCAGTCTCGTTTAGTCATTATGAACAACGCCGTGGTTCATAAACCTTTGGAAACGCTTCTTAATTCAAAAATTTATTTTTTAAATAATTCTTTGTCAAAATTTGTTCTTGTTGGCATTAGTTTAAATGATTTTTCTCCAAAAATTGTAATTGGTGGAAAAACTGGATTTTCAATCGCACTAACCGAAGAAAGTTGGAAAGACATTTGTGTTCATCAAGGAATTATTGTAAACAATTCCTACTTTCCTCAAGTTGATCAAACCAGTGTGAATATAGACAACATTCATCTGCAGGTTCAGAAAATAAATGATACCCCTGTTCTACAAATTACAAAAGGCCCACACTTCATATACTTAGGACAAGAGTCTTTGGACAATTTGTGGCGATTAAAGGAAATTATTGATTATAGATTATCTATACTTAAAAGGCAAGAATTCAATACATATTTCAAAATAATATTTCAGCTGATTGTGGCGACTTGTGTACGCATGTTTATAATATAATAAGTCCAACAGAAAATCCTAACAGTGAAAATGTTTCAACTATGATGGAATTACTTGCTTTATATCCTGAACAAATGGAAAACAAATTGAAGCAAAATGGAACAAAACGAAAATATTACGAAGAAAACAATGAAAATGGATCAAAAAGAAAATATTACAAAGAAAACAATATCTTTTCTGGAAGAGAACAATAAGGTGCATGTGTTAGTGAAGTGGAGCTTTGCTTACAGACAAGCCCGTAGGAGTAACTTTCAGATGTGGTACTTAGATAGACTCCGTTTTGAAAAAAGAATAAATGATTGTAAACTTATTCTAGATTCGATATTATCTGAGGAACATAGAAATAAAATATATTTGACACGTTTTAATAAAAATTGTATTTGATGTTTTACTTAATAAAATTTTAGTTTCCTAAATGTGAATTTTATTTGAAATTAATTAGCACATTAAGACTTTGTAATTTGTATCAGCTAAAGCATAAAGTGAGGAACAGAAATAAAACAAATTTAACTAAAATTTAATTTCAATTTAATTAAACAATATTTTTTTTATCAATCCATGTATTATATTTTTTATCAAGTCCTAACCATTTCACATAAACTTTGTTTCCTTTCCTTCTCAAAATCTTCTCAATAAGATACACATCGGTATGCTTTACTTTTAGTAATTCTTGCTCATAAAAACCACCCAGAATGTCCTGATTATCTTCGTCTTGAATTAAATATGTCCAAGGGTTTGTCATCTTAACTTCTTTAATATGGAATATCTCATTTGACCAACTTGGTGTGTAACCTTTTGAAAATGCCTCTTGATGCTTGCTTATTCGTACGTGATCACCCACTTTAAACTTTGGAGATTTTATATCTAACGTTAATGTAAATGCAGATTTCAAGATTCTATTTTCATTTGTTTTATTTACTTGTTTTGGCTTCATTCCTATTGAAGAATGTTTTGTATTGTTATAATCTTTTACAATATCCGCTAATATATTAAACCATTTGTAATTTCCTTGAATGCTAAATATTTTCCACATATTATTCTTTAAAGTCCTGTTCACTCTTTCTACTATACCCGCTTTCAAATTGGAAAACGTGCTATAATGGTTAATTCGAAATTGTTGCATCAAATTTTGAAAATTTACATTGAAAAACTCTCTCCCTCTGTCCGTTTGCAAGTTTTTTGGTGGAGTTTTTGCACTGATTAATATTTTTTTCATGGCCGCTGTTACGTCTTTTCCAGATTTAGATTTTACCGGTTCGGCCCAAACATACTTAGAAAATACATTTATGGTAATCAAGATATATTTAAATCCCTTATTAAATTTGGCATAGGGTAACATTTCAACCAAATCAGCTTGAAAAAGATCATTTAACTCTTTCACTACCACCCTTCTGCGTTTGTAGTTTTTTCTAGCAGGTTTATGTAATTCATTAACGACTTGTTGTTTAACGGTTGTCATGACAACAAACTTGTTTATTCAATTTTAAGGAAGTTCACTTTCTATGTTTTGTAATAATTCGAAATATAACTTTTATATGTTTTTTCCCATTCATTCAATTTATCAATTTGTATTGTATAACTTTTTTCATTTAAAATTTTACTAATTTTAGTAATCTCCTTTTCTAACGCATTAAAGGATTTTTTTATCTCTCCAGTTAAGAAAGTAGTTGATCTACTATCACTATTTTTTAATTCCTCCTCTGTTTTATTTAATTCTTGTTCTAATTTCTTAATTACACTGGACATTATATTTTCAAAGGAAAGATATTTTGGATTTTCTTCCAAAGTGAGTTGGCCAATTGTTCTACTGTTAAGAATGCTATTTTGATTTCTTTTTTTTTCATCATCTAACCTTTTCATAAAAGTTCTTAATTGTTTAATTTTTTCCTTGTGTTTTTCAATTATTACTTCTCTTATATTTGTTTCCATTATTTTATTAATTTTGTTGATATCATCACTTAATTTTTTGTCTTCCTTTTTAAATGTTCATTTAAAAATTGCAAATCTTTACTTATTTGATTTAGCGTTAGCAACTGTTTATTAACGTTTTCAATTGAGGTATAACATCCTTTAATCTGGTTTTCATACTTTAAAAAATTTTCATCAAAAACCTTAAGCTTTTTAGCAAAGATTTCATTATTTGTTTCATTTTCACCTAATCTCCTTTTTAAATTATTAATGTCACTTATTCTCTCTTGATTTTGTTTTGAAATATGGCGTCCAAATTTATCAACTGTCATGTTGAGCTTTCATTAAACAATAAATATGATTATATTTGATAGCTTATTTATAGTATTACTTTATCTTCTCTTAATTCTTCAATAATAGAGATAATCTCGTTACTATGAGCATTATTTCCTGCATCACTTGATGAAATTAATAAACGTAGCCTATCAACAATTTCGTTTACATTATTCCAGTATACATAGTCTGTATTTGATCTGTTTGTTTTCAAAATTAATCCCTTTCCTGTAGATTTGGCTCTAGTTGTTCTAAACGGAGGTTATGGTTTGTTAAATGCTGTAACTAATCTTGGCAAGGTTTTTGTCTTTGTAATCCCCTTTCTTTGTAAATATGGTCCTATTATTGTAACATATTTGTGTGATGTATTTCCTTGAACTTGTTCATTTGAATCAAAATTCCTACGATATACATTTGTTTCAGCTAGAATGTTCATGTAATTATCTAAATCTTCCTTCTTATAACCTTTCGGTTCTTTTTTGAAAAGCAATTCGTATAAACCTGGCGTGCCTGTGTACGTTATTCCTCCCACTTTAATGTCTTTTCCAATAATTTCTACCGGTATCTGTGTTAAACCAAAAGAAAACTTATCCGTTTCGAGGTCATGAACTATTCCATAATAATGGACAAATTTATGTTGTGTATCTTTCACACCCTCATCAATATATGATCTGGGTAATTCATGAAAATCTGCTAAGTAATCTTTATATGATGGTGTACCAACATAGGTTTGAATTGTTTTTCTAGTTTGTTCCAATATGTCTGACAAGTTTAAATTTGTTGTTGTGTCACTAGAAGGATCTGAAGTTTCTGCTATAACAGTTGATGACAATGGTTGTACTACAGAAGAGGAAGAAGTGATACTACTGTCATTTAAAAATGTTGGTAGTTCTGTAGGGAGTAACGGAGTTTTTCCTGTTTTCTGAATATTTTTCGTCGGAGTTGATGTTTTATAAAGCTTTGTAGGTGTTTTGAAATCTTCATACTTTGAAACTCTTTATTCTTTTAAATCGAATGGTTCGGATTTACCAATACTTGAAATTAGCTGTTTAAGTGGTTGTGTTATTATATCTATAAGTTTGTTCTAATTCGGACTGAGCAGTAGAAGTAGCTAATTTCAAGCTTTGATATTTCTGCTTCACGGCTTGTCTCGATCTTATTAATTCTCGAGCTAAACGTTTATCCATGCTGTACAAGTTTTAAATGAAATAAAACTGCAAATTTTTTACTTTTATAAATATATAAAGGAATCGAATTTACTCCTATATCTGCCGTGATTTACTTCACAATCTTTGTCAATTACAAGAAAGCCATATGGATCCATCCAACAGTTAGCACAAATATTTTTAAACTGATCAAATGTCAATATACAGTGGTCATTATATATATGTTTTAAACTCAAACAGTCCTGTTTAAATAAAATGAATAAGTTTGCATTTTCTCGAATTAGACGTTTAAGGATTGAGGAATATCCTTGAAAAATAAAAAAACAATCGGTGTTTCTATGCCTTCCATGCGTGAAATAGTCCCTAATAATAGATTGATTATGACAAGGAATATCATCAAAAATGATAACGGAATTTGGCTTTATCTCATGAGGTGAAATAATGTTTTCATCGCTATCATATTCAAAGTATCCAATTTCTTTCATAGACTTTAACAACTTTCTTAAATATTCATATTTTGGTTGATCTAATGACTTTGAATAAACATAGACATTTTCAAACCTAATTCCATTAGGATGCTCGAGCAGTGTAAGCATAACGTTGGTTTTACCGCTACCACTGCAACCAACTATAAGCCCTCTTTTTGAACCACCGCAAAATAAGTCACCATGCTTTCTTAACTGTTTACTTAAAATTTTTTTCGTCATGATTATTTACTGGTAATGAGAATTTTTGTTTTTCAATCCTCATTCTTAATCACACTAGTAAATATTTTTAGCTGTAAAAGTATTTATACCAGAAAAATGTCAATGTGCTTTTAGTATAAAAAGAACTTCAATGACTGTGGGTCGTCATAAGTTGAAAAAAACTATTAAAACACGTAATAGAAAAGGCTCTGGTTTAGTAAATAAATTAATTAGTAAACTACCTTTCGAAGTTCATATATACCAGGATATAATTATTGTGGTCCCGGCACCAACTTGGAAAAAAAGATTAACTAGAGGTGACGTTGGTATAAATCCATTGGATTCCGCTTGCAAAGAACATGATATATCTTACTCTCAGACTGAAAATTTATCAAAAAGACACATATCTGACCAAATATTAGAAAAAAAAGCCTGGGATAGGGTAAAAGCTAAAGATTCTTCTATTGGTGAAAAAATTGCAGCTTTAAGTGTTGCAGGAATAATGAAGGGTAAAAGAAAGTTCGGTTTGGGATTAAAAAATACAAAAGGGGGTAA
>JAUTXW010001373.1:0-31397 GCA_030620095.1 Kuschelorhynchus macadamiae
TGTCACGAACTGGCAGACAGATCGACAAGTCCGTCTGAGGGAATTGAAAAAACATGTTTTTTGGCATCTAGAGACGCTTGAACGTGAAGATATGTAAATCATGAGAGGATGATTGTCTTCACGATTACAAAAATTTTATTTGGCTGCAATTTTGTTCCGCCATCTTGAATTAGTAACACAGTTTTACTAGTTGAGCCCTATATCACAAGATAATTAGTTATGGCACACAATTTGAAATCAGTCCATTAAGTAGTTTTTTCAGGCTTATTTTTTTAGTATACTGCCATTTTATTCCGCCATCTTGGATTCGTATCAAAATTTTACCAGTTGATTTCTAGATAATACTTGATTTTGTGCAAAATTTGAGAGGCATTGGATAAGTAATTTTTTATCCCCACATTACCCTAAATATTTGACCATGAAATTTGATGCCAATCAGGTAAGTAGTTTTTAGCTATGCCGCGAACTGACAGACAGACCAACAGAATTGAGAAAACACGTTTTTCGGCATCTAGAGACCCTAAAACTCTGAAAATCTCGGAGGGTGATTTTTTACGATTACTTTTACGAGGGAGGTAAAAATACATGGAATTGATAACCTCCTCCGTTTTTGAAGTCAAAATCAGCTAAATAAGGGGCCGATTTAGTCCATTTAATTTTGGAAATTTTCTAGTTTTGTGCTTCTCTTTACCGTATTTTTTTTTAATAAAATAAAGAGAAACGGAACTACACTTATTGCCCACTTTCTCCTTTATAGTTTAGCAGTAACATATTATTTAAAATATCATTACATTTTTTTCAAAACCTTGAAAGACATTTTTTTTTAAATATAGTCCTAATTTTTTTTATTGCGTTATTCATATATTTATAAAAATATTGTTTTAATTCATATTCTTTTGTAAACCTCCAAATCTATATCCAGATATCTTTTACCTTTTCCGAGATAATTAGACCATAAGGTTCCCAGCTTTTACATGTTACAACTTCATTTACCTCTTTATAATGTCTATCAATTTTAAGCTATAAAGACCAGCTGTTATTCGCTTATAGCCAAAAAGATTTGTCATATGCAAAAATGTATACTGAGTTTAATATTTAAATTGTAAATAATTATTTATCGTCTAATCTACTTACTATAGTCATTGTAAAGCCAATGCTGTAGTGTTTAAATTCGTTTAATACTTACATAAAAACAGAAAACGTGAGGCCCTGGTGCCAAATCGTTAAACCGGGCCTCCTCCCCTCTCCATAATAAGTACATATAAATAAAAAAAATTAGGAGATTTCATAAATCGCAAAAAATATTGAAATCTTGTTTTAACATTCAGAATAGGTCCAGCAAATCAGATAGGTATCACAGAAAAATGAAATAAGGTTATTATATCAACCATAATATATTCCATATAAACTATAATAATAATTTTAATTACACCGACTTACTATTAGACGACTGACTGGTGTTACTTTTGTCTATAACTTGAAAAAAATTATCTATTTTTAGATGCATTTTCAATTTTGCTTTGTTTTCCGCAGATTTTCTTCTTTTAGCTGCACCCGATTGATATTGTAATTAATTTTATCACAACTAAAACGCTAAATACTCACAAAAGAAAATATAAAATCAATATCACTGCGATTATACGCCTGTTTTAGTCTAGCAGCCAACACAGAACATACAAAATTGACACCCAAAGCCATTACCACATCTACAACTTTTGGGGGCCTAGGCCCGCTTGAAATTACGGGCCCCTATCGGCCCTATCCCGTAAAAGTATTGCAGCCAGTGCCGGATTAATTATTTTCGCCCAAACGTATTTACGGAACCCAAGCTCGTGGGAAAAAGTGACGACCAAAAAAAGTCCTCTCTTTCATATATCAGACACTTGTCCCCTCCTTTAATATAATAATATATAAAAATTACCTACTTACTGATATAATGAAATAAGGAAAATTATATAAACGATTTTGGTTGCAGCAAGGCGGCGGGTCCTCTTTTCGACGGGCCTATGCCCGGGCCTAATGGGTAATGCGGCCCTGCCAAAGCAAATAGCAAATAATTTAAAATAACCTCAGTTCAGTAATTACTCCTTCATCTACATCCTTCATCAACGTAAAGCGGGTTTTGTCGCCTATCAATAAAATTGTCGCCTATCGAAAACAGTCGCTTAGTTTTGTAAATGTAAATTCCTTACTTAAATGTGTGCTTTTATAAACTGATATATTTTAGTTCTATCGATAGTTCTAATACGATTGTTTTTTTCTGTAGACTTTAACCGGGCCGCCATGCTCCCAAAGGCTCGGGCCCTGGTGCAACCGCACCATTGTAGTTGCGCCACTCATACATAAAAAAGTATTTTATTAACACCGAGAGTTCGTGTCCTGAAAAAGCTCATTGTATAATTTGTCCCCAGTTTTCTCATTGATGTTATTAAATATCGGTATCCCGGTTTCTTACTACATTTACGTATTTTAAAATAACATTTCCATTTTAGCACAAATAGAATTTTGGGTATACAAAAGAAAGTATTTTATAGCTTAAATCTTTATACTTAAATTTATTATAATTTACAGGTGCGTTTTATTCAGATTTTAGAGCTTGTTAGAAATGTCAAGTATATATCTTTAAACAAGAATTATTTCGTGTAGTTTGTCCGAAACGTCTTCACTGCTATTCTATATTTTACCACAGTTTAAGGAAAGAAACAGTTCTCTCACTTCTTTGTTGTGCTCTCAAAAGCCGGCTTTTTTGCGATAGGTCGTAAACGAGCACCTGAAGCTAACAGCTTGATGCGAGGTATACGAGGCCACGCGTTATTTTATCGCAATGAATACATCTACGGGAAACGATCAATAACTGTATTAGTTACTTTAGGTGATTATATTAATATTTAGAGTAGTGAATGTTTAACTTAATAAAAGGTTATCTTATGGACTAAATTTGATAGGTATTAACTACAAATGTAAAATAAAAATGTATTAATTACATTTGCGACATAATGCAAAGAACTTCCAAGAATTAGTTTACTCTAATTTAAATCACAAAAATTAGCCAAACGACAATCAATACGTCCTCGACAGGATATCAAAATCGATTGTACTTCAAAAACATTCTACCAAGTTCTTAGAAATAGAGAATGGGAATACATGTTCCCCAAAAAAAGCAATATCCTAATAGACTGAATTTTTAAATATTTTATTAGGTCGCCATTTTGTTTTGCTATCTTATATTCATACCGAAATGTTAATTCTAATGTAATACTTGATTTTTTTGCAAGATATGGGGTAAATTGAATAATTAGTTTTTCTAGTAATAATTGTTTAACGTTTCACTAGACCGTCATCTTGTTTCGGCATATTGGATTTTTATCAAAATATTATCAGGTCATCCCCACATGAGCCTTAATTTTTGTTTAAAATTTGAAGTCAATCTAATGAGTAGTTTATAAGCTATAACACGAACTAATAGACAGACAGACAGACAGGTGGACCGACGGAATTGATAAAACATATTTTTTGGCATCTAGGGACACTAAAACGAGAAGATATGTAAAACCTGGTAGCCTCCATTTTGTTCCGCCATCTTGACTTAGTACCACAGTTTTACTAATTCATCTCTGTACTACAATTAGTTATGGCACAAAATTTGTAGTTTTTTTAGGCTGAATTTCTAAATACTTTATTAAGCTGCCATTCGGACCAAAATTTTACCAATTGATTCCTACATAATACTTAATTTTTGTGCAAATTGGATAATTAGCTTTTTAAGTAATAACTTTTTCAACGTTTCACTAGGCCGCCATCTTGTTTCGGCATATTGGATTTTTATCAAAATATTACCATATAAGCCTTAATTTTTGACTAAAATTTTAAGTCAATCTGATGAGTAGTTTTTAAGCTATGCCGCGAACTGACTGAAAGACAAAGAAACCGACAAACGGACCTACGGAATTTATAAAACATATTTTTTGGCATCTAGAGACGCTGAAACGCGAACGTATGTAAAACATGAAAGGGTGATTTTTTCAGATTACAAGAAGTTTATTTGGCCTCCATCTTTAATTAATACTACAGCTTTACTAGTTGATCTCAATACTACAATTAGTTATAGCACACAATTTGAAATAATTTCATTAAGTAGTTTTTTCAGGCTGAATGTTTAAATATTTTATTAAACCTCCATTTTGTTCCGCCATTTTCGATTCGTACCAAAATTTTACTGGTTTATTCCTACATATTACTTCATTTTTTAACAAAATTTGAGATAAATTGAATTAGTTTTTTTAGTAATACTTCTTTAACGTTTCACTAGGCCGCGATTTTGCTCCGGCATACTGGATTTTAACCAAAATATTACCAGGCCATTCTCACATCAGCCTTAATTTTTGACTAAAATTTAAAGTCAATCTGATAAGTAGTTTTTAAGCTATGCCGCGAACTGACAGACAGACAGACAAACAAACCGACAGACGAACCGATGGATTTTATAAAACATATTTTTGGCAACTAGGAACACCAAAACGCGAAGATATTTAAAACCTGAGAGGGTGATTTTTTCAGATTACAAAAATTTTATTTGTCCGCCATTTTGTTTCGCAATCTTGAATTAGTACCACACTTTTACTAGTTCATCTCCATACTACAATTAGTTATGGCACACAATTTGAAATCAGTTCATTAAGTAGTGTGATTTTTGTGCAAAATTTGAGATAAATTGGATAAGCACTTTCTTTATAATAATTTTATTAACATTTCACGAGGCCGCCATTTTGTTTTGCCGTAATAGATTTTTACCAAAATGTTACCAGATCATCCCCATATAACCCTTAATTTTTGATCAAAATTTAAAGTGAATCGGGTAAGTAGTTTTTTAGCTATGCCGCGAAAAGACAGACCGACAGACAGACAGACACACCGATGAAATCGAGAAAACATGTTTTTCGTCATCTAGGGACCCTGAAACGTAGAGATCTGAAAAAATCTCGGAGGGTGATCACCCTCCGAGATTTTTTCACGATTACAATACTTACCTTTTATGAGGGAAGTAAAAACGGATTTTCGTGACAAATACGTGAAATACGATTTAAAAGATTACTTTAAATATCAGAAGCAAGGTAAATATCTTAAAATAAGGAATAAACAATTTACAACCCCACTAAAGTCACCGTCCCAATAATGTAGCAAATCGTTTTCCTTTCAAGTTGCATCGGACACTTAAGAGAAGAAACGTTTCCCCGTTAAGACAGAGGCGTAAGAATATTGATTTTTATATTTTTCAAATAAACTACACCTAATTGTGGCCATAGGTAAATAAACAAAAAAATATTGATATTTAAAAGAATTCATATTAAACACAATCGGTTCATGCTAGGCTAGGCAGGAGTCATTTATAGTTTTGAAGGCTGAATGTAAATTTTTAGAACAAATAAAGGTATATTATTAACATACAAAATTTGAGAAAAATCGTTATTATGAATTACGTTCTTGGCCAAATTTCAGTAATAAAAATGAATAATAAACAACTTTCAACAACTCTCGGCCCGCGTAGTATAGGTTTAGCAATAGCCCGCCAACCGAATTCCGAGTCTATATTAAAACAAAGACTTTTTTTAACAAAATCTATACTGCTAAATGAATCGCCCCGTTAGATTAGTACAAATTTGTCAAAAAAGTAGTCATTCACACGTTTTTCTTATTTAACGCGAACGTGGAAAGAGTAACGGCCAAACTATAATCATAAACTGGTGCTAGCTACCCTTAAGGGGGAACTACACCCAGTATGGATCATTTGCAAGCCTTCCGCCGCTGCAATATTATGTTAAAACTATAAAAGATAATTATTAGCTTCAATGTGATTTCAATAGGGAAATATGTATAATTGGGAACTAAATGCGATTTTTTATGAAAAAATCTAAACTAGAATTATAAAATAGAGGTAGATTTGTCCATTTTCGACCATTTTTCGACCACTTTTTGACGCAAATGCCGTCGCATATAATTTTTTTTTCTAAGTAACTGCAAAATTTGAAATGGTAAATCGTACTCATGTCTTTGTATTTCTGCAGCGCGTGAACCCTTTTGAACCCATTTTTAAACGAAATGTAATTTAAATTGCCTATACATAACACGTTTTTTTGAGATCGGACGTGCAGGAAGTTTTTTCTAATACGTAGGTACCTTTTCATCTTACTTTGAAATTGACTAGACCTTGTCGCTAGTTTTTCACTTTTTGCGTGCAGTTCTCCCTTAACTTGTGGCATTAATATTTAAACCATCGTCAGTTTATCGAATTTTCCTTTTACACGGGACAGTTCCACCTCTTGAATTCAGAAATAGGTTTATATCGTATCGCCTTGCCATAGATGTTTCTACTAGTGGCGGCTCCTCCGTTAGGTCATATGGTCAATGACCCCCCAATAAATATTTCCAAGCAGAAACAAATAAATAAAATAATACATAATTTATATTTTATGATTTTTTTTTAAATTTGGAAAATCCCTCTATTATTCTAAGCTTATAAACTCGTTGATCGCGACACACTATGGATGCCTCGCACTGCGATCTCCGGAGGTTTCGTTGGCATTAATCGGCTGGCGGCCCGCGTTGACCCACAACCTCCTTGGAGCTGTGGTTAATCTCATGGTTATAAACGGAGGCGAGTTTTTCCCGAGTGTTCCCGATCAAATTTTCACAGGGGCGCATAGGTGATATACGGGTACGGGTATACGGCTTAGGTTGGCAAAGTCCGGGTCAACAGCCGCGCCGAGGAAACTTAAATATTTTTGTCAGTTGATGGGTTTAATGTGGATCGTATGATAGGTTGTGGTTACGATTGCGTATTTTTATAAATTTTATTTTCAAGACTTTACATTTTGTTTGTTGATTCTGTGGTTTAAATTAATGTTTTAAAGAAAGGTAGCAACAGTATTTTAGAATATTAAAACTTTAAAATCCGTTTTTAATTATTTTGGAGAGCCGAACTTTGAGAAACGACTCGAAGTTAAGACCAGTAGTCGACCTTTGCCAAAATTTTAAATTCAGCAAACAAGTAAAGAAGTAAGAAGTTAATCGTCATTTTTGTAAAAATATGTACGATTTATCTGCCTGGACATGCGGTTGCGAAGCAACAAAGACATTTTGTTGTTTCGTGTGTCTGATTTTTTCAGATAACTCTTTGTGTTGTATATATATTGACCACCCTGAAAAGTTGACCACGAGCCGCCACTGTTTTCTACAATGGTACAAAATGATCGACAGTTTTTTTGAGTGATATATAAAAAATGTTTATTTTGAGTGATATATAAAAAAGGAAGGATTTTTTCATTAACCTTGCGTCATGGCACAAATCTGGAAAACAAATATACTTTTTTGTTTTTTTGAGTGATAAAAAGCATTAAAACAACATATTAATTTAACGTCGATTATTCTTTAGAGTTAAATCTCTCTCAGGTTGATAACACATTATATTCTAAGAAAATATTTTCAAAAAAACATGTCTATTAATTTTTTTTTAGCGATTACCGATTTTGTTTCTAACGCACGTTAAAGTGTGCGTTGCAAACAAAATCGGTAATCGCTAAAAAAAACTCTCCTGTATTACGAAAAATTTTCTAATTCAATAATAATCTATTTATCTTAAAACGTAACAGTATCATTAAATACCACAAAATATCTTAATGTGTACATTAATTAATTAAAAAATCCTTTTAAATCGTACATACCTCAGTTATAGAAATTTAAGAGAAAATTGGCATTTACACTTTTGCGTTGCTGTTGCGCCCCCTAGCGGCCAACTTGAAAATAATTTACAGCAATGTCTCTTGGACGATTTACCTATAAATATTTTTTCCTCAAGTTCTGTCATCAACGGTTCCCTAGCTACAGCCGACGTCCTCTATTATTCAGTTTAGTTTGAGATTTCGAAGTGTTAACAAGCTGACAGTAACAAGTTTAAAGGTCTTAGTTACGATTGTTAGGTATAAGCAGTTGATATCTTTGATACCTGTAAGCGTATTTTGAATAAGAGGGGTACATTCAGAAACTACATGTTTATGGCCAATCCGGAACAATATTTAATTTTAATTATTTTATAATTTCATTATATTTTAATCTAATTTATGTATATGTAGAATTTGTAGAGATTTTATAAGTGGCGACTTGTTAAGGGAGGCAGTGCCTCCCCTGAAAATAGCGTAAATTAAATATATAAATCTACAAATTTTTTTTTGCGATTAAAGATTGTATTTCAGATTTGTTTTCAGAAGGCAACATAATACCGGTTACTGGTCGCTGTCTTGCTACGACTCTCGTGCGATTTCTCTTCCCGGAGGCATGCTGCTGTTCCGATGAGTATTCCTGTCTAATTTTGTATATTTTTTAAATGCACTGGTATCATTTTTAATGCACATATTAAGGAGTGACCGAAGGCAGAAACGCCTTCGCTACAAGTGTATACGAAAAGTTATGATTTTATGATTATGCTGCGAAAATTGCATAAATTCGAGCGCGGAAGACGTTTGTTGTTTTGACAGTTTAGTTCATTCTGTTATATTTCTGTGGGTAAGAAGGTTTAATATTTATTTCGTCCAGATTTTGCGTGTTAATTTTTATTTTCTAGTGTGTAGATGTAGATATTGTGTAAGAGTAAGTTTATATTCTATTTTATTTAACGACATTTTTGGCTATAAAATGGACTGTGCATCATCTGAAATCAACCACAGTGTCAGGAACTGAAGATATTGTTAGTTTCCTCATTAACGTTAAATTCGAAAGGTTGTCGTATGGAGTTTTTGTTCGTAAAGGAGTTAGGTGTTCCCCATCCCGATTTAAGTAAAATAGTCAGGTAGCCCATTTAAAAAAAATAGTTTGTTGGCGGTGCTTATTATTTTCGAAGATGTATGGTCAAAATCGGATTCGACATAGGATGTCGGATGTGGATGTAAATTGCATCTTTTGGGAAAACAAAATGTGAATATTGCAAAACGTTTTAGACACAGCTCATTTATTGGAAATTCAAAGATATAATGATTCCGTTACAAAAAATAGAGAAATATTGAAGAGGTTGATAGATATTTGTATTTTTCTTTGCAACCATGATTAAAGCTTTCGAGGGCACGACGAAACATCAGAATCCTTAAACAAAGAAAATTTTAAAGCACTTGCCTGTTTATTGGCTAAAAACATTAAAATATCTTTTCCATACAAATTCTATTTTTGCAGGGATGTCAAAAACTATACAGAATGAGGTAATTAATTGGACTGATTTTATTATAATGGAAAATATAGATGCCGGACCAAATTCTCGTACCCCCACCCAATGCTAAAATTTATGACTGTTTATGAACTTAATATGCCCGAACTGTATAAATTAATCTGTTTAATTGTGACGATACCTGTTACCTCCGGTTGTTATTAATATTTGTTATACCCGAATACCGGCTAAGACAGACTTTCGAATATGTCTATAATCTACATTAATAAACACCTTGTAAAGGAACTAATGGAAAAAGATGAATTTTACGAATGTATTATTGATCATTTTTCAAATCAGAAAGACCGCAGAATACCTTTTAAGCTTAAACGTTTGTAATTATCGTACTTTAAATTACTTTATATGATAATTTAAAATTCAAGACGTACTTGAAAACTTATCATTTATCAAATATCTATATATTTTATACATATCATTATCTTAAAGGTTGTTTATTTTTGAGTTTATTGTTATATTTCATATTTTATACGGCTCCTAAGGATTTTAGAGCGCTTTTTGTTTCAGTTTAACCTCCTCTTAGACCCAATATTAACCTCTTTTTCTCACCCCTTTTCCAGTTTACCATCCTTTCCTAGCACAAATCCATATAATATTTTATTACATTGAAAATATATAATATTTTTTGTAGTAAAATATGATAATGGAATCTCTACACCTTCCCGCTGGTTTTCTTGAACAATAACATTTCTTTTATTAACTAATATACATTTTATTGATGAAGTAGAGTCCCTTTTCTAATTTTATATACATATATCTACTACATAGTAATATTCTCTGTAATTATAATCAAACAGTCTGCATAATCAAGAAGACATAGACGTCCCAAGTCGCCAGCAGTTTATTGTATTTAGAATAGATACAGCCAAATATTGTTACTATACCATAATAAAACTTAAAATGTAAAAACCCAAGCTTCGGTCTTTTTCAACTTGTCTAAATGATAATCATATAATGTTTACAATAGACTATGGCCGTTTCTTTAGTCTCAAATTTAAGGAAAGAAAGCAAATTATATCACTGTCGATAAAAGAAACCTTTTAGAATCAAACAAACAAAAGTATGCCTTATTGTCACAGGAAAATTGTTACAATTTTATGGACAAAGCGAAATTTACCTTAACATAAAAAAACAAAACAGTGAAAAAACGAAATATAATCATATTTTTCGATAGGTCAATGCAAATACATAAAATGTAAATATAACATTCGTTATATTCCTAACATCGCCGTTAAACGATTAATGAATCCAGGTGACCTAACAAAAGGAAATAAATAATACATATGCGAGATGAACAATTTCGATAACACTGAATTTAAAATTACGCGACCTTAAACTCTTTTTTGTTATCGTTATACAAGCAAAATAAGTGAAGTTAAACAAAAAGTGTACTGAACTAATAGAGTAATTAAAAAATATACAAAATGTATAACTTTAATATGTAACAAAAATAATTAGTTTTAACGGACTCAGGCAGTTCATTCCTTATAAAATATTTTTAAATGCTATGCAGCAACATGACACCCAAAAAGATTTAAGCGAACAAGGATAATAAAAAAACATTTTAATGAGACTTATTTATTATAAAAATCATTACCGCAGTAAAAAGGTCTTTCAATGAGGTACGCTTTGGTTTTTTTTGGAAGAGTGCAAACATACATTCTGTGGAAGGAATAGGAAAGTATATTTCATGCCTAGAGTTTCTGATAGGATATACGTCTTGTGACCTTGCCGGGAAAGTGCTTATATGTTTTCTTATCAAACAGGCGGTTTCTAAAATAAATAATGCAGGAAGTGTTAATATTTCATGTTTTTTGAACTAGTATTCGCAGTGCGCTCTATTATTTAGACCAAACAAATAGCGGATTGCTCTCTTTTGAAGCTAAAAAATACTAAGAAATTGCTCTGTGGTACAGAAGCCCCAAAAGGGAAGGCCATAGCGGAGATAGGATTCGAATAGAGAGAAATAAGTAGGTCTGGCAGAAGACACGTCTAGTTCTTTTGAAACTGATCGAATGGCAAAGCAGGCGGTAGAAAGTTTTTTAGTTAAGGTGTCAATATGCTTAGACCTTTTTAGGTTGTTATTTATATTCAAACCCAGGAATTTAACCGACTTAACGTATTTAATATCGCTGTTAAGTAGCTGAAGTGGTTGTAAAGTCCCCTTATAAGATAAGGCCACCGTTTTATCCACATTGAAGCAAAGCAGATTTGAATCGGACCAAGCCTTAATCATAATAACAAGATCGTTGGAAATATTAGAATCTAAAGACGTTGTATCAAAATCACTCCATGTTATGCTTGTGTCGTCAGCAAAGAGAGAGATTTTTCCATTAATTTTTGGGTTGGTGATATCATTAATGTATAACAAAAAAGAATAGGCCCCAAGACCGAACCTTGAGGGACTCCACTTGTAAACAATTTACAATCAGAATCAGAACTATTTGCCCTTACAAATTGTTGCCTATTCCCGAGATAAGATTTAAACCAATTTAAAGAAATACCACGAATTCCATAAAAATCCAGTTTGCTTCTCAAAATTTCATGACTAACACAGTCAAAGGCTTTTGCATAGTCACAAGAAACTGAGGCGCTGAGGTGGTTGTTATTGAGGGATAAGTAGACGTTGCTAAGCAACGAGAATATGGCGTCACTGTTGCACTTGTTGGGTAAAAATCCAGACTGATCCGTGGATATTATCTGATGTTTAACGAGAAATGGCATAAGACGATTCTTCAGTAACCTTTCAATGATTTTTGATAGCACTGGTAGTAGACCAATTGAGCGATAATTGCAAGAGTTAGTTTTTCGCCCCCTTTATGAAGAAGAATAATTATAGCTGTTTCAAGGTATTCAGGGAATATACCTTTTATAAAGGATTCATTTATTAGTGTTGCAAGAGCCTCTATTACTGGGAGTGGCAGGTTCAGGAATATTTTAATTGATAGGCCATCAATGCTAGGCGTAGATATGCTTGTGATGTTATTCATTTCTAAAACTACTTCCATGCTGCTAACAGGGTTTAAGAAATGGCTATCAGCGACATTTTTCGATGGAGGGAGAAACAAAAGAAAGTCCAAACTTAGCGAGATACCAGAGGTAACATTTTTGCTTACATTAATAAAATAATCATTTAGGTCATTTGGCCTTAGCAAGATCTCTGAGTCACAGGGTTTGATTTGTTTTTGAGGCCATTGATCATGGACCAGGTTTCCTTTGAAACGTGTTTAAACTTTTTATGACTTTTTTGTGGTGTTCTGGTGCTTTGAAGATGGATCGTTATCTCCGAAGTTACATAGGATCTGTAGGCAGCGAGATCGGCTTCCACTTCTGCTGTACTGAATCCATAAGCATTATGGAAGTAGTAGTAAATCTTATGCAGGGTTTTATCATCTATAGGAATGCCTTCAGAGGCTTAAAACGCCTGGTGCTAGTATTTGTAAATCCTTCAAAGTGAACTGATGCGGGTTGATTATGTATTAAGGCGAGATATAACTTGAAAGCCTTTAAAATGACAGGCTCTCTTATCTTGACATGAGGAAACGGTTATCAGAACTTTTTTCGGCCAACGTAAGCTACAATAAGCACAATAATTCTGTGCCTAATAAAAACTGTATAGATAGGCAAAAAGGACCGAAAAGCTCCGCCCAATTATTAAAAGCACAGAGCTTAGGAAATTTTAGGAAAAAACGGAAACAGTACTACAGAGAACTTCGAAGGTTGCGTTTTAATTTAGAAAAATATCCCCCCAGTAATTTTGAATTTCGAAAATTGAAAGTATTTATTTTAACAATTTTTTTCAAGTGAAGTAACAAAGTAATTTTTATTTGAAAAAAAATGGCAAGGTTAAAGGCTGAGATCACAAAATTGGTGGCCTTGATCACAACAGACGTATACTACACACTTTGGTATTTTTCCACATTATTTTCAACTGTCCACCATACTTGACAAACAAGATAATATATAAAACATATGTTCACGGCTTAGACCATAGATTTAAGGGTATTATCTTTCCATCATGACACAAAAGCTCTCTGTATCAAAGAAGCTTTTCCTATAACATTTATAAGCTTTACAATAAAATTCCTTCTTTTTTAAAAGCCCTAAAACAATTTTATGTCAATAAGTGAAGTGCAGTTGATTTTAAATTCTACTCAGAATATATAATTAATGAGATATTTCTATATTGTTAAAATTTGTATTTTTTTCTTGTGTTCTCAGCAAACTAAAAAAAAATATAGTTTATCTATTTTTTGGAGGTGTGGAACTTTGATCAATTTATAGTTGTTTTCATCTCCGTTTTTGCAATACATATATTTTGTATAATATATGTATTTTTTTAGAAATATTTATAATTAACAGCAAAAGTTATGGTACGAGCGGGGATCGAACCCTGCACCTCTGGATCACTAGTCTATTGCTGTAATCAATTGCGCTATCGTACCACTGATAAGCAATTCGTTAGAACTTGTACATATTCAAACCCACCAGCATCATAACCATTCTTAATCCTGCCAAATATTTTAACCTTTACTGTTGATTATACATGTTTCTAAAAAAATATTTCACAGTTTAAAAACAAACTATTACTTCTATATCATTTATTGTCATTGAATATTTGCAAAATAAATGTCTTAATATTTTCATTATTATCGAAATTGACAATCAATATCTCAACAAATGTTGGGTTCCAAGCCCACCCCGGACGCATGCATCAAAATGAGTATGCTGGTTTCTATTAGTTCTATGTATTCTCCTGTAAGAATTTTCTCATTATGTGGCAAGTACTGAGCAGGACTGCCTTATGGATGTCGATGAAGGTGTTAGTATGTAGGCCCATGATTTTCTGGTTCTGTTCTAGTGTTTTTGGAACTAGTCCAGTTGATGATACGATGATCGGTATCACATGAACCTTATTCAGTCGCTTTCGCAGTTCTCTTGATATTTATCCAACACGTTGTTATTATTCGGGACAGTAACATCTACCAAATAAGCTGTCTTTGTTTTCTTATTTAACAGTACAGTTTGAAGGCATTATTTTCAAGGACTGAACTTGGTTGGTATTTATAATAGGGCACAAAGGTGTTCAGGAGCCCGTATTTGTTGGCAAGTTTCTGGTGTATGATGTTACACATCTGGTTATGTCGCTGGAGGTAGTCCGTGTTTGCTAGGTAAGTGTAGCTAGATGTTATGTGCTGTATAGTCTCTGGTCTTTCGCTACATTTTCGACACTTATGGGATTCAACGGACCGGTCTTTGATGATGAATTTTGTGTGTTAATAAGTTGGTCCAGTATTACCATCACAAATCCTTCTGTCTCTGGAAATAGTTGTCCATCCTTCAGCCAACTGTTGGATGATTCCTTATCTATGTGTGGCTGATTCAAGTCATTCTGATGTCGGCCGTGTAGTGCCATTTGAGCCCACTGTTCTTGTTGGTCGGGATCTGAAAGTGACTTTAGGATGATGTTTTCACTTGCGAGATTGAGTGGAGAGTACGAGTTGTCACTTAAGGTCACTATGCGGTGGAGGCTTATGGTTTCCACCATAGAGCTTAATAACATCCATATATAGAAGGTGGTGAATTTTATATATTCCTAGTATGTCTATGAGCCAGGAATGTGGTACACTATCAAACGCCTTTTTATAGTCTATGAAACCAGTGTGTATGTTGCGTTGTTTTTTCTGTACCTGCTTAAGTACCACAGAGTCGATGATAAGTTGTTCTTTGCATCCTTTATAGACTCGAATACATCCCTTCTGTTCCTCGGCTAATAGGTTATGACTGTCAATATGATGATAAATATGAATTGCAATGTATTCTGTTAGGATCTTTTACATGGTGGTCGTTTACAGGTAATGGGCTGGGACGGGTCTTCTGTCCTATTGCTTGTGGGTAGCATAGTTTTAGTGCCTAGCATTAGAAATGCGGGGGTTGTCTTCGGATAATGCATTATTTTAGTAAAATGACGGGCCATAGCTTTATGGAGGATCTCAAATTTCTTATACCTTAAATTGTGAATATGGCCAACTCCTGGCGACTTCCAGTTGCTCGTTCCCTTAATAATGTTGCTAACTTCCTCCTTGGTGATAGACTCAATTTGTGGTGTTTCAATCTGATCACGTTGAGATTGTATACATGTAGCACTTCGGTTATACTCTTTTGGTTCTTCCCAGATGTTCGACCAATATTCGCTTAAATGCTCTTTGCTCGGTACCAACTTCTCAGTATTACCTTTGGTGTTATTGATAACCCAATAGAACTGTCTCTGATTGGTGTTGAAAATCCAGTTCTGTGGTTTTCCCTTTGAGCATTTGTTGTATCTCTGCAAACGTTTCGCTTTAGCTGTTTATGTTTGCTTAAAGTATCTTGATACACATCTAGTTTTTGTTGATGATTGAGGTCTTAAGTCTGCTGGAGGGGTTTTCATTCTTCCGAAATTCTGTGAGTCTTCCTAGTTCCTATCTCAAATCGTCAATTGACTTCTCAAATCTTTTCTGCCATATGGGTTGTTGTTGTTGTATAGCTTTGCCTGTTTTCTCCTGAGAATGCACTTGTTGTTTATGGCATCTAAGAACCGCCACGGCGGAGCAGTAGATGAGTGTGTGGAGCTTCTCACGGGTGTCATACTCCAAACTAAACTCTGCTAGTATGGTGTTGAAAATCTGGAGGATGCTGTGAGTCTCCCGACTAGTTCTAAGTTTCGGGAGCTTAGGTCTTTGAGTTGGATCTAGGCCGTTAAACTCAGCAACAGCTTTTTGGAGTTCGTTGTATACTGATATTTTTCCATTATCCTGGGTGTTGTTGGCTCGTCAATGATGTCTTTTCCTGTAGATTCGTGTTGGCCTATGTTTTCTTTATTTCGTACTTCCTCCTTGGGTTCCTCTGTTGTAGGCGGAGCTATGGGCTCAACGCCTTCGTTCTCATGTTCAAGCTGCAGTTTAAGTTGTTCCAGGATTGGTTCAGCCAAAAGTTTATTCCGGACAATTACTCGCCGTTGGTCAGCAATGCGTTGCTCGGTGATGTTCTGAAAATCCGGGTATTTCTGAAGGAAAGCATTAAGAAGGCCGGTCTGGTCGGTAGTTAAGTCGGTCTCAAATCTGGTGATTTTATACTAGGAGCGCATTATGAAACAATTCATTTCTTTTTTATTATTGTTATTATTATTATCTCCACTTGTCGTCTCACAGTATTCCTATGGTTGTATTTTATACTGACGGAATTATAGCAAGTCTGTACAAAAAAAAATTTAAAAAAAAACAAAAAAAAGGAAATTTAAAAAAACAACTATTGTGTATTAAAAAATGATCTAACGATGCTACATGTTTTCAAAATTACCGATTTCTGGATGTCCCTGTGAATGTCTGTATTAAGTCCTAATTGAGCCAAATGCGGTGTAAATGTTGATGGGGTGAGACCTGTTACTGATATGACGAGAGGAACAATGATGATGATCTCCTATTTCCACAGCTTTTTTACTTCCATTGCCAAGTCGGTGTATTTGGCGATCATCTCACTGTATTTCGCTTGGATGTTCTCGTCGTTGGGGACAGCCATGTCAATTAAATAAGTGATCTTCTCTTTTTTGGATTGAAAGGTGATATCGCGTCTCTTTGCGGGGATTGTTTTATCTGTGTGGATGTCAATGTCCCAGTAGAGCTTGTAGTCTTCGTTTTTAAGTATGGATGTTGGTGTATAATGGTAGTAAGGGTCTGCGTTCTCTGTTAGTTTGTATGTTGTGGCTAAAGCTTGATGAACGACCTTGGCTGCTGAGTTGTGTCTGGCGATGTATTATCGGCCATTATTCTACATCCACCCGTTATGTGATCCATCGCTTCTCTTTGCTGGTGACATCTCCTGCACCTGTCGTCTTCAATGGTTGTCACCTTGATGATGTGCTTTCGGTTACTATGACTTTGTCCTGGATGGCAAGCGGAAGCCTTCTGTTTCGGGGAACTGCTGCCCTTCTTGCAACCACGTATATGAAAGATATTTATGTGTGTGGTCTTGCTTTATGTGGTCTCTGTTTCTTGCGTGAAGTGTTTTTTCAGACCAGGTGTTCATCTTTTCTAGTCGTGATTGGAAGTGACTGTGTGCGTCTGCTGCGTGGCTCGTTTGAGACAGGTCGAGCGGTGTATAATTCGTGTTTGCCTTCACTATTGCTTTGTGGAGGTTAGTTTGTTTGATGCGGAAGAATTTTCTGAGTTCGGAAATTTGTTTCTTATTTAGCCATTGTATATCTATAATTCCCTTCCCTCCTTCTTTTCACTCGATGGTGAGTCTGTCCTTGCATGCGTTGGGATGTAACTTCCTGTGTTTAGGGAATTTAGAGCGTATGGGAATGTGAATGTTTTCTATGTCTGGGTGTGATCAGTTAATGATACCAAACGAATACGTAAGAATAGGTATGGCGAAGGTGTTAATAGCTTTCGTTAGATTTCTGGAATTCAGTTTTGTTTTTAGTAGTTTTGGGAGTCTGGTTTTAAATTCCGCCTTGAGCTCTGATTTGATATGAGTGTGGTTAATTTTGGTGCTTTGATGGAAGCCTAGGTACGTGTAGGTTTGTTCTTTGAGCATGTTATCTATGGTTTCATTGTTGATTGTTTCCGTCGTAGGGTGGCCTTTCCACTGTCCCTTGTTGATATGAAGTAGCTTGCATTTACTTATACCAAATTCAATGTTGATGTCTATTGTCCAGGGTAAACGTTTCTGTGATTTTAAGGAGTTCCTTTAGATGTGCCTGTGTACTTGCGTATAATTTTATGTCATCCATGTACAAGGATGGTTTATTTTGTGTAGGTTATTTTTTTGGTGTTTAATTTGAAATCCGAAGTTTGTGTTATTCAGTGTGTTTGAGAGTGGATTAAGACAGAGGCAGAACCACAAAGCGCTGAGTGAATCTATCTGGAACATACTTCATCTGATGTAGACCTTTTCTGTTTCGATGTGTTCTTTTTGTGTTCTCAGGTTGATTTTAGTTTTCCACGTACTCATGATTTGCATAAGAAAATGTCTGATGTATTTATTGACTTTGTATAGTTCTAGCACTCTGGTTCTGTGGGGTATCGAATCAAATTTTATAATTTTAAGTAACCAGTATGAAGGTTTCTATAATTTTTCCTGGTTTGTTCCATGATGACACCGTCTATAATTAGCTGCTCTTTGCATCCTCGGCTGTATTTCCTTCATCCTTTTTGCTCTTTCGTTAGAATGTTTTTGTGTGCTAGATTTTGTTCTATTCTCCTAGTCATTGTGGCTGTGATGATCTTATATAGGATTGGAAGGCACGAAACAGGTCGGTAATTTGACGGATTCTTATTGTCTGAATTTTTGGGTTGGGTGAGAGAACTGGGGAGTGTGCTAGGTTTTAGAATAATTTCTTTAATTTGGCGAGTGAGAACTTTATGTGTGGAGGTAAACTATTTGTACCAGAAATTATGAATATGATCTATTCCATCTATCTCCATCTCCAGTTATGCGTGTATTTGATTGTTTCTTCCAAGCACTTGTATCTGTCTTCTTTCGCTTTAATCCATGAAGCGTTATTATTGTGTAGTTCCGGTTCTGACCAAATGCTTTTCCAGTATTCTGTGATCTCTTGTTTGGTTGGTGGTTCTATTACTCGTGCCTTCTCATTGCCAATGATTTTTTGGTAGAACTGTTATCCGCTTCTTCGAAACAGGTTGTTAGCGTCCTTTCTTTCATTTGACTCTTTATATCTTCGGAGTCTTGCGGCATACATGGATAATTTTTGCTTCAGAGTGTCAAGGATGTAGAGTTGATTTTTTCTACACTTTGTGTGATACGTTTTGACTAGTTGCCGTTCATGAATTGGGTAAGATGGCCCAATTCTTTTCTAATTTTGTTTTCGATCCTTATCTGCCATTTGAAAAAAAGATCCTAATAAGGACTAATCTAAACGCAATGCGCTGCTTTTTTAAACACAATTTTTTTTGTGCCAACGATAAACAAAACACCCACCACTGGGAACTGAACTTAATCCACACGCGTAGCAGTCAGTCGTCGTATCACCAACTAATCATACCGGAAAATAAACAAAAATCATTTATATGTTCCACGCGATACATTTCAACCAAAACTTCGCAAGACGAGGGACTCGTGCAGATGTTTAAGAAAAAAAATTGCCTCCGCGGCTCGTTTCGGTTCCCGACCCGACACATACAGTCGATGATGCATTAAATCGAACCGAATAACTGATTTTGTTTTCTCTCTTTTTCAAAGATACGTGATCCGGTTCGCAATATTTCAAGAGCCCGCTCCCGTTAGTCAGTATAAACTAAGACCCAGATCCCTGCTGTACAGATATGTCGTTCACGACAGATCTGATGACTGAGATCTTTATAATGATCCACGGGAGCCGGGTCTTGAAAATATTGCAAACCGGATCACGGATCTTTGAAACAGAGAAAAAGCAAATTGAAGCGTTAAGTTGTATTTGTCTATGGTTCAGTCGGTTATTCGGTCCGTTCAATACATCATCATCGTTTAAGTGCGCATGTCCTTGTAAACTGACACTGGTTTATTTCGCTCGTGAAAATTTATAGTTTTTACTGTAAAAAAGCAAATATTTAGTAAAATTTTGCGGTGAGAGTGAGTTTTTTTCGGCCGTTTAGTCGATTTAAAGTTATTTTTTACGAAATAGTGCAGGGATGACTAAGAAATCGTATAATAACCTCAAAGAACTGGGTTCACGTGTGAATCAAATGGCGGCAGAATTCAACACCGGGTTAGAGGAATTGAAGAAACAGCTGGGCGAATTTAAGTCTTCGCAGGTAACCTCCATACCATCCACCTCACCTGGACAGACTTCAGTCAACAGTAAATCTCTCCTGAAGAAACTTAGCGAATTCCAGCAACGAGTAAACGGTTCCTTGAAGGCCTTAAGCGATGACGTAAGTAATGTGAAATCAAATGTCTCGGCCCTACATGCAAGAATCCACCAGATGGAGCTGCAAAGGAACGCAAATTATACATGGCCTAAAGGAAGACAACCAAAACGATTTATATGAATCTATAATAAATATCTTAAAAGGCCAACTCCCGGTGCAAGTAAACAGGTCAGATATCAGTAATTCCTTTAGAATGGGAAAAAAACGAGAAAACACCGGGACTGACGGCCGCCCGAGGCCAGTCGCTGTGCTATTCGTGCATAAGTGGTTTCGCAACTCGATCTTTAAAGCCAAAAAACTCCTAAAAGGTACGAATATTTTAATATCGGAGCTGCTGAGTAACGAAAATTTAGCCCTTTTTAAAAAAGCGCGATCACAAATGGGAAAGTCAGCATGGACATATAACGGAGTAGTGTTAATCGAATATGAAGCAAAGCCCAAAAGTATAAAAGTGTAAAGTGATCTGGATCTGTATGTCGTCGGTGTAGTTTCAGGGTTCCCTGATAGAAACTCTGTCTAAAGGAGTGTTTTTATCTATTTTCGCGTAATAACATGGTGCACTCTCAAATATTTGATGTTTAAATTAATTGTTAGTTATGGATATCAGGTAGTGTTAATCTTTTATAAAAGTGTTAAATTGACATTCTGATATTTTTTACGGATAACTAGGACAATAGTAAGCTAGAATAAAATTTTTATTTGTACAACGGAAGAAAATTTAAATATATTTTTTTTGTTGCTGGCCATATAGAATTCTATATATAATTCTATGTATCATTAATGGGTGATTGTGCCTAGAAAAACTATTTAAGATGTATTTAGGATGTAATTATGTATGTGTGTATATGGGTGTATGTGTGTGTATTATATGTATATGCACATATACTCCTTCTTTGTTAACACCCGCTTAATATGAATTTGCTTTTTTTTTTCTTTTAACTAATACGTCACTAAACTAAGTATTCTATAATACTATAAAGAAAGAGTGTCCCTACGACTACACTGTGTGAGGCATATACTTATATTTTCTTCTTATTATTATTATTATTCTTTATAAGTTTGCTAGATAAGGTATTTTCAGTAACGACGAAATGGAACAAGTATGTTACAGTACGTTTATAATTGTTCTTTTTGCGCAAATAAATTGAAGTTAAATTGATTATTCTATTAAATATGCATACTTATACAATTGTTTATGTAGGTGATTTACGTGTAAGGGGGGGGGTGAGAGGGCCAGGGTTTCGCGGTTGGGATCGCGGGTGGTTATTTTGTTCTACGATGGCAGATAGCGGGTTTTCGGGCGATGGTGCATCAAAAAACAATTTAGGGTAGGACACTTTAATATAAGATCTATAAATACTGCATTTGATGAATCCATAAACTATATGTCCAACTATAAGTTCGACATTATGGGACTATCGGAGACTTGGCTTTCCAAGGACAATCCTCTCAACATTTCTCCGGGGTACGCTCTAATAAGAAATGACCGATTGGGTAGGGGAGGCGGAGTAGCTCTGTATATAAATCAACAAGTAAAGTTCAAAAAAATTAATCTAGATTTTAACTCACAGAACTCATTTGAAAATATTAGTATTGAGTTTACTCTTAATTCCAAAAAGTGTCTAGTAGCTTGCATATACCGTCCCCCTTCTATCCAAATAGAACAATTTCTTGACAAACTTGAAGACATGTTGGGTTTGACAGTTCCCCATTATGATGATGTTTTTCTTATGGGAGACATTAATATAGATTTATTGCAAAATCCATCTCAGAGGCGCATTTTTGAAAATTCTCTTAGTAACTTTAATCTAAAACAATTAATTACCAATCCAACAAGGATAAATACTGCATCTGTCTCGCATTCTTTAATATATGTTATTATTACGAATTATAGTACTCGAATTATATGCGCAGACTCGGTTGAAATACCTGAGGCGCTATCAGACCACAATCTAATATATGCAATATGTGAAACACCTTCAAATATTACTTAAACCAAATATATAAAATTTAGAAATTATCATAATATAAATATGGAGCTATTCGAGGCCGATGCATTGAATTTGCCATGGTTCGGAATATATACAGCCTCCTCTATAAACCAAAAGTTAGACTTTTTAACCAAAATATTCAATATTTGTTAAGCAAACATATTTTTTAACAAATTCCAATACTGTTAGTACTACATCAGTAGAAAAAATTAATTTTTATAAGTCACACATAAACGAAAGCATTACAGAATCTCTTTCATTTCAGCTAATAGACAGGCAACTAATTACTAATATAATTAAGAAGATAAAAACAAACGCAGTTGGAGAGAATTTAATTTCAATTAAAGACTTAAAGCTATGTCTCCCCTATTGTGTAAACCCGTTAATTAACATAATAAACACATGTATTTTAGAGGGTGAATACCCTGATATATGGAAAAAAGCTATAATCAAACCACTAGCAAAAATATCAGAGCCAAGAGCATTTAAAGATCTAAGACCAATAAGCATTTTACCGATAATATCAAAAATCTTAGAAAGGCATATATACGACCAAATAACTTCTTTTACAGAACAATTTTCTTTAATTCCAGAATGTCAATCGGGATTTAGAAAACATTTTAGTACATCTTCTTGTCTAGTTAATATACTGAATGACATTAGAAAAAAACGAAGAAAACAAATATTCTATCTGCCTTACATTATTTAAGTTTAGTAAAGCTTTCGATACGATAGACCACAATATGTTGTTAGCTAAATTACACTACTGTGGCTTTTCGCAACAATCAGTAACTTTCTTCGAAAATTTTCTTAAAAACCGGTATTGTTGTGTAGAAATTAACAGTGACTGACAGTAAATCTGCCAAAAATCAATATCGCTAGGGGTACCCCAGGGCTCGGTACTCTCGCCCCTTCTGTTTTCTTTATATGTCTCAGATATGAATAAAAACATAAAATACTCAAAATTACAACAATACGCTGACGACTCCCAAATCTATATACCAATGCAAGAAAATAATATTCAAGAATACCAACAAAGGCTTAACTCGGATTTAAATGCCATCTCACAATATGCTAAAGACCATAATTTAAAATTGAATGCTTTTAAATCACAAGCCTTAATTTTTAATTCTAGAAATAATAGTAGGGAGGTAATATCAAATAATCTTCAATTCAAATCAGGAATTTAGGCATTATATTTGAAAATTCGTTAAAATTTGAGGCACATATAAATAAAAAATATAAAATAGCATATCTGCGACTAAAAAATATCTACTATCTGAAACGTTTCTTGCCCTCAAAAACTAAGTACCTACTTTTTGACAGCCTGATTCTGTCCTTATTTGATTATGATGATGTGGTTTATGGCGATTCACTTACAGGACAATTTTCAAAGAAAATCGAAAAAATGCAAAATGCATGCATGAGATTCTCTTTCAACATTCCATACAGAGAACACACTACACCATATCTTAATAACAACAACATTCTTTCCATGCATAATCGTCGAAGACATCATACGTACCTATTCATTTACAAAATTATTAAAACAGGAGTACTATCTTATTTAAATAACCAATTAACACCTTTCACACACGATCATCACACAAGAAATACTCAGATATTTCAAATCCCGCCCACCGGTCAGCTACTTATCAAAAATCATTTTCGTTTGTTGCTGCGAAAATCTGGAACAGCGTACCAAATATAGCAAGAAATCTCTCAGCTAAAGGATTTTCAAAACACATAAAATCGTTTCTCATGATTTCTCAAACACGAAATGTATAAATGCAGTCAACACTTGATAGTTGCTTTATTTTTATTTTTATTATTTTATTTTTAACTTTTTACGTATAAATAAATCAGTATTCGAATGGTTTGGTAGGTGTCTCAGGAAATATATAAAAATGCACCCTATCGCTTTTGCTTTCTCGTTTTTGCTATCATCTTTAACATTGTTGTGGCTGCGTCTCTGTGTTACTGCCTTTTTTACTTTTTTTTCTTGTTCACTCGGTATATTTGACGGTTGGAAGTACCGGAGCAGGGCGTAGCGACTGCAAACAATAGGTATCTTTCCGGGATCCCGTCCGTATCACCCTACTAAACCCTCGTGCCCGCCTCCTCTGCAGAACAGATAACATGTGTTAGTAATTATGCATTATTTTTATATATAATATTAAATAACAATTAAATAACATTAATTAGGAAACGGATTTAAAAATAGGGCTGTTTCACACTGGTACAGTTTATACTGTAGTTCAGTGGCATCGGTTTATATAATCGTCAAACATTCCTTTTTGTCATTGTGAGATGCTGATAATTGTAATGAAACTCAACTGTATGTTTTCCCTTTGACAAATAAATGATATTTGAAGTTTGAAGTTTGTAGGTTTCGGATCGGGAACCGAGCCGCAATTTTCGAAACCGATCTGATTGGTAACAACTGCGGGATGATGTTAGCTTGTTGAATGCCAATTGCCGTGAAATATGAATTTTTGTATCGTCAAAGTCTCCTGTAAAAATTTAATTAGAAATTGGTTGGCTTGTTGACTTCGTAAATTTATTATTTTAGACACCAGTCCTTTAAAACATAGATTTATGTTGTGTGGATTAGATATTAGATTTAAATCTCTACTTTTCTAGTGCGATGTGTATATTGAAATTTAGATGGCCTTATAATTAGTGATGATCATAGGATGCTAGTTAATAAAAAGCAATATGGTGTAAATATATATTTCATAATAAAAAAAAACAAGTCAAAACATAGTTCATGTTCATAAAATGGATTTTCTGTAAAAATGAATAAATAAATAAGCAAATAAATGAATAAATACAAATGGAAACATAAAAAACTTGAACTTTAGAACCACTATAGCAAGACTCTTAAGCCTTGTAAGTTAATCAGTAAATAGTAACAGTAAAAATATAAAAAGTAATTAAAGTATAAAATCTTTAAAAATTGTGTAGTTATTACTTTAAACAGGCAACCAAACACAAAGGAATAACATAATGTGCTGTCCCACGGCTACTTTTATTTCTAAACACAGCATAAAATGGCAATTGAAGAATTATTTTTTTTAACGTTTCCCTGTAAATGATGTACAACTTTGTGTAAAGTATTGTAAACAAAAAACTAAACTGGAGCAGGCGTCACTCATTTGATCCTTCGCGAAAAACTAAATAAATATACGAACAATGCTGTCTATAAAATCGATTTGGCTTGCTTACCAAGTTTTCAGATAAATGGAGCTACGCATACTTACTCAATGCCACCGAACATTAACAAGACAAAAAGGGACACAGTCCGTTGGAATTTTTATGTTGTGCTTACAATAACGCGCCGACGAATCCGAAAAATTCGTACAGCTGTGCAGCTTTTACGAGGTTGATGCAAACCGCTAGCGATTAACAAGAATAAACGTTCATTTACCGGGATTTTTATTTTTAAACGAGTTTAAAAATATCTATCCATAATTGTTATTGTGACCTATTTTGCTTTATTCCAGTCAAGTTTCCCCCTTTTTTCTTAATAGATCCTAATATAATTATAAAAAGTACTGTTTGTAAAAATTAAGTAAAAAAGGAAATTGATTATTGAAAATTTTAATGCAAAATGGCGGAACAAAATGGCGGCTTAATAAAGTATTTAAAGATTCAGGCTAAAAAACTAATTGTAGTACTAGTAAAAGGTACTAGTAAAGTACTAGCGTCCCTAGATGCCAAAAATATGTTTCATCAATTCCGTCAGTCCGTCTGTCAATTTGTCAATGTGTCACATAGCTTGAAAGCTACTCATCAGATTAACTTTCATTTTAGGCTAAAATTGAGAGTCATATGGGGATGATCTGGTAATATCATGGTAAAGATCCAATATGCTGGAACAAGATGGCGGACTAGTGAAACGTTAAAAAAACTATTAATATAAAACGAATTAACCAATTTCCTCAAATTTTATACAACAAATATCAAGTGTTAGGAATAAACTAGTAACATTTTGGTATGAATAAAAGATAGCAAATCAAAATGATGGCCTAATAAAATATTTAAATAATCCGCCTGAAAAAACTAGTTATTAGATTAATTTCAAATTTTGTGCAAGCAATAAATGTGATGTAGAGATAAATTGGTAACGTTCTGGCACGAATTCAAGATGGTGGAACAAAATGGCGGCCATTCATTTTTTTAAAATTCAAATGACATTAAATTTTATAGAAAAATTAAATGTGATATAGAGATACACCCTAATATAAACTGGCAAAATTCAACATGAGGTAACAAAATGCCCGTGTTTGTTAATGTAAAAAGTACTTACTGAATTTATTTTTAATTACAGCATTGCCGCCCATACTTGAAAGATTTATATAGACGCATGCAAACACTTTTAAAGAACTATTTTTAATAATTATTGGTACATAGATATTTTTATATTTGTCGATCATATGAGGAGTTATATTAACCAATACTTTATTAATATCTTGCATACATGTTACACCTTCAATCTCATGAAGATATTTTTGAGTAAATCATTTCCTGAATGCCTTACAAAATTGTATTGGTGTTGGATTTCTCGAATTTACGCCGCAATTTCTTATCAGGACAAAAAAAATTCGAGGCAATCCTGATTAAAGTTTCTTGTTAAAAGAAATTAATAATTTTTGGGTTTTAAAGTTTCCTATAAAGACAGAACGGAGTTAAACTTAATTTTCCAGTCAAAGTACAAAACATTAAGTAAATTGGTAAATGCTTATTTGTCTTTATATTTGCCGCGCGCCGGCAAATATAAAGACAATTGGTATATATATTAATCTTTGGTGGTATATTTTAATACCCTGTTATACAACGGACAACCGGTTTATGCATCTCACCCGGCAGCGATTTCGAGGAATCGGAAAAGCATAGCATCTGAAATTCGAGTGAGATAGGTGTATCCAGGGGAGGAACTTCGAGTGCTTCTTCTTGTCTTGTTAATGTTCGGTGCCAGTGCCCAGTATGACGAATATGGGCCTCCTATTTTAATGAATTTAAAGAGATATAAGATCCGGATTGAGCGATCCGTGTCTATAAATCGACCCAGTTCCGTTGACCCGAGTCTTAAAAGAAGATCCAGATTTCCCATCACCACTGCTGATCCAGATCAGTCGTGAACGACTAATAATGGGAATCTTTTTTAAGACCCGGATCGACGAATTTGGGCGTTACTACCGAGAAAAGGAAGGCCTCACGCTTGCTTGCGTCACTGTTGCTACGTCACACATAGTAGGCCATCGCTTTTTACATGCTGGAAGTTTCGGAGAGCCGAATACTAAACCGAACACTTACGCTACTACAGCCATCTTCGGGATCGATACAGATGTGTCGTTCACGACTGATCCGGATCTTTATACTAACCCACGGGAGCCGGGTCTTGAAAATATTGCGAGCCGGATCACGGATCTTTGAAATAGAGACAAAGCAAAATGAAGCGTCTAGGTGCGTTTGTCTATAGTTCAGTCAGTTCTTCGGTTCGTTCAATGCATCATCATTGTTTGTAGGTCTCGAGTAGGGAGCTGAACCGCGGACCCGACGACCGATATAACGCGATTTTCGAACCGGTCTGATTGATAAGAAGAGCAGGATGATGGGGTGAATGGGTCGGTCGGCCATTAGCTTGTTGAATGCTGATTGCCATGAAGTATGAATTTCTGTATAGCCAGAATCTCGTGTAAAAACTTAATTTGGGGTTGATTAGCTTGTTGGCTTCCTAAATCATCGTAAAAACGTCATATTACACCACTCTTTTAAAACTTAGATTTATGTTGTGTGGATTAGATAATAGATTTAAATCTCTACTTTTTTGTGCGATGTGTATTTGAAATTCAGATGACCTTATAATTAGTGATGATAATAGGATGATAAGTTAATAAAAAGAAATAAAAAAAACTATATTTTTTAATAAAAAAAACAAGTCAAAACATAGTTCATGTATGTAAAATTGGTTTTCTGAGAGATAAATTAATAAATTATTAGATAAATAAATAGATAAAAATGGAAACATAAAAAACTTCAACTTCAAAACCATTATAGCAAGACTCTTAAGCCTTGTAAGTTAAAAGTATAATATCTTTAAAAATTATTGTTTCACTTAAAACGCATCCCTGTAAATCGCATACAAGTTTGTAGACAGAAACTAGACTGGTGAGGTCACCACTATAGACAGTACGGTCTATAAAACCGATGTTGCATGCTTACAAAGTTTTCAGATGGATGAAGCTACGCATACATACCTACCCAATGCCTAATATGACGAATATGGCCCGCCTATTTCAATGAAGTTAAAGAAATTCGAGATTCGGATCGCTGATCCGGGTCTTTAAACTGACCCAGATCCGTTGAACCCGATCTTTAAAAAGATCCAGATTTCCCATCACTAGGGATCGGATAATGGTCGGTGTTGCCATATCGACTATAAAGCCTTGAACATTAATGTCTTTATTTAGGTTTAAAACTTCTTAACCAAAGAATGCAATTAGTAACTATTGCTCTGTTATTAAGACAACTTGCAATAAAACTAGGAATTGTATAAACAGTCACTTTTAACACTAAGAGGAAGTTCTTATGTTGTCACTTTTGATACGGTCGCATACGATAATGTTTCGAAAACATTTGGAAATATATGGAGACTTTTCGAAACTTTGTGTTTTTTCACTTTTTTTTATTGACGTTAGAGAGAAGTTAAGTGAAAAACCATACAAATTTGTATACTAAAATAATATACTTAAAATAAAACAGAAAAAAAATTCATTTAATCAACAATTTAGTGCTGTTAGCAAACAATAAATGAAAAACAACTTTCTGAATAAGCATAAGCTACCACACAAGTAAATCTAACAAATACTTAACATAAACAAATTAACAATTAATTAATACATTTTTTAGAAATTTGGAACAAAGTAAGAAATTGCCCTAATAAAAATCCTAAAAACATTTCTCCCCGAGCTTAGGCATTGGACAGTTATATTGATACTTCCGAAATGTCAATACTTGTCTCAAGTTTCTTTGTAAATTATACTAAAATGATTTCTAAGTGAAGATGCAAATATTCACTGCAAAATGCAAACTTAATGGCACTTCATAAATATGCACACTTTATATTACGCAAACAATAATACAATTCATTTTTTGATCTGACACACTTTTAGAAAACTATGATGATGCACTTCGTTAACTTTCTGTACTATTCTGGATAATAAATTTTTTTGGGGAACCTAGCTTAATGATCTTGTTAAATAATTTTAATAATTTGTTTTATTTTTCGCACTTCCTGATAAAAAAAATCTGTCGGAAGGGAGCAAGAAGTGACAACAACGTAAGGTGACGACTGGCGCAATTCCAAAATTTTACATTTCAGTGGTTGGTTTTGTCGGCGAACGGTTCAATAACTTCAATTTCGTTGAACGATTTCTTCTATTCCTATTGATTTTTTGTATTGAAAAACTTTTTATATGAATAAAGTGATACTTTGATTAGCGGTTTGTATATGGATATCTAAAATGCCTCATAAATGTAATAATAAGGCAATTATAGTAGCGGTAACAAAGTGAATGTGTTTTCCAGACCAAGAGAAAAATAGCAAGGTTTATGCAGACCACTTTGAAAAGAACAATACAGTTTTACAGAGTTGTGAATTTTGATAAAAATAGAAAAACGATAGAGGTACCTCTAAAATATCCAAGACTAAAATTCGCTATATTTCCTACTATTTTTCCTAATAATTGTCCTGCATATACTCAGAAAAAAAATCCATCCCTAGAAAAAGTCTAGATGAAAAATGCAGATTAATAGAAGAACAAAATATTTTAAAAGCTCTTTCGAAAAGTATACTTGAATATGAGGCATACACACATCTACTACTTATGACAGCTTTATTAATTTTCTAAACATTTTTGATAAATTTTAACTGGCAAAAAGTTGTGAGCCTATATGAAAGGCGGGTCATTTTATTTGAAATAGAATATTCACCTGCGCCTACAATAACTTATTAAATCCTTATTAATTCAGATTTAAATTTAGAGACATATTTCTATGGTCAAAATATTTCTTTAAAAACAGATACATTTAAAATGCCAGGTTTATTAAACAATGTTAACAATTTGTCAGACTTATTGGCAAAAATTTTCAATTTAATCTCCTTAACCAACGAACGAATCGTGACATAATAGTCCAGAAATTAATAATTGTACACAAATTTTAATATATGTTTATGACACATTGGAAGGTCTAAAAAGTAACGAAAATAATAAAAATATAACAGTGTGTTTTGTATGTGAACAATTAAAGTTATTAACAATGCCTAAAGACATATACCGATATTCACCTGATACTATAATATTATTCTATATTCTTAATAGGTATCAACTGTTTTTAAGACATTGCAGTGCGTTAACATTACCCCATCCTGAGACTTTAAGGTCGGTTTGTTAATTTATTTTTATCAGTATCAATCAAACAAAATTATTGCGGTTGAAAAATAACACCCTTGAAAAAAGTAACAAAATAAACTGGATACACTTAAAACGTATTTTATCTTAAAAAGTTTTTATTGAAAAAGCTATCAGTTTTTAACTATCCATTTATGTGTTAAAATTTACTAAGTTCTATATTTTCCCCCCGCTTTCTCGTTACTTTCTCCCTTGTGATTTCCCCCTCGCTTTTCCGTTATTTCTCCCTTGTGATCATTAAACAGGTAAGCAAGTAGTTTTCCTAGTAGTTTTCTTATATTCCTTAATATCCTCGAAAATGTCTCGGATAATATTAATAAAATGTTTCCATTTTATAACCATTTAAACCTTGTTCATTGTTATGTTTACGATAATCGGCCTGTATTTGCTATAAAACTATTTAAATCCAAATAAATTAAAAACTCTTATAATGTTCAGTAGTAATTGAGTAGGGGCTTTGCCTGAGGCCTTCCCTTTTCTCGGTGAGAACTTTTATTAGTCTAAGGTGGTAACAATCTCGGCTAGGCTAGTTTAAGGACCCGAATCAGCGGCCTGAATCTCTTTAAATGTATTAAGAATTAGGCGGGCTATATTCGTCATATTGGGCATTGGGTATGCATAGCTCCATCTATTTGAACACTTCATAAGCATGCAACACGAATTTCATAAACAGCATTTTGTGCAGTCCTTTACTTTTTCGTATGTCACAGATTAATACAGATACCGCACTTTCGTTCGGCACGCAAATGATCGC
>JAUTXW010001374.1:0-31607 GCA_030620095.1 Kuschelorhynchus macadamiae
CTGTTACAGATTGCCTCAGGATATCTACCAGACTGCAAAAATATTACTTTTGCTTGAGAAAGGAAAAGGAATTTAAAGGAAAAACGTTAAGTGAAATAGAACTAGAAAAAGACGTTTACTACAGCTCAGAGTCAAACGAAGAAGATGAACAAAAAGAAGATTTAAATAAGAACTCAAAACTACAAATACATTCCGACAAAATGAAAAAAAAAATGACAAAAAGAAACAATATATAAAACTAAAGAATCACAAAAAGGAAGAAAATCACAATTAACCCAAGAAATTGAGCAAGGTTTACATGAAGAAGGAGCAGTTTTAAAAACACAACAAGAACAAACCAGATTTGTTTTAGTAGCAAAAGAATGTAGTGAGAGCTCCAAGTCTTCACATACAGAAGTTGATGGAAAAAAAGCACTGATAAATGAAATAAAAGAGGCAAAAATCAACCATACAAAAAAACATTCGTAAAGAAATTTCTGGTCGCGTTCGCTTGACAGATAAAGAGAAGTCTTGTGTTACATCACTTTAGACAACACGTCATAAATAAAATAACACCCAAAAAATTTGAATGTGATGAATTTTTACAGAAGCACAGAGAAACCTTGGTAGATAAGGACTGGCGTAAAGTGAAAATCCTTGTTTATAACACGTTTAGGCCAAAGTAGAACGCTTTTTCTTAGTTTATTTTGTTACTAGAATTGTACTATATTTTGCTATCGCCAAAAAAAATTTTGTTTTTAAATGTGTTCAAAATATTTGTTGCCCGTGGAATAAAAACACGAAATAAACTTGTTTTAAATGTTTAGTTAGACAGAGTTAACCAATTAATTTTAATATAACGTGCTATTTATACTTTCATGCACAAGCGAGTGCTATAGTGCTCTTTATCTCATTTGGGACTTAAATAGGTCCGTACAGGATCATATATCTTCCTAGTTAAATTTGAATCAATATATGAACAATTGTTAGGTATGACATAGTGTTTAAAAAATATAACATTTAAGAATGTCAAAGAAGGAAGGCATTCACCACGCGAATGTTTTATGTACATTACGTAATAAAAATTTGAGAATTTTCAAACCCTCCTTTTGCGAAAGTTTTGATTATGACATAAATTAATAACAAAATGATAAGATATTACATTTTGAAAATCAAACACTGATACGACGCACGCCTCGTTTAAAGATTAAAAATGTCTAACCCTTAAAACAGTGCTTTTATGGTTAGTGTTTTTTCACTAAACTCCTATAAAATATTTGTAGGGTTGAACACTATTTTCGATGAAAATTTCATGGAAATCAGTCTAGCGGGTCACGAGCTCTTGTGGTCTTTACAGACACAATTTTTTTACGTAAATGAGCGACTTCGTAGTAGCGCCTACTACGAAGTCGCTAATTTACGTAAAAAATCCAAATCACATTATCGACGTTTTCTCAAAATAATTTTTCCGGTGAAACAATACCTTCTCTAGAGGTCTAGGAAGGTAAAAAATGATCACGGTGATAAATTGTATCTACTGCGAAACTAAGTCATTACATTTTCCAAATCACATTCTTGTCAATCTTGATACTTTTTGACAAACTGATCAATGTTCAGTTTAAATGCTCCTCGGATTTTTAATTTTTGAGCTAAACCTCTATAAATATATTTTAAATTGAACTAGTAAAACCCTAATTCCATTTTTATATAAAAAATTTTTTTTATTCTTTAAAGACCTAATTGAAACTACGAAAAATATGCGAGGCCTCAAAAAAACAATGAATAGTTATTAAAAAGCTCATCGCTCAACCAGAACATAATAATCACCGCCAAACTCTCAATGAAGAATCGGAATATCCAAGCCGCGAGATTGTCACTTTTTCAGGCTGCGTAAAAATCGTAACATATCCATTTTATACAGATTTGTATATCCTCATACGCTCCCTTTTGCTAAATGTAGTAAACTATAAGTGTATATAATATATACAAAACGCCATTAAGGAGCCCGGACATTCAAACATAATTTCTCGACAACCGTTATAGATACAGCTCTGTAAAAAATATGGTATATGGGGAAAAGGTTGAATGAAGATTTCGTCTGGTCGGATATATATAATATATATATATATATATATATATATATATATATATATATATATATATATATATATATATATATATATATATATATATATATATATATATATTTATATATATATATATATATATATATATATATATATATATATATATATATATATATATATATATATAAATATATATAATATATATATATATATATATATATATATATATATATATATATATATATATATATATATATATATATATATATATATATATATATATATATATATATATATATATATATATATATATATATATATATATATATATATCTCACGACGAACTGCGGCGATCGATTTCTCAGAAAGTAGGCTTTGGAAAAATTGAAAATTTTGGCAGGTAACTAAAGTGGATGAAGGTAATACGCGCATAATATTTTCAAGATGGCGGCACTTCCGGTTATACCGGATTGGATTGCTTGAAAAATTCTAGGTATATTTCATGTTTAATATCCTATACCTAAGTTGAATTGTTTTTGAGATATTTTGAATTTTATGTAAAAAATGACGTTTGCAGGTCTAGACATAACTATAAATATCCGCTTATCGAAGTCTTTATTATTTATTACCGGGTGGCTTCCTTGTCCAAAAGGATCTACTTTAGTGGCCTGTGCTGATATTTTTATAATAAATAAATATAGGGTGATCAAAAACTGACATTATAAATATACTTTTAAAAATCGTAAAAAGTTTTTCAAATGGAAAACCCCAATTTTTATAATTTTATCTTATTTAACACTTAAAACAAGGGTGACTTTGTATAAAGTTGTCTATTCCAAAAATGTGTAGTTTTTGACTTAATGACGATTTAACATTTTTTATTCTAATAATGCCAGAAGGCTTCTAAGTTTTCTTGTTAGTTGGCCATGATAGGGAGGCCTGGCGAGAACAAAACCAATTGGTTACTATAGAAACGTAATATTTATTGTCGTTTGACAATTACCTACTAAAATATTATTGATTTATTATAGTAATTATAATAATTATTAAACTAATAATCATGCCGGGGCGATTAAATTACACACGAGGATTATTTGAATTTGTTTATTATCTATGGGGAATCTAACAGAGTTTTAACAAGAACATGCCAGATATTTGCTCATAGATATCCAGATAAACAGAAACCGTCACCGAACAGCGTTAAACAAATGTTGGAAAACTATAAAAATTTTGGATACGTCAAGGCAAAAATTAATAAGAGGAAGCCCATTGTTGATAATGAAGTATCGAGATTGCAATTCTGGGATATTTTGCAGCATATCCAATGACATCCCTAAGAACGTGGCAAGACAATCAGGAATCTCGAGGAACTCAGTGCATAGGATTCTGTTAAAACATAACTTCCAACCTTATTTAATATCATTGGTTCAACATCTAAAAGACACTGATTTGCCAAAAAGAGAACAGTTTTGCTAGTTTATTTTAACAATGATACAAGATAACCCTAGATTTTTGGACAATATAATTTGGACCGATGAAGCAAAATTCACTAAAAATGGCATTTTCAATAGACACAATTCCCATTTTTGGAGTGATTCGAATCCTTATGCAGTAAGATCGCGGAACTTTCAAGAATCCTGGCAATTTAATGTGTTTTGTGCAGTATGGAACGATGGAATAATAAAACTGAATTTTTACGAAGACAATTTAAATGGTAAGTTATACAATGCCTAAACACAACGACTTTTTTAATGAAAAATAATCCATTTAGGTAATATTACAATAATTTGTTTTATCAATTTAGCGTCAATCCAAAATTTGATAAATCATTTTGTAAATATTATTACATAAATACATTAAATTAAATTTTTTATATAGGTCACATCACACTACTTCATACAAATACTGGTCCACATACCGTAACACATCATATCTAAAAAAATATATCGTCCCAAGTTTTATAGGAAAGTTATTTTTAGTTAGATATTTGCAAGCTATTTATACGGGGTACTTTAGAAAGTCATAAAATACTAAACCTTTTTTTTTTATTGAGCACTCTTCAGATTAAGTTAATTGAATTTTGATGTATTTTGTTTCTTCTTAAATCAATAAATATTATCAAAGCATTTCTTTCCGTAAAATTATGTCTATCAACTTTTGTAAGAGTTGGACAACGAATATTTAAGTAATTTACCTTTGGCAGAACATAGTAAAATTTTCTACCAACACGATGGCGCCCCACCACATAGAACCGTTGCAGTTACTAACTGTTTACAAGCTACGTTTTACGACAAGTGGATTGCCAACAATGGACCTTTCCTGTAACCTCCTCGTTCCTCCGATCTGACAGTCTTAGATTATTTTATATGGGCAACGATAAAAGGAACCGCTTATTTTAATCCAGTAACAACCAAAGAGGACTGTATGGCAAGGGTAAGGGACGCGTTCGAAAGTTTATCTCCAGCTTCAATTGGAAGTACAAGGTGGACATTTTCAACATTTATTGAAAAAATAAGTTGTGCTCTTGTGTAGACTAGACTATAAAGGGACCAGGCTTTCTTTAATTACTTTTTGTCTTCACGGTTTCAACATTTTTATAGGTTTCCAACATTTGTTTAACGCTGTTCAGTGACGGTTTCTGTTTATCTGGATATCTATCAGCAAATATCTGGCATGTTCTTGTTAAAACTCTGTTAGATTCCCCATAGATAATAAACTAATGAAATAATCCTCGTGTGTGTAATTTAATCGCCCCGGCATGATTATTAGTTTAATAATTATTATAATTACTATAATAAATAAATAATATTTTAGTAGGTAATTGTCAAACGACAACAAATATTACGTTTCTATAGTAACCAATTGGTTTTGTTCTCGCCAGGCCTCCCCGTCATGGCCAACTAACAAGAAAACTTAGAAGCCGTCTGTTATTATTAGAATAAAAAATGTTAAATCGTCAATAACTCAAAAACTACAAATTTTTGGAAGAGACAACTTTATACAAAGTCACCCTTATTTTAAGTGTTAAATAAGATAAAATTATAAAAATAGGGGGTTTCCATTTGAAAAAAGCAACTTTTAACGATTTTTTAAAGTATATTTATAATGACAAACAAAAATCTTTTTTGGCTTTTTCGCAACTGAATAAAAATATTTAACTTTAAATTAATTGAAGCAAATATTTAATATAATTACATACCCCAACATGTAGACTAGTCTGTCTACGGAATGTTTCGATACATAATATAAACAATATTATTTAAGCAAGCATAAGAAATTATATCATTTACCTTAAGTTTTTATATTTATATTTATAATGTCAGTTTTTGATCACCCTATATTTATTTATTATAAAAATATCAGCACAGGCCACTAAAGTGTACCCTTTTGGACAAGGAAGCCAACTGCAAATAAATAATAGACTTCGATAAGCAGATATTTATAGTTATGTCTAGACCTGCAAACGTCATTTTTTACATAAAATTCAAAATATTTCAAAAACAGTTGAACTTAAGTATAGGATATTATACATGAAATATACCTAGAATTTTTCGAGGAATCCAAAAATTGGATTATATACTGGCTGTTCCATTTAAAATAAGAAAGTTGACGTCTACTTCCGGTATAACCGGAAGTGCCGCCATCTTGAAAATATTTTGCGCGAATTGCCCCCATCGACTTTAGTTATCTGCCAAAATTTCAAATTTTTCCAGTCTCCTTTCTAAGAAATCGACCGATGCAGTTCGTCGTGGGACACCCTGTATATATATATATATATATATATATATATATATATATATATATATATATATATATATATATATATATATATATATATATATATATATATATATATATATATATATATATATTTTTATATTATATACTTTTATAAATAATATATATCCTATATATATATAGCGGTATATATATATATAAATATGTGTAAAATATCTATATATAAGTTTATATATATATATTTAAATATCGGCACCAGAGGGAGATACAGTATATTATTTTTTGAAGCGGTTTCGGCTAACGAGTTTCTTCTGAAATAATAAAAATCAATTCAGAGACGATTTCTTTAAGGCCATCCGATAATGTAAAGTCGCCTTGTTACGAATTATGTGGCCTTGTGAGGAACTATGTGGATTTATTGAGTTCTAAACTGATATTTTCTTTTTATTTCCAGAACATGCCACCCATACACAAACGACGGAATGATGGTATAGACAGCTGCTAACCGTTATAATGTTCCGAGACGAACCCATCGGAAACTTGTTAAAACTCTCAGTTTTACAAAGAAATTGGAGCGATCAATACTCACCAAAGAACAAAAAAATGAATTATGTCAACATATTATTAGGTTGGGTAATATTGGAGTGCCCTTGACCAATAAAATTATTCGAAAATCGGTGCAAACACTAGGAACATTAGACATTGTGTTTTAAACGCGGGAAAGAAAAGGCTGGCAGAAAATGGATGAAATTATTTTTTGCCAGGCATCCAGAAATCACTGAGCGAAAAGCTCAACTTTTAAATCCAGTCAGAGCCCAAAAAATGAACAAGACTCATGGAAATTACTATTTTACCAAACTAAAACGGATTACTGTGCTTTCTTGACAAGCCACATTTGATATTCAATATGGACGAAAACGGATGCAGATTCATCTAAGAATCAACATATATACATATATATATATATATATATATATATATATATATATATATATATATATATATATATATATATATATATATATATATATATATATATATATATATATATATATATATATATATAAACGAGTCCTTGCCAGAAAAGGTGAAAAAAGGATCCATATAATTGCACCCGAGCACGCCGACAGTGGTGGCTTGTGGCAGCGCAGTTGGTCAAGCCATACCCCCAATGGACCTATTTAAAGGAAAAAGGTGCAATGACGAATGGAATGGAAAGAAAATATGGCTCCTGGAACTGTTATTCAAATAACACCTAAGGAAAGCATGACTACAAGCGTTTTTTGTAAGTGGCTACATCACTTCGCTGAATTCAAGCTCGAACGAGATGTTCTACTGATAATGGATGGGGCAGTGTCTCACTTGGATATTTCTGTTTTTGAAACCGCAGATGCTTTGGGAATAATTTTGCTGTTTGCCAAGCAACACAACACATGAGCTGCAGCCACTTGATAAATGCGTTATTCGCAGCTTCGAACATTATTGGGACGAGGAAGTATTGGACCTTTCCTGAGAGAAAAATTACAAGGACTCGTTTTGGTAAGATACTGAACGATATTTACCCAAAAGCAATGTCCGCGAAAATTTTACAATAGGCTTTTCAAGCCACTGGAATATTTCCATACAACCCTAATGCCATACCAGAAACTGCATCCGCTCCTAGTACATTGTCCTATCGTGCATCTCCGGCAGCCAATAATGAAAATACCGAGGAAACAAATGAAGATGCAATGGAAGATTAAAATCATGGGTCGTTCGTTCCTCCTGACGAAGTAACTATGAGGAGCTCTTCAGAATCAGAGGAAGGATCCGATACAGCCATTGTGATAATTAACCACTCATTAATTTAGCTGTAGGAAAAGAAATTATTTGGATAGAAGCACCAACAAAACTGCGGATGTGATTGAATTTGAAACTAGAAATAATAATCAAGACTCAAGTTTGAATAAACCGATGGAGAACATCAGGGAACTGTTTCCAGCACCCGAATTAAAAACTCCAACCACTAAACGACGCAAAGCAGTTAATTCAGCTGCTCAAGTCGGCATCAGAAGTTTATTCAGTGCCTGTAGTTTCGCGATACCTTCCAGCAAAGCATATGCTACTTCTTCCAGTTCTGTAGATAAAGATAAAAATAAAATTCCGAAAAGTAAGAATAAAAAGCCAAATGAAAGTTGGTACTGCTTCATTTGAAAAGAGAATAGAATGATAGACATGCGACTTTGTGTGCTATGTTCTCTCGAGTTAGATAAGGGCAAATTTGTGTGTTATGAATGTGAATTTGTTGTTGTAATCTAGTTTTTCAATAAAAATGTTAAACTAAAATTCTCACAGAGCTAATGTTTGTTATTTTTCCCTGAATTTAAATAGCAATATTATTGTGGTACCCAAACAAGGCCACCCGAAAACATTAATAAGAACCATACCATTCAATTAAACTTTAAAAATCCAAAATTCCAGTACGATGAAAAACTTCCAAACGTTTCAGGAAAGTCATAGTTATTTACTCATTTTTGAAGGTGGCCTTATAAGGTAGCTGGATCACCCAATAAGGCCATTTTCATTTTTCCGATAAAACATTTATAACCCACAAATCAAATTAAAAAATGATCTTTTTTGTGATAAAAACCATTATATCTAAGGCACTGCTTATGGTGAATAATTTATACAAAGCTTGGTTTTATATTTATCTTCTAATCCTTTGAACCTTAACGTGGCCTTAATTGGTTCAAGTACCTTATAATATAATTCTGAAATTTTTGTTCCTTTGTTTCTTTAAACTCTTATATAAGGAAATATCAAAAGTATAAACTTGTCGCATTTTTATCGCTGAAGGCGAGATCAGTATTTTAAATATCTTGTAACTCCTTTGTTGAGTTGGTTTCTAATAAACGTTATTAGATTTTGCCCATTTAAAAACATTATCATCTTTACACGCTTCAGATTCACAAAAAAATACAACTCTTTAATTATATAAAAATTTACTGCAATTATTTGTTTTTGCGTTATGACGAATGCGCCAAATCGGTTATTGAGTCCCGTATTTCAAAATTTAAAACCTGGCAACCCTGGGAGAAACGGACAAAGTGATAAAGATAAAGTTGCTATTTTTGTATACAAATCATTCTCATGTTTTCTAAAATATTCGATTTTAGCTTTAATAAGATAACCTTTTTAATCTTGTTTATGGTTATACCTCAAGGTTATATTATTTTTTTGTTCACTAGGTATGTCATTAAGCTTGTAATATTGCTTTATATTTATTTGGACTATACATTAATATTACCAATAAAGTTCGTTTTAAAATAAAAATCACAGTATGATTTCACAGGGTAATTAAGAAATTACGATACCGCTCATCACTAATGGTCTTTCCGATAAAATTTCAGTCAATGAAATTAATATTATAAGTGTAAATATTGAGCCCCTACTTTTCCTATTTGGACCACAGACTTTATAGAGACGAATAACTTCAAAATGAAGACATACAGTCAATTTGAGATCTTCAGACATAGAAGCAATATAAGCATTTAGAAATAAGTTCTTTTTTTTTCTTATTTCGACCACTGAATTGTCTATGACTTATACCAAAACATGTACTTCTGTAAATCCAATATACCTTATAAAAAGAGCATTGCTGCAGGAATATGACCGATTCAGTTTTCGTTATGATCTGGGTTTCATAATACATCAATTATCATAACATTTCAGTCTTATTCAGTTTATATATTTAATAATTTAAATGATCATAAATAATTTATTTTCAGGTAGAAAGTAATATAATGAATTCTTTATTCTTTTCTATATATGAGAATGTGTTGCTGCATATATTATATATAATGTAAATAATTATACAAGAATTATTTTCACGAAAAAGTAATATAATGACTTTATTATTCACTAAAAGTTATAATTATTTACGAAATTAAAACTAATACTCTAATGATCATACAAATTATTATAGAGCTCTAGCACGCGCAGAACCATTATGACATTCAAAAAGCTATGGATCAAATACCCTCGTAAGAAAATTCATTAGAGTTTAAACAAAAAAGCCTCCAGTGAAGTTAAAAAGATAAATAAAGAAAAGACTCTTAACACTCTGTAAAAAATGAAAAACTGAGTTTTTTTATAGGAGAAATAGCAGACGCTAGGCGTAAGTTCCAAGAGTCTACTTCAACAACTCCAAAGCAACTGGCCATCGTACGATCTAGTTAGAATAATCAAGACGGCCCAAAAGGTTTGGGTCTATCAGACGTTGATCGACTTGTACATATTCGAAGCTAGGTCTAGACATTTTCGCTAGTCTTACGGAAGGGCGACTTTTAAAATCCCCTTTGGGAGAATATCCAACCTGCGTGAATAAGATGGGCAAGTTCGACGGAATTCTTGGGCATGGATCTAGGACCAATTTGTTTACCGTTTGGGCTTCAGCCTCCACTACTAGTAAAACTCTGGAAACTGACGCTTTTTAAGCTGGATGTTATGCATATTTTGCTAATACTTTTCAGTATTAGTCATAGACTATAGCTGCTATTTGTTTCGGATAATGCTATCTGATTGGTCCAGTGTTGACAGATCAGAAGTTTTTCCCCTGAATTCATGTTTTCAAGATAATTTCGGAGTAACGTCGTTATGGGAATATTATCCTAGCCGTTTTTTTTAGAAATCCGATTGCATTGATCGTAAACAACATACGCAAATGTTTACTATTGTCAGCATCTTTAAATTCAGGTAGCAAACATACAATTTCAGGAAGAAATCTAGTTCCATTGGCAGTATACAGGCAGTACATCTAAAATCTTCGGAGCCCCAAGTGTTATGCTTGGCTCGTGGAACTTTCCCACATTATAGAAGTTTTGGTTTGTCTCGCATCGATCTCAATCTCTCAATTGAGGTCTTCCTGGATAGGAGCATGCCTGATGGGGGTAAAGGCCATCACTTTCGATTGCATCACAGGGTACCCCCTGTGACGCAATCGAAAGAAATGTCTTATGGCCGCTTACATTCAAAAATTATGTATTTTTGCCTCATATATCCCTATTTTTATTTTTTTCAGTTTACCACACATTTTAAATGCATTCGCCAAAATCCTTATAGGTCGCAGCCGAAAATTCTTCGGAACCCCAAGTGTTATGCTTGGGTCGTGAAACTTTCCTACTTATATATATATAGACGTTTTTGTTTGTGTCGCATTGATGATCTCTTAATTAAGATCTCCCTGGATACGAGCCTGTATACATATTTTTGCCTTTATATATATATATATATATATATATATATATATATATATATATATATATTTATATATATATATTTCGCAACATCACCCTCTGAGCGGGGGTGAGAGTCACCCCCAAAATGTTAAATGGAAAGGGGGGTCGAGTGATACTTAATTTGAAGGGTTTCCGACCCTGGTTACAACTGCCAAGTTTGAAGCCTCTGCTGTCATTCCCGAAGAAATGGCAGCTTGTCCAAAAAATATATTATATATATATATTTGTAGAAAACATTTCTTAAACGCAAAAATTCCCCATTAATTTACATTTACTATTTTTATTTTCCTCTCGTCCGGAGTAATTATTATTAAAATCTTTTCAGTAGCCTGCACCATACCCTAAATTTAAAGCAGCCAACTCTTGCAGTTAATTTATTAATATTTTTTTTTTTCGACAAGCTGCCATTTCTTCGGGAATGACAGCAGAGGCTTCAAACTTGGCAGTTGTAACCAGGGTCGGAAACCCTTCAAAATAAGGTATCACTCGACCCCCCATTCCATTTTGGGGGTGAATCTCACCCCCGCTCAGAGGGTGATCTTGCGAAATTGAAAATAGGCGCAAAATGTTTCCCCCTCAAAAGCAAAACCGACGGGTCCGAGCGTTTTATTTTTCTTGTCTTGGCGACTTGTTATTTGGGGTGGATACTTTTATTATATATATATATATATATATATATATATATATATATATATATATATATATATATATATATATATATATATATATATATATATATATATATATATATATATATATATATATATATATATATATATATATATATATATATATATATATATATATATATATATATATATATATATATATATATATATATATATATATATATATATATATATATATATATATATATATATATATATATATATATATATATATATATATATATATATATATATATATATATATATATATATATATATATATATATATGTATGTATACAGGGTGTCCCAACTAAAAGTATCCACCCCAAATAACAAGTCGCCAAGACGAAGAAAAATAAAACGCTCGGACCCGTCGGTTTTGCTTTTGAGGGGGAAACATTTTGCGCCTATTTTCAATTTCGCAAGATCACCCTCTGAGCGGGGGTGAGATTCACCCCAAAATGGAATGGGGGTCGAGTGATACCTTATTTTGAAGGGTTTCCGACCCTGGTTACAACTGCCAAGTTCGAAGCCTCTGCTGTCATTCCCGAAGAAATGGCAGCTTGTCGAAAAAAAAAATATTAATAAATTAACTGCAAGAGTTGGCTGCTTTAAATTTAGGGTATGGTGCAGGCTACTGAAAAGATTTTAATAATAATTACTCCGGACGAGAGGAAAATAAAAATAGTAAATGTAAATTAATGGGGAATTTTTGCGTTTAAGAAATGTTTTCTACAAATATATATATATAATATATTTTTTGGACAAGCTGCCATTTCTTCGGGAATGACAGCAGAGGCTTCAAACTTGGCAGTTGTAACCAGGGTCGGAAACCCTTCAAATTAAGTATCACTCGACCCCCCTTTCCATTTAACATTTTGGGGGTGAATCTCACCCCCGCTCAGAGGGTGATGTTGCGAAATTGAAAATAGGCGCAAAATGTTTCCCCCTCGAAAGCAAAATCGACGGGTATATATATATATATATATATATATATATATATATATATATAAAGGCAAAAATATGTATACAGGCTCATATCCAGGGAGATCTTAATTAAGAGATCATCAATGCGACACAAACAAAAACGTCTATACGTCTATATAAGTAGGAAAGTTTCACGACCCAAGCATAACACTTGGGGTTCCGAAGAATTTTCGGCTGCGACCTATAAGGATTTTGGCGAATGCATTTAAAATGTGTGGTAAACTGAAAAAAATAAAAATATGGATATATGAGGCAAAAATACATAATTTTTGAATGTAAGCGGCCATAAGACATTTCTTTCGATTGCGTCACAGGGGGTACCCTGTGATGCAATCGAAAGTGATGGCCTTTACCCCCATCAGGCATGCTCCTATCCAGGAAGACCTCAATTGAGACGAGATCGATGCGAGACAAACCAAAACTTCTATAATGTGGGAAAGTTCCACGAGCCAAGCATAACACTTGGGGCTCCGAAGATTTTAGATGTACTGCCTGTATACTGCCAATGGAACTAGATTTCTTCCTGAAATTGTATGTTTGCTACCTGAATTTAAAGATGCTGACAATAGTAAACATTTGCGTATGTTGTTTACGATCAATGCAATCGGATTTCTAAAAAACGGCTAGGATAATATTCCCATAACCACGTTACTCCGAAATTATCTTGAAAACATGAATTCAGGGGAAAAACTTCTGATCTGTCAACACTGGACCAATCAGATAGGGTGCCTCCGATTAAGTCGGCACCATTGCTAACTTCCTTATTATTGGAGATATGAGGTCGGTTAAATTAGCAAACTAGTAGCATTTTTTCTGCTGATTAAGATAGTGAAATCAGAAAAACAATTGAACATCGCGTCTTCGAGTTATTCCAAAAAATGTATATTTTTTCAATGGAACACCCTGTATATTTTTCGACATAACGTTAGCAAATCGTCCTAAGAATAAAAAAGTTCATATGCACTAATCGCCTAAACCTAATAACAACAAAGTTATAACGATATTTTTACTCACAGTCAAGTTGGCCATGAAATTCCAAATAAAAACAATATTACTTAATTGGTTAGATTTAACTGTCACAGTAAATGAGCAAACACATCACCATCTTGTTCTATGCATTTTCGGACACATTTTAGCACATGCCTCGTCGCCTTTAAAATTGTCCTTCCATCAATAGACGCCATTATTCTCCTTATTTCAATTTTCAGTTCTTCCAAATTTGCATATTTCTTCTTATAAACTTCATTTTTCACGTAACCCCAAAAATAGAAATCAAGAGGAGTTATGTCTGGGGATCTAGGTGGCCAGCGAACTGGACCATTTGTGGCAATCCATTTGTCTCCAAATAATCTCTGCAACATCATTCTTACATCACCAAACTGATGAGGTGGGGCCCCATCTTGCTGGAAGTAAATTAGTTGTCGTGTAGCCAAATTGACGCCGTCCAAATATTCTTCTAACGCCCCAGAAATTATCAGGTCAACATATCTCCTTCCTGTCAAAGTACCCTCATAAAATACAGGTCCAAGTATTTCGCTTCCTCTCATACCACACCAAACATTGACACTAAATTGATGCTGAGGATTTCTGGGATCAGTGAGAAATAAATTTTCTTGCGACCAATAATGGACGTTTTTGCGATTGAACATACCTTTGTTGGAAAAATTGGATTCATCGCTCCAAATAATGTTCTTCAAAATGTCATTATTTCTTTCATAAACATGATGCAACCAATGGCAAAACGCAAGTCTTCTTTCATTATCACCAGGCAACAATGTTTGAATTGGCCGGTACTTATACGGAATAAACTTGTGCTTCTTTAAGATCCGCCATATTGTCACTAAACTAACACCGTAATCTCTTGCTAAATCCCTTGTTGAGTATTCTTTGTGTGCTTCAAAATAGGCTAATATGGTAATTTCAACGTCTTCGCTTATTATAAAAGGTTTTCTCTTCCTTGTCTTTTTAAAAACCTCCTCGTTACTTCTAAATTTTCTATAGAGAACTAAAAAATACCTCCTGTCCGGTAAATTACGAGTAGGGAATCTTCGGCGGTATTCTTGTATTGCCATAGTACTATTTTTCCTACACATAAGGTATGTTTCTAACATATCACATTTTTCAATATGCGTGAACAACATTTTAAAACAAGCTTTAGCAACTAAAACTGTAAATATATTATTTTTCTGCTACAACAAAACGCCCCTCATCTACAAACTGTCATTTATATCGCCAAGCCACCCAATCAATTGTTTTTATTTTTAATTTCATGGCCAACTTGACTGTTAGTAAAATATCGTTATAACTTTGTTATTATTAGGTTTAGGCAGATAGTGCATATGAACTTTTTTATTCTTAGGACGATTTGCTAACGTTATGTCGAAAAATATACAGGGTGTTCCATTGAAAAAATATACATTTTTTGGAATAACTCGAAGACGCGATGTTCAATTGTTTTTCTGATTTCACTATCTTAATCAGCAGAAAAAATGCTACTAGTTTGCTAATTTAACCGACCTCATATCTCCAATAATAAGGAAGTTAGCAATGGTGCCGACTTAACCGGAGGCACCCTGTATATATACATACATATATGTATATATATATATATATATATATATATATATATATATATATATATATATATATATATATATATATATATATACATATATATATAATATATATATATATATATATATATATATATATATATATATATATACATATATATATATATATATATATATATATATATATATATAAGCAGATATGCATTTTTAAAGAATATATCAGAATAAGATGATAAAAGCATTAATATTATTTGTCATTACGATATCAGGTGTAAAATTAATGTGGTTTAAATCATCATACCACATAGGCGTATATTATTTCCTATATTAAAATTTTATGTATGTAAAAAAACGTCGGGAATTTAGTTTTATACGGTTGATTGTGACTACCATTCTTCTGGATATCGAAATGTTATAAAACCAGGCATTATTAAGTATAATTCTATACCTATATTTTAAAATTACTATTATTGCCACTTTATTTATATAACACCCAACTATATGTGAATGTTCTCTTGGTATGCTCTCTTTTGAAGATCAGTTGCCTACCGAAAATACTAATAACCTAATGTTCATGGTGTTTGCTACGTAATTTGAGCTACTGTATAATTTTAAGAATCTATAAAAAGTTAAAACGATAGGAGTATTTCTTTGCATTTTTATATCTTTACCAGCAGTACTTTCAATAGTCCTTTGCTGATACCTGTAATAACTTTTTTAAATAAAAGACAACACTTAAAAAAAACTTTATTTACAGCAATATATAATTTAGAGCCTGTCTAAAATCACTCCGAAATGCCAACAACGTCTGAAGATTATAAGTTTGAAATCAGTTGTGGTGGAGACTTTTCGGTATGCCGGGTCCAACGTCTGCAAGATGCCTTTGTTGGCAGGATAAAGAGATAGATAAAAAGAAGGATATTATATATATATATATATATATATATATATAAAAATAAATATATATATATATATATATATATATATATATATATATATATATATATATATATATATATATATATATATATATATATATATATATATATATATATATATATATATATATATATATATATATATATATATATATATATATATATATATATATATATATATATATATATATATATATATATATATATATATATATATATATATATATATATATATATATATATATATATATATATATATATATATATATATATATATATATATATATATATATATATATATATATATATATATATATATATATATATATATATATATATATATATATATATATATATATATATATATATATATATATATATATATATATATATATATATATATATATATATATATATATATATATATATATATATATATATATATATATATATATATATATATATATATATATATATATATATATATATATATACATATATATATATATATATGTTATCTCACTATTTGAAAAATTCACTTTTTAAAAAACACTTTTTATTAAAATAAAATAAAACAATATGTTCACAACTTTGAAAATCGAATGGACATTAATTATTGTTACAACTTAAAAGAATAATATTATACTGTTCTTAATAAAATCTACATAGTCTATTTATATTAAAAATCTTGCTGAGGTACGTGGGAAACCGGCAAGCATCCGCTGGCTTCCATGGAGACTGCTGACGGTGTTTGAGCGTACTGTCGCAATTCTTGGAAACTGCTGATGTTGGTTTCTGTGAATGACGCAACTGTGTGATAATATGTGGCGACATTCTGGAGGCACGTGGAAGGTCATGGGAAACGGATATAACAGCTTCCCCTTTTAGTGAAAAGTTGGTGCTTTGCAGCTACTTTTAGGACTGAAGTTCAAATGCTTCTTCCTCTTCTTGTGTATTTTCTGGATGGATGCTAGTTCGCCTTTTTGGTATTAGTCTTCTCAACTGGTATGGGGCAAAGCGCTTCGGACTAGGCCTGGGAGGTGATGGAGGATCCTGACTACCAGTTATGGACAGTTTCAGTGGCTTCTTACGTCTACACTTACAGAGGATGTAGAGGATTGCCATTCCAACGACCATTGATATTGTGAGTATCGTAAACCAATGGATATGTTTGGTTATGAAGGGTTCTTTCATCAACTTGTCTAGCTCTTCTGAGTATTGGTCTAGGCGGTGTTGAGCAACGTTCAGGTCATCGGCATTGATGTTGCTGAGCTTCAAGGGTTTGAGCTTTGGGATTTGAGACTGTTCTGGGAACTGTTTGCAGCATTCGAAAGGAATCTGAACAGGATGGCTTTTATAGGTTACATTTTTATATTCCTCCACCAGGTACTTGGAATGAATTCTTGTGCTTCCAATAAAAGCGTTACAGTTTGGTTGTAACTTAAGAAGGGAGTTCGTCTTCAGGATCTGGGTTTCTATATTCCTGGTTCCACATTTTACGGTTACAGGAAGTGGCTCGGAAACTGAGATAAGCCAGTAGTTCGTGGAGATCTCTTGGACGTGGTAATCGGTGACTAGCAATATCGATGTTTGACAGGTTTTCGGTAGTATGTTCTGCTGCCTGAGTAGCTGTGCTTCGCAGATAGCATCACTGTCGATTGGATATTGCAGAAGGTCTGAACAGATCTTAGTGTGCGTCTCGAGTGGCTTGCAGCTGGAGATGTCTTGTGGTAGTACATATAGTAAGGTGTCGTCATCTCGCGCAATGTATTTTTTGTTGTTGGTATTATGTGAAAAAGACCTGTTCGATTGTCCATAATAGGAATAGGAAAAATTCGATACAAAGTGTATGATTCTGGTTCAGTTAGAGGAATTTTAAGAACGAACACAATCCTATTATCGGACTGGTATGATTCTAATTCAATTAAGTCAATATAATTGGCAATATTTGATGAATATATAGGGAGAGGAAGATTATTTTTTGATAAAGAACGCGATATCCCTTGGAGAGAAGTGATCAAATCTCCTGGAGTTATTATAGAACTATGAAGAATTTTCAAACGAGCGAATGTGATGGCATTTATAATATCGTTTAAAGAATCTTCTAGAAAAACATAACTTTCCATTAAAGCTTCGCAAAGATTTAGAGTTTTAATTTGCCCTTCGTAAAACGCTAAGTCATCAGATATGTTCACGATAGCGCTCTGTATAATATCTATGTCTTGGTTGAAGGTTCCTTCATCAATTTGAATCTTTTGAATGGTGGAATTGAAGTTTTTAATTACAGATGAAGTTACCGATATTTGATTTTTAAGTAAGCTTTCAAGTTCGCGTTCATCTCGCGTGATTTTGTTTATACATGCATTGTAATATTCGCCATCGGCTGAATCTAAATTGCCTGTGATAGATTTAAAAATACTACCAATGCCGTTTATTAATCCGCGTTTGTTCCTATAAGATAACTTTTTTGTATCTGCCATGATTTCTCTATATTTTTGATTAACTGCGTTTGAAATTTGGGTTAATAAGCTCAAATGTGTTTTAATTTCTATTTTAAAAGATACAGTTCTAGGGGATGGGTCATTCAACACGTCACTGAGTGTAGTAAGTAATTTGTCGTTGTTTTGTATAGTTTCTTTAAGGGGTTGTAAATCTTTGTATACGAGTAACGTCCACTTATCGTTAGTAATTTTGACAAAATTTTCCTCATGGTAAAATAGTCCAACGGTATTGTTGATTGGTGTGAAGAAGTATTGGGAGAAGACGGCTGGAATAAGCCAAAGGAGTCTGGAAAAAAAAAATAGACTAGTCATAGTATGTCTTTAGCCTATCAAAATATATTTTGGAAATTTGGTTTGTAGAAAGGTTTTTAAGTTTAGCTGAAGTTTGGTAAAGTTCGATAATTTGAAAGGGGCCATTGAATTTATTTTCACTTTTGTCTTTAATTTGCGATTCTTTGACATATACTTTGTCACCAACTTTATAATCGGGTTGTTTATCGGAGACTGATTTGTCGAATCTGATTTTTGATTTTTCCTTTTGGGCGTTTGTTCTAGCTCGTGCGATTTTGTAATATGTTTTCATTTTATTATTTAGATTTCGGATGTATTTGGAGATAAGTTGTTCTTGATTATATAAGGTTTCTGGGGGTCGGCTAGACGTATGGCCGAATATCAGCTCATAAGGGGTGAATCCATGAGTTTTGTTTTTTGTGTTATTATAACAGATGACTGAATAGGGGAGGATATTGAATGGGTGTTCCTCGGGATGTTCTGCTGTGTGAATCCTAATCATTTCGGTTAAAGTGGCGTGGAATCTTTCGAGCGATCCATTTGATTGCGGATGGCTAACACTTGAAAAGGTTAACTTGACGTCATAGAGTGTGCACAGGTCTTTCATTAATGTGTTATCAAACTCACGGCCATGGTCACAGTGGATCCGTAGGGGAGTTCCATAATGTTGAAAGAATAGCAGGAGTGTATTGACAATCGTTGAGGCTTTTTTATCCGACGTTGGGTACGCCTGTGTGAACTTGGTTAGCTCATCTCGGATCGTAAGGGCATAGTTACGAGTTGGATACTCGAAGATGTCAATATTGATTCTTTCGAATGCAGTTTTTGGAGTTTCTGTTATGACTAGGGGCGTACTAAGATTTTTCCTACAGATTTTAACTTTTTGGCAGATTTCACAGCTTCGAATGAGTTTTTCGACATCTTTAGTTAGTCCGGTCCAATTGTATTTTTGTCGAATGCGTTTGACAGTTTCATTAATACCGCGATGAAGATTCTTTTTGCCAGTATGGTGTTGATCTAAAATTGTGGGTATTTCATCCGGGTCTGGGGTTCTTATGAGGTTATGGCATATTTTTAAGTTAATATCTTTATCAGAGAAAATGAATGAAAATATTTCGAGGATGGGAAGTTGTAAATTATTTTCGATACAATAGGTTTTAGAAAGATCGAATTTATCTTGACATTTATAGATAATATAGAAAAGCTGCTGGACTACGGTATCAGTATTATACGACAAGGGTATTATGAAATATTTGCGGTCCTTTACACTCTTACTAGACAGGGTGTTTACCGTAAGCGGGGCAAAATCATAGTTTTCCTCAAATAGGTCCTCTATAATTTTAAAATGAAAATCTTCCATTTTAGTTTGCCAAAAGAAAGTGACAATATTTTTGTTTGATTTGTCCAAAAATTGATCATTGGAAATTCAATCAAAGGGCGATGATCTGTTACCAAAACAAATTTTCGACCAAAAAGATATGGTCTGAAGTGTTTGACAGCCCATACAATGGCTAATAATTCTCTTTCTATGGTAGAATACTTTGTTTCAGCACTACACAGAGTTCGAGATGCATATGCTATCGGAAGATCTTTTCCGATGGGACCTTGAGATAAGACGGCTCCAATAGCGAATGCGCTAGCGTCTGTGGTTAGCAAGAAAGTTTCTTCGAAATTGGGGTAAATTAAGATTGGGTCCGATGTAAGTGCCTTTTTCAGGTCAGAAAATGAGGTTTTGCATTCCGCGTCGAATGTGAATGGGACGTCCTTTTGTAATAACTTGGTCAGGGTTTTGATATTTTGGCAAAATTTGGGATGAAGCGTCTGTAATATCCAGCAAGACCTAAGAATGACTTTATTTCTTTAGGATTTGTTGGCATAGGAAATTTCTGAATGCATTCAACTTTGCTTGGATTAGGTTTTACTCCACTTTGGGTAATAAGGTGTCCTAGATAAGCAACTTCCTTTCGAAGGAATTCGCATTTATCAGGTTGGATCTTTAAGTTGGCTTTGCGGAGACGCTTGAAGACTTCTGTTAGTCTTGAAATATGTTCATGTATTGTTGGAGAGTACACGATGATGTCATCCATATACACTAAGCAACGTTCATTTTGAATACCGAGAAGGATGTTGTCCATGACTCTTTGGAATGTGGACGGGGCATTCTTTAAACCGAATGGCATACGGACGAATTCGTAATGGCCATTTTCAACAGAGAAGGCAGTTTTCTCGATGTCTTTTGGATTGATCTCGATCTGGTGGAAACCAGAGGCCAAGTCGAGGGTTGTGAAATATTGACATTTCCCTAATTGATCGAGAAGGTCGGAAATGTTCGGAAGAGGATATTTATCAGCTATAGAAAGCTCGTTCAGCTTGCATCCAATTTTTTGGGAACAACCCAAACCGGGGAGGACCATGGAGAGATGGACTGGCGAATAATTCCTTGCTCTAACATTTTATTTACCTGGCTTTTTACCTCTTCTTTATGAATGTGAGGATATCTATATGATTTGGTAAATACGGGCCTTGAATTATTAGTATCTATAGAATGTTTGATCTCGTTGGTAAAAGATAAATTATCGCCTTCTAAATAAAAGATATCGGAAAATTCGAGACATAGGTTAGTTATTAAATCGTTTTTTCGTTGTTTTAATGTTCGGTGCGTAACTGGTCTTTAATAATTGAGCGCCTATCTAAAACTGCGTTTTGTATAGGGTAGGTATTTAAGTTAAAAATTGTTTCAGTATCAATTCCAGGGTCAAAAGGTTCGATATTTAAATTTGAAAAGTCGATTGTTTTTTCTATAGCATTTGAGTTAATTATAGATGTAATAAAATTGGAAACCGCGTTCATTAACCTTAACCAGGGCATTTGGCAATCTAACATTTTCTTTGACATATGCGTGAAAAAGCATCCGTATTAAATAGTTCGCACTTGAGTTTGAAAATTTTTTTTCAGTTCTAGCCTCTATAGAAATTTTATTACGGTTTTTAATGCATTCTTGTACATCTGTATATGGCTGTAGTTGTGGTTACTTTGTGAAGGGGCATAGTTTTAAAATTTGTAATAAGTTGTTTTGATTTCAGATCTACAATACATTCATAATGTTCCAAGAAATCCAATCCTAATATAAATTTCCAAAATATATCTAAATTGCAAATATACACTTTGTGTGGATCACCAATAGTAAAAGGTTTGTAGATTGAGATATTGAAAGTTTTTCATCGGTAATTCCCTGAATAGTGACATTTTCGGGAAATCGTGTAGTAAATTTTTGTACGGTGTTTTCCTTAAATATAGAAATGCCTGAACCGGTATCAATGAGAAGTTTGAATTGTTTTGATGCGTCATCGATATAATATAGATTCTTGGAATTTACAGTAAGAAGAGGACTTAAAGAAACACTTGTTCCGGGAAATTGAGATTTGGATCCATATTCTCTAGATTGAGTGTTTCTATTGTTGAATGATCTCGGTCATTGGGTTCTGGGGTGAACTGGATCGGTATTTAAAGGTAGAAAATCCTGGTAATTACTAGTGTCATTTGAATAGTTTATATCTTGGTAAGATTTCCTCTGGTTGGAAAAATCAAAAATATAGAGAAATTTTCGGCGGTGTACTGATCGTATTCGGGCAAATAATTCTCTGAGGAGCATTCTTGTCTTGTATTAACATGATGCGTCTTAGCTGGTTGAAAATTGGGATTTTTGAATTATTGATGGCCTAAATTGTGCTTGGTTTGTATTTTGGCTAGGATTATTTGGTCTATTTTGTTAAAAAAATTTGGTTGATATTGTGATCTTTGAGAATTCGAGCTTACTTGAAAAATCAAATTTGTAACTTCATCTGAAATTATTATTTTGGGGAAAATTAGAAGAAAGTTGCCAATATTGTATGAAGAAACCTGTTACAATTGGAACACTTTAATTGTTGTGGCTGGTGCGTCTATCATGAGGACTGGGTTTCGGAATAGTTGGTTTATTAACTTTTTGATTTTCGAAATACAAATTGAAGTTCTCTCTAAATTCTTGATTGTGCTTTTAAAAGTGACTTTGGATTACTAGCACGGATAAGTTGTTTTTCTACCGGTAAGAAGTGTATTAAACGATATTATAAATGGTCTGAGCATCTTTTTGTTCTTTTGAATGTAGGAATTCTTGGCATAGTTTTAGCGTTCAGGACCTGAAGTCGATTAAAGAATGTAAGGGGCACTTCTCTAGGAAGTTGTCTTAATCGCTGTAGATCGTGTATCAAGGAAGTAAGATCCCTGAATCACCGAAGTATAAATTTAACAATTGTTTAATTTCAAGGTATGAACTTATATTGAACTTAATTAATTAGAATCATACCACGGAGCTTGTTTTTATGTGAATAACTAAAAACACTTTTTGTTGCGTTGTTGCCATGTCGTATGCACAATCCATGCGGTTATAAAATTGCTTAAAGAAATTTGATCACCTTCAAATTCGGGTACAATGGAAAAAATTTCAGAAAGTTTATAAGGTTCAATTTCAATGGTTGTTTGGGTATTATCGAGAGACATTTTGAATTTTAAATGTAGATGCGTTAAAAATAAAAAGGTTTTATCAAAAACGAGTAAAATGAAAACGTTAAGTTATTAAGAATATCGCAAAATAATAAATAGTTTTCCTTTTTGTACCTTTAAGAAAACAAATGGACAGTGAATAATAATATGTTTAAAACCTATTTGAAAAATCGAACAGTATAGAAAAATAAAATCAAATACGAGACGATTCTACGTCAATCGTAATCTGCATCTGGGTTGTCTTGTTCTCGATTACTCCAAGCTTTACGAGTGAGGACTTCTCAGGTTCCTTTTGTTTCGTTATCTCAGTTTCCGAGCCACTACCAGTAGACCTTTTCTTGTTCTAATAGCGTTTAAAACGAATCCTACCGACTGCGCCAAATTGTTATCTCACTATTTGAAAAATTCACTTTTTAAAAAACACTTTTATTAAATAAAATAAAACAATATATTCCACAACTTTGAAAATCAAATGGAATTAAAAATGTTACAACTTAAAAGAATAATATTATACTGTTACTTAATAAAATCTACATAGTTCCCATTTATATTAAAAATCTTGCGAAAGCTCAAACCCTTGAAACCAGCAACATCAATGCCGATGACCTGAACGTTGTTCAACATCGCCTAGACCAATACTCAGAAGACTAGACAAGTTGGTTTCTGAAAGAACCCATTCATATACCATATATATATATATATGGCGATTTATATATATATCATATATCGTTGGTTATATATATATATATATATATGTAAATATATATATATATATATATATATATATATATATATATATATATATCCTCCATATATATATATATATATATAGCGCTTTATATAGTATATATATATATATATATATATATATATATAGCATATATATATATATATATATATAGATATATAATATATATATATGATATATATATAAATATATAAATAAATATATATATATATATATATATATATATATATGTTATATCCGTTTCCCATGACCTTCCACGTGCCTCCAGAATGTCGCCACATATTATCACACAGTTGCGTCATTCACAGAAACCAACATCAGCAGTTTCCAAGAATTGCGACAGTACGCTCAAACACCGTCAGCAGTCTCCACGGAAGCCAGCGGATGCTTGCCGGTTTCCCACGTACCTCAGCAAGATTTTTAATATAAATAGACTATGTAGATTTTATTAAAAACAGTATAATATTATTCTTTTAAGTTGTAACAATAATTAATGTCCATTTGATTTCCAAAGTTGTGAACATATTGTTTTATTTTATTTTAATAAAAAGTGTTTTTTTTAAAAAGTGAATTTTTCAAATAGTGAGATAACAATTTGTAGTTGGTAGGTATTGTTTAAGCGGCTATTAGAAGCAAGAAAAAGGTCTAATGGGTAGTGGTGCATTTTGGACCGAAATGAAACAAATAATAAAGGAACCTGAGAGTCCTCACTCGTAAAGCTTGGAGCCACATCTAGTAACAAGACAACCCAGATGCAGATTACGATTACGTAAGAATCGTCTCGTATTTGATTTTATTTTTGATAACTTGCTCCGTTTGTTTGAATATCATTATTTCCGTGAACCATCGAACTTTAAAATTAGAAAAGGAAGTTAATTTTATTATTTTGTTAAATATATTGAATAACTTAACGTTTTCATTTTACTCGTTTTTGATAAATCCTTTGAATTTTAGACGCATCTACATTTAAAATTCAAAAGGTCCTATACGCTACAACGATTGAAATTGAACCTTAGGAACTTTTTGGAATTTTTTTTCCATTGTACCCGAATTTGAAGGTGATCAAATTTCTTTAAGCAATTTTATAACCGCATGCGATTGTGCAAGTCACATGGCAACAACGCAACAAAATGTTTTAGTCGATTCACATAAAAAACAAGCTCCGTGGTAGTAAGTAGTTGAATTAATTAGTAAGTTGAAAGGTATTAGTTTTAGACCTTGAAGTTCAAACAATTGTTAAATTTACACTTCGGTGATTCAAGGGATCTTACTTCCCGTATATGATTTAGCGATTAATAGAAGCTCCCTACTAGTTGCCCCTTACATTCTTTAATCGACTTCAGGTCCTAACGCTGAAAATGCATGCCAGCACAACCGTCTACATTCAAAAGAACAAGAAGATGCTCAGACCATGTCAGTTGAAACTATGACTCTTAATACTTCTTACCGGTCTAGAGCCACCTTACCAACTTATCCGTGCTAGTAATTCAACGTCACTTTTAAAAGCACAATCAAGAATTCGGAGAGAACTTCAGCTTTTGATATTTCGAAAATCAAAAAGTTAATAACGAACTATTCCTATAGTTGATAGTCAATGGAATCCTAGACTACACCATCAGATAACAATTAGATGTTTGAATTGGTGTAGAATTGGTTATACAGTATCTCAGTGCAGGCAACTTTCTTCTAATTTTGAAAATAATAATTTCCAACTCCAAAAATCCATAACAAATTGCTAAATTTTCAGTATACTGTAATGTATTGTTTCCAAATTAACAACACACACACAATATATATTAAATTTTTGTCAACAAAATAGACCAAATAATCCTAGCCAAAATACAAACCAAGCACAATTTAGGCCATCAATAATTCAAAGAAATATAAAATAAATAAATAGTTTTCCTTTTTGGAATCGATAAATGAAGGGAAGTAATAATATGTTTAAAACCGATTTGAAAAATCAGTAACACAATCAAATACGAGACGATTCTTACGTAATCGTAAATTGGATTGGGTTGTCTTGTTCTCGATGTGGCTCCAAGTGGCGAGTGGCATTTTGTTTTCTTTTGTTCCGTTAGGGATTGGAGTTCCGCGCCACCAGTCAGACCTTTTCTTGTTTGATAATGTTTGACGAGTTGCTCCGACTGTGCCAAAAAATTGTTTATCTCGATTATTTCTTAAAAATTCACTTTTTATATTCATTAAAAATAAATAAAACAATATGTTCAACTTTGAAAATCGAATGGACATTAATTATTGTTACAACTTAAAAGAATAATATTATACTGTTCTTAATAAAATCTACATAGTCTATTTATATTAAAAATCTTGCTGAGGTACGTGGAAAACCGGCATCCGCTGGCTTCCATGGAGACTGCTGACGGTGTTTGAGCTAGATGTCGCAATTCTTGGAAACTGCTGATGTTGGTTTTGGTGAATGACGTAAAACTGGTGTATAAGATGTGGTGGATATTTGCAGGTATGTGGAATGTGTTATACTGGCAAATTGATAACATTATATATATATATATATATTTATTTATATATTTATATATATATACATGTTGGTTATATATATATATATATATATATATAAATATACACACACACACATGCAAATATATATATATATATATGTATATATATATAAATATATATATGTATATATATATATATATATATATATATATATATATATATATATATATATATATATATATGTACAGATAAATATATATCTCTATATATATATGTATATATATATATATGTACATATATATATATATATATATATATATACATATATATATATATACACATGTAGATATATACAGGGTGTTAAGGGTTTGACTACAAATATTTTAACTCGTGATAGTATGGACCATTTTGATTAAAAAAATGCTTAAATAAAGATTTGGTTATCTGCTGGATTTGAGAAAAGAGGCCTTAGTTTGTATATTTTGTTTTATTAATTTTTAGGATTGTCAAGTATTGAATTGGTTTATTAGGTGAAATAATTGATTATATGCTTTTCTACAAAATGCTTACAATTTTTTTCTTTATCTGAACGGCCTAAATTTAAATAAATAAAATTAGTAATTTGTTTGATGTCATAAAAATGCTGATTGGAGAGGCAGCTTTGTGTCTGATAAAACGGAACAAGCAGGCTTCAACTCATAGTTATTTAATAAACATCAGTTGCTTGTTTTTGGTCTTTTCAATTTTATGATTTTTCAGCCGTATAAAGCAATTCCATACATACATAAAAATGTATACACATTGGTATATGTATTTGAATGAGTCTCCTCCTTCACAATCCCCCATCCCTTTGCCCTGGCTGACTCCCTCTGTCACAGGTTGGATTGTTTGAATTTTAGATGATGAAAATGTTTTAGTTTAATGTTGTCTTGTTGTAGAGAAAAAGATGGTCATCTGCCTGAGAATTTATTTTGGAGGGGTGGGTTATTTACTGGACTTTGAAAGCGGTTTTGAAAGTCAGTTGTTTACCTTGAGATGTGTTAATGGAGGTCCGTAATCAAGTGCTGCATTTGTGCCATTTCTCTATAAGTTTATATAACGTCCATATAAAAGACTTGGTTAGTATAGAAACCACATATTCAAACGCGAATTATATGCAATGAGATCTTGCTCAAGACATTATGTGTGTACTTAAAAGTGTTTTTAGGTAATGGATTTTTTTTCAGCTTCAGAAATTATATATTAAATATCAACTAAAAAAAATGAAGTTAATGACAATACGTTTGGGAAATATTCAGTAACATCGTATAATAAGAAAAAAACACATAATCAAACTTTTCAATCATTTTTTAATGCCTGCTGTTGAAGCCTTTTTTCCTCCAGATTCTTGGGAACATGAATATTTTATAGTAAATTTGGTTTCTAGTTCATATATAGGTTAGAGCTTGGAAAAGTGTCTGGAAAAATTTAGGACCAACTATCAAATTTTGGAGTGTTGGAATAATATTTAATATTAAAGTCATGCTACTGTTGTAATATGCCATATTGAATAAAAAAATTATAATAAAGGAGTTGTTAGACATAGTCTGTAGTAACAATATTCTGCGATATTTATTTCTTATTAGATATGGGTGATTATCATTGAAGAATAGGATTTCTAGTCGTGGAGCATCTTGAGCTACGATAACCATTTTTCACATCCGACATTTGGCTGTACAGCTAAGAATAACGTCTGAAGATATTATTTCACTTTTAAGTCAGTTTGAAGCTGGTGACCTGATAAAATTTATTAAATATTTGAAGGATTCAACAAATTTATCTGTAGGAGTGCAGATTTGTGAAAAATGTATGGATGCATTATTTGGAGCTTTCCAGAAATGCTTGAGGAGCTACTAAAGGATTAAAATTAAACATATTTCAAATGATATTATTGATAAATTTAGATGATTAGAATTTGGTTGTTTAACAGTACATGTACAAAAGAACAAGTGAAAATTAATGAGAAGCATGGTATGTGCTTCCTCAGCAAGAACAATGGTGGCCAGAGTGACTTACAAGAACATATGGTTCCGACGACCAACGTCATGTTGAAATAGTCGATAAAATGGATGTAGATTAAAAGAGATTTTTAAATAGCTGTTTTATAAATAAATATTTACTTATCACCTTATTTTTTTATAATATATAAGTAGGAAATCATTATACAATAATTCAGTGGTGCTTATTCAAATGACTGTAGTGTTACCTACATAGTCGATCAATTTGGTTGAAAACAATGCGTAATCGGATTGACGCGTCGCTCCACCGGGATTGTTTTAATGGTTATTATTATGTATTCCAGTGGCAAGAGCAGCTTAAACTAATATTGCTTCTCCAAGAAAAAGTAATGATGTCGCTACAAAGGAGTATGTTATTAAGTAGTAGTTACAACACTACATAAACAAATGGTAGAACTATTAAATAAACGTAAATATAACATTGTAACGTATTTCGAAAATAAGTTTGGTGAACTGGGTTGCGAAATATATAATTAAAAATGCTTATAAATTACTACGAATAAAATGTTACAATTTAAAGTCTTCAAAAATTTGTGCCGAAATAAAGTACCTCTCGTGATGACAATGAGTAAGTTATTGTTTTTTACCGAAAAGCCTAATTCAATTGTATCAGTATTTACAAATAAGTTTGAATATGTTGTATTGATTTAGAAGTAATTTAGTTATTAGTCCAGTGTATGAATTAGTTGAGTTGGAAACTTAAATTATTTTACAAATAATTGATTAACATTATTCTTCTTAAGGCAAAAAGGTACTTTTTTCCACTAAATAAACATTTGGACTATTTGTTTTTTGCAGTTCAGCTTCATAAAAACATCTTTTTATAGGTTGACCTTCTGTTGATTCCAAGAGGTATATTGGTGGATTGGTAATGTGCAGTTTTTCTTGCGATTTTAAACTGTTCCATAGCCCATAAGGGTGTATAGCCGTTATTGGAGGGTACTTTCATATTTACTGAATGCAGTAATGCGGGTGGTTGGTTTAACGATAATTGGTTTACCGCTTAATTGTATACCGTTATGTTTGTTGTTATGTTTTCGTTACCGATAACAAATTTGGCTAACCTCTCGGTTGTATCCTTATAAGAGATAATTTTTGAGTGGTTATTATTTAATTCAACGATCGCCGCTTATTTTGGTATTGTATGTGTTGAATAATGATTAATATTGTATTCCTTAACAAGATTTTGAAATGTGTTATAAAAAAATCCTTTTATCTTGGTCGCTTTCAAATTTTATTGAGTATATCCGGATTCTTCTAATAATGTCTTTCATTGCTTTAGTGACTTCAACCCCAGTTTGTTTTGATGCCAAGCATAATATTTGTGTAGGTATTGATGCACATGATCGATAACGATAACGATAACCATCGTTTTCATTTGCATACCGTTGCATTTCTGCCAATCCATTTTAATAAAATTTTTCAATTCAAATTTATCTTGTGCCTGAGCAGCTCTAATTTGTTTAAACTTTTTTAACGCCATCTGTAACCCCGAGGCGGATTAGCTATTAGATCAATATCATCATTCATTGGTGAAGGTGATGTTACTAGAGTATCAGGCAACTGTGAGATGAGCATTCACTGATCTTACTCTGTGAATATATAGTTATCGAAACCCTTGCGATCTTTCTAATTTAAATCACTGTCTTTATGAATAACGTGAACAAATCGAAAATTATTGAAGCATTTAGCACACATCTAGAAAATTGTGTATTTTTTGAAATTGTGATAGGTCACATCTGGTGATACATGATCAGAAAAAATATGGCGTAGTTGGATTTATCCCGTTTGAGGAGATGTCATCAAATTGGCACTATCAACTAATTGCGGCTTAGGAAGAGGTTCTGGCTTAGAAACATTATCCAGTTGTTCATGTTGTCCCATAAAACCGAAACGATATATAAGCATTCGTTTACATTATCCTTCAAAACACGAAACACTAATCGTTTATCACATGGTTTTCACCATACCTGTCGTTTTGCGAAAGGAGTTCAATTGGTGTGAAATTTTTTTTTAGATATTCATATCTGGGTTGATATGGGCGACTGTTAATATACGTAAACATTTTCAAAGCGCAATCCTAAAAGGGGAGCAAAGCAAATGCTTAATATTGCTTTTTCACAATTACAAGGTCCTATTGGCGTGTCGACGCTTCACATTCATTCCTACATGTCCAGATCCGACCTTTGCATCAAGATTAGCTATTTCTAGTTTATGTTTAAGCTTTACAATAAGCATTAGTTAAAAAAATACATCTTGATGATTGCTCTTCAACGCCTTGAGTTCAAATGCTGTCCGTCAAACAAAGTGAGCGCTCTCGACATTCAGGTAGGACTGGGTGTGGCATAGTGAATTCATTAATTAATAAACTTTCTTTTGAATGAGATTTCCCGTATGATATTGTGGGCCCGGACTTTAAAGCAGTTAGCAGGTGATTTAAAACTAACCGATTATATGTAGTTAATCAATGCGTATTCAGAAAACCAAAATAACTTAAGTTCAGTGATCATTAAGCCGATCACGGTTTCTTGAAGATGTTCAAGCCATCACAGGACACGGTGCAAGTGAAAAAACTTCTGTTTCGTTGGTAAACAGGCGAAACAACGTTTTGGCATGGGTGTTACAACGCAGACACCTAAAATGAAGAAGTATTCCAAAAGAAAACGACATCGCGGTAGTAGATCTGTCAAAGAGAGCAATACGTAGTCTAGTTGAAACGTTAGGCAAGTAAACATAACCA
>JAUTXW010001375.1:0-31577 GCA_030620095.1 Kuschelorhynchus macadamiae
GTTTTTAATTTGTAGCCAATATGAAGCAAACATTCAGACGCTCTTATTCGGGCATGTAATGTAGATAAACCAAACCCATAATTTCCTTTTTTGCGTGCTTGAGGTCAGTTTATTATTCATTAATTTTGGCGTTGCACCACAGATATAACACGTCTGCGAAGATTTAGTGTCTGTCGTTGTATGTTACACAGTTTTCCGTCTACCATTGTTAGATGCAGCTGATGATGAATATTTATCTGAATATTTTCAATAAAAAAGTGGTTGGGAGTAATTTTAATCTTGTTTTTCTAACTCATCGATCCTTGTTTAACCATTTCAAGTTGTTTCATAGAAATTATAAATTTAATTGGCCGACAAAGTTTTGTAGAAGACGGGCGATCATTTTTGCCACTTAAATAAATTTTATTGTCTATAGGCTGAAGCCTAATTGGCACCAAGGAAAATACAAATAAATATTCGTCATCAGCTTCTGGGCCTTGAAACTTTTGTTTGTACCTGCTGTTGGAGAACTTCCATCACCCATACTTACTTGTTACTTGTTGTCCTATGAAGAACCTCCCCAAAAGATTTACTTGGTCTTCCCAATCGGTTATCCGCCTTTTCTTTAACAAGAGGTGGTACAACGTCAAAGCATAGAGAATTGTCCAACCAATCGCCGTACTTCTCCAAAAGCGATCCATCCTTTTTCCTGCTCTCATCCATCTTGCGTTTACTTTATTATTAAAATCTTTTATAATTGATTTCCAAAGAGCACGTGTCTCCAACGAATTAGTATCAGTTACAATTCCAAGATGGTTAAGAACCAATGTATAGATTTCTTCCTGCGATTTTCACCGGGACAACTAAACCACATTTCAAACAATGTTTGTTTTGATAAATTGTACATTTTTATCTAAAAGAGAAATAACTCTTTAAAGCCTAGCTTTAAATCACCTATACAAACTTGACTAAGCAAAATATTTTTGTACATACATATTTAACGGGTTTCAAATAATAATAACGCATAAAAACGCATTTTACCCTGCGGGATCTCTCCATATTTTTTTTTTAACAAAATCTAAGTTTTTTTATTTTTGTTTTAAATTAACCCTTAGAATACCAAGCGGGGTGCAAATGCAAATGCAAAAGATACCGCCATTAAATTTTAAGTCCTAATTTAATAATTTTTTTAGTTAAAAAATTATTGAATAAATTTTATTGCATACCGGAAATTTTTAAGTCCCTTACATTTTCCCTCAGGGCAAATTTTGCGATTTTTTGCGATTTTTTTCAATATAGAATTTAAAAAGAACATATTTTAATTTATCAAAAAATTCTTGTTTTTATGTTGGCACTCGTTGGCCCCTTTTTGTATTTTTAGCCCGCACAAACATAAAACTAATTCTTATTGGTACTTACCCATACAAAATTACTTCAGACACCAAAAAATCACAACAAACTAATTGCAAACGCTAATTTGACACACAAGGTTCAAAGAGCACTTAACCCTTTATCTGTTATATACGTTTGTTTTGATTTATCCATGGCCCGCTTGACCAAAAAGAAATGCCCAAGTGACGCTGCTTTTTTAATAAATTTAATAGATTGCAGTAAATATTTTTGTTATGTAACTTTGCATATTTCTGAAAGAATACCCTGTGGAATCTTATGTAAAAAAATATGATTTCTCCTATTTCTATATGTTTTTAAAAAAGTAGTAATATTAAAAATTAGGTTTTGTGAAGTGACTTTTTGCAACCTAGTTTTGAATTTGGGCCCACAGTGCACAGGTCGGTGCGGCATATAGTAGACGCGCTCATCTTTTATTTTTGATTCGTTAACGATTTCGGCACAACCTAATTTAAAATATTCGTGCATAGCTTTGTCATATTCGAAAAGTTTATTGTTTTTACAAAGTCTATTTATTAAAGTTTTTACTCGCACTAATGTCCCTGTGTAATTAGAGTCTAATTTGTTATCATTTTGCCACGGCAATTTAACCTCGTATCTAGGGTCCTTAAACTTAACATTATTTTCTATAAAACTTTCGCTAAAATTGTCCAATGTCTTTGTTTTTTCGTTAATACCAATGAAGTCCCAAATAATTTTAAATCAAAATTGCTATCGTTACTCTCGAAATCACCTTCTAACACTTGTACATTTAAAATTTTAGCGATGTTGAAGTTCACTGAAAAGTCCGTGCCATTACAACAATTACCAGTACCGTGAATTGTCCACCTAAATTCCGTATTAATCGCGGTGAGTTTGTCCGATAAATATTTCGTTTCATTCTTCACAATTGACCGATAATTATCGGCGCCTATAAGTAGAGAAATACCATTTTTTGTTAAGCTTTGCGTTCCTATATCTGCTAATGGATACCTTACACCGAAACTCCTAATTAATGGATCATTTTGTGAGGGAGGCTTCACAGAATCGAAACATATTTCTGGAACCTCAATAGCATCTATATTTATAATTTTACTATCAAACTGACTCCTTAATGGTACTCGTATTTTTATTACAAAATTTAGCGACACCTTGCTGTGAACTTCCAAATGAACAAATAGAATGTTTGTTTATGTTTACCAACTACAGGCAAGCCAAGCTCTCGTGAAACGCACTGCTTTATAAACCCTTGCTTGCGCTTTCCTTCCCCTTAGATGCACTTCTAACTTAGCCACAGCCTCAACTGCACTACTCTCATATTCCGTTATTTTCACGCACTCCGATTCAAGGTTATCGTCGATCAAAGTCGGTATAATTTTTGCATTCAGTCGTTCAAAGTAAGGCGTACCGATTTTATTCTTTCGCATAATACAGATAAATCATTTAATTCTGATTGTGAATTAATAAGTTCGTTCACGGAATTACACAACTTAGTGAGCTGCCCACGATAGGCTTTTCGTAGCGTTAAATCAGCCTTTGATTCTATTTTAAAAAACTCGACAGGGTAAATAATCCGGATCCGATAACTCAGCAAAGAATATTTCGATCAAACGTTAGCAAATTATCAAGAATTCTGAACACTTCCCGGGTTTCGGTACCAAAATATTAAATACATACGGTATTTACGTGAAATAAAACACCCTGGTTCGTAAACAAGTGTTATAATATAGTAATGATAATACAAATCTCTCTTGCCGAGTTAAATAAAATAAAAATTACGATTCCGTTATAATTATGTCTCTCACGTTTTGAGACATTCGTCAATATACTAAACTTGTTATTAAAAATCGCAGTCTATTCCTTTAGCGAAAATATGTGAAGAGTCGTCACCTCGGAATCTATTTTTAGAAACACGCCCGAATGCAGGTAAACCCTACGTGCACAAAAAATAGGCCTATTATTTGCTCGGTGTTCATAGCAGCTTATATTATTTATAACATAGTACAGACTAAAAAAATAAAATTTGCGGATGAAACACATTTGACCCAGTAAAAAAACAAAAATTGACCAAATTTCCTAGAATTTTCAAAACATTGCAGTGCAAAAACTCCTTAATATGGTATTAGAAATGAAAGGATTCTTACAGCGTTGCCAAATTGCCTTATAGTTCTTGATTTATGATATAAATATCTTAAACGTTCCCAGTGATTGAGCTGTACCGTTTTTTATGTTATGGCTTTAATGATAATGCCCTCGGCACCTAACCTGGTCCTAACCCTTTACTGTTTCACCTTGTACCCCTAATGACAATGTTTCAACTATGCCACAAAATATTATTAACAACCCTAATAAACAATAATGAATTCTTTGCTGATAAAATGAAATTAAATTTAGCAACATTGCTTCTTGAATACGAGGAAATGGCCGATTAATTAATCATGAAGACGTTTATAACCGCAGTTTAAAAAAAGAAAAGACTCTGTTTATAGCTTTATATTGCCTTACAAAGTTACAACTATTTGTTATGCTTTTTTTTTGCAAAAAAGTGGTTCATCCGCAATTTTTTTTGCTGAAATGTGCTTATTTCGCCGTAAGCTCTACAGTGAATCCAAAACAAGTGCGAATATTAAAAATACCTAATCTCTACAAGAGCCGAAAGTTTTTATGAACAAAACTTAGGAAAAGCTATGGGATCTCCGCTGTACCCAAAAGTAGCCATTAGCCAATATATTCATGAATCATTCAGGAAGAAGACTTAAGGTCGTTTTCATTAAAGCCAAAATCGTGGTTTAGATATGTATTGTCTCGACATTATCTCGTCTCGTTTCGGCACCATTGAATTTCTCAACACTCGAGGCGAGAAGAGAATAAAAATGTTTGAAATGAAACAATAACAGCTTCCTTGGACAATAGAGTTGAACGTTTATTACTAAGCCAACGTTTCGGCACCAATTTGTGCCATCATCAGGGCTAAAACACAAAGGAACGCTCTAAATCTAATTATATACTTAAAGCAAAAGGTAGGTGAACTGAAGCACATACATACAACATGTTCACATCTACGCAGATTAAAAACAGAAAAAGGAAAAAAAAAACAACACTTAGGGTATTATTGTGACAAACTGTTAAAACAAAGAGATAAAACCAACTCATCTGAGGTCACTTGGGAGTTTGCTTAATTAGTTTAATTGTTAATTTACTCTAACTTGATACCTGGATAAACAATGAATTAGGTTTTTTCCCAATACTTGTTGTAATTTCTTGAATTTGACTCACCTAGTAAATTCTAATTACTTATGTAGTCTAAATAGACATACATATTGTTGTTACTTCACAAACACAAAATAAAACAACGAACGAGCAGAGGAATTTTATGCCGCTGAGAAGAATAAAGGTTTTAAACTATATGATCAAAAATATGTATTTGCAAATGCGTGGTGTGTAGTACTTATGTATAGGTGGAAGTGGAGAGGAAGCAGGCGTCGATCGATATATAGATGCACAGTGGATACCGGGGGAGGCGCAAAAGTTAGCTTAGGTGTTTAATGATATTGTGGTAAACTATATTGAGATTTTGAACATCTGTATTTAGATTGACAGTATTCTCAGTTTTTTGTATATGTGCCATTTCGAGAAACAGCCTCTTTTTTGTATTAGGTTCTTCATCTAGAATTATTGTTTTTGAAAAATCAAACAGATGTCCCTCACTAAAGTGATGGATTGCTAAGCCACTTTTTGGGTTGTCCCTGTATATAATGTTGCAATCTCGTTTATGTTGTGCTAAGCGTTTGTTAAGCAATTGTGTGGTTTGACCAATATAGAAGGACTGGCAAAAAATTATTTGATTGTAACGTGGTTCGTAGATTAATTATCCCAACTCTTTGATCAATACTGTTCTAAACAAGAAACCTCCTTCTCACTTTTCTCTAATTAACCAAACCGATCGACCGAATTCAAATACTAAAAAATACTTCAAGATGCCATATATCCATAACTTATCTGAATCCCTTGCTAAGAAGCTAACCACTCAAAATTCTCAAATTGCTTTTTACAATACTAAAAAAACAGGCAAAGCATTTTCAAAGATAAAAGAACCCATAAACTCATTAACACGCAATAATATAGTGTACAGAATCCCGTGTGGACATTGCCAGTCCTTCTATATTGGTCAAACCACACAATTGCTTAACAAACGCTTAGCACAACATAAACGAGATTGCAACATTATATACAGGGGCAACCCAAAAAGTGGCTTAGCAATCCACCACTTTAGTGAGGGACATCTGTTTGATTTTTCAAAAACAATAATTCTAGATGAAGAACCTAATACAAAAACGAGGCTGTTTCTCGAAATGGCACATATACAAAAAACTGAGAATACTGTCAATCTAAATACAGATGTTCAAAATCTCAATATAGTTTACCACAATATCATTAAACACCTAAGCTAACTTTTGCGCCTCCCCCGGTATCCACTGTGCATCTATATATCGATCGACGCCTGCTTCCTCTTCACTTCCACCTATACATAAGTACTACACACCACGCATTTGCAAATACATATTTGTGATCATATAGTTTAAAACCTTTATTCTTCTCAGCGGCATAAAATTCCTCTGCTCGTTCGTTGTTTTATTTTGTGTTTGTGAAGTAACAACAATATGTATGTCTATTTAGACTACATAAGTAATTAGAATTTACTAGGTGAGTCAAATTCAAGAAATTACAACAAGTATTGGGAAAAAAACCTAATTCATTGTTTATCCAGGTATCAAGTTAGAGTAAATTAACAATTAAACTAATTAAGCAAACTCCCAAGTGACCTCAGATGAGTTGGTTTTATCTCTTTGTTTTAACAGTTTGTCACAATAATACAATAAGTTGTGTGTATGTGTGTATGCCTACATGTATGTATGTGTATGTATATGCATATGTATGTGCTTCAGTTCACCTACCTTTTGCTTTAAGTATATAATTAGATTTAGAGCGTTCCTTTGTGTTTTAGCCCTGATGATGGCACAAATTGGTGCCGAAACGTTGGCTTAGTAATAAACGTTCAACTCTATTGTCCAAGGAAGCTGTTATTGTTTCATTTCAAAGATTAGGATTAGTGGACGAAAAACCTACCATAGAATAAAAATGGCGAAACGGGACCAGATTCTCATCTCGTCTTGACTTTTAATAAAAGAAAACAACAACTTATAGATATAATTACATTATTATATACAAAATTATTCGATTTTGCTCTACTACAACGTTGCTTTGCAAAAATTTAAGAATGTTTCTCATACATTAGTGTTTTTCAAAAAATGACATATTTTTCTTATATTACTTCCTTCATAAAACGGGTGTATTGTAATCGTGAAAAAATTACCCTCCGAGATTTTTTCAGATCTTTACGTTTCGGCCTGTCTGTTCCCGGCATAGCTAAAAAACTACTTACCCGATTGACCTCAAATTTTGGTCAAACAGTAAGGGTCGTATGGGGATGACCTGGTTTTGGTAAAAATCCAATATGGCAAAACAAAATGGCTGCCTAGTGAAATGTTAAAAAAATTTATCTCAAATTTTGCACAAAAATCAAGTATTATTTAGGAATCAACCAAAGCCCATTAACTCTATAGGTTGCCTCGAGCGATCTTGACCTATCCCAACCCGGTGTGAGCGATCTACGTCACTCGGCGACCAGCACGGCATTGTCCATATCTCTTTTGTGTGCGTTTAATTACATATATTATTCTTTTTTTGTTCAAAATTAGAACCTTTTTGTTACAATAAAATGCAGCTTTCAAGATATAAATTATTATAATTTTAAACTTATATTTAGTGATGTTGGTTCAAATTTCAACCAAGTTTTTTTGCTGAGTGCATTTCAAAAAAGTTCGCATCGTATTTAAAAAACTATGATGTATTTTTAAGGTCTCAAAAAAATATTCTTGTAAAAAATTTTAGCATGACAAATACTTTCACCCATAACTTTAGAAAATGTACATTTTTTAACAAGGTGTCCCAGTAGGGTGTTCTTGGTTTTGGTGATATAAATGTTAGTATATAGGATGAATACTTAAATAGTTTTTCATGTATGAAACACCCTATATCGTCTCTATTTCTAACCGGTACCAAGATATCAACCGAGAACACACTATGGGGACACCTTATGTACGTTATAAGTATTTTTCATATTTTATTAACTATAGGTATACTAGCTACGGTAACAAATTAAAAATTCAGTTAATACTTTTTTTCATTTTTTTATACAGCTTTTCGTAGAGGTCCACTTCAGAATGGCTTCTTTTCTTTCCTTCACCAGTTCGTTTAAATATTTCATTCTTATAAACAACCTTTGCCTTAAGAACAACCTTGCGGCATCTAGGTTTATGTTGTTGTGTCTATTTGTAATTATTTTCAATGATTTTTCGGTTATTTTGATTCTCTTCCTTATTAATATTAATCATTAATTAACTAACATTAAAATGTCTTAAAACTTTTACTTAAGGAACTAAAAATATACTCTAAAAAACACAACTGACAATTATGGCAACGAAAACGTTAACCTGAATAAGCAATAACCTGGCCGCCCTGTCAGATCGGGTCGCCAGTCGACGTCACGACCTCCGCCTCACCCGCGCGTCCCCCTTGCCCGACAGGTGCTCATCGAGGTAACCTTATAGAGTTAATAGGCCTTAGGAATCAACTGGTAAAATGTTGGTAGGAATCTAAGATAGCAGAACAAAATGGCGGCTTAATAAAATATTTAAAAATTCAGCCTGAAAAACTACTTAGTGAACTGATTTCAAATTGTGTCCAATAACTAATTGTAGTATAGAGATGAACTAGTAAAAGCGTGATACCAATTCAAGATGGCAGAACAAAACGGCGGCGAAATAAAATTTTTGTATTCTAAAAAAATCACCCTCTCAGGTTTTACATATATTCGCGTTTTGGCGACGCTAGATGCCAAAAATATGTTTTATCGAGTTCATCGGTCCGAGTGTCTGTCTGTCTGTCAGTTCGCGGCAGAGCTTAAAAACTACTCATCAGATTGACTCCAAATTTTAACCAAAAATTAAAGCTCACATATAGATGACCTGGTAATATTTTGGTTAAAATCCAATATGCCGGAACAAGATGGCGCACAGTGGCGAGCCGTAATGCTATTCAGTGGCCAATACCTCCAAACTATTGTTAAAGTAAAACCTTCAACTATTTGTTTTTTAATTCAAAGTTGATATAAATAGTGCTAAATAAAAACCGTCAACCCGAAAATGAAGTGTTATTAGGTTGTATATGGATTTAATTCCAATAAAGAGTAATTGAAATCAATTTTGAACTTAAAATAACAAGACAAAAAAAATTAAAGTTTCATAAATGTATGATCAAAAGGATGCCATTATTTTTTTATTTCATGTTAAATAGATGATTTCTTCGAGATAATATGTATAAGAAAAATATTTTCTTGTTTATTTAACACGCTAATAGCAAATAAAATGTTTGGTTCCACATGATGCTTTATTACTACAATTTTAATAACGAGAAAAATCACCATCGAAGCAAGGCGAAGTTTTGTATTAAGGCCAGAAAGTAAGCTGATGTATCGCTCTTCTTAGAAAAAAAATATATGGCTGCTCAAAGTTGCACCTTTACTCGGAATAACAATTTTTTAAGTAGGCTGTGGATAACGTCAAAACAAAATCGTTACATCGCGCGCCATATTGATGTCAATATTATCAATGTAGTATTATTGTTGTTCGTGAATTCGTGGCAAAAACATGTTTGCGATAAGTCGAAAGTGTCTTTCCGAAAGATTTATTGCTAGTTCTAATGAGCAAGAGTTTTTTTCTCGTTTAAAAGAAGACTTTGAGCAGTCTTCAGAAGACTTTATAATTGTGAAGCGTACCATCCAAAAAACATTTCTGGGCTAATTTAGGCAAAAATGGAAACAGGCTAGTAGGGTAAAAGATCATTTTGACAAAAAGTTTAAAAATTGGTTGGCAGGCGACTTGATATTTAAAGAAATTGTGAACGTCCTTAAAGTGTCACATTCTTCAGGTGGAAGACCTATAAAAAATCTTGATGGAAGCTCTGAAAGAAGCAAACGAAGGAAGCTATCAAAATTAGAGAGAACATGTGATATGACACTCTCAGAGTTACAAGGTCTCTTGGTTCGTAAGTTAAGGGCAGATGGAAAGAAAGAAGAGGCAACCGTGATTCAGGAAGTACTATCTCTTGCAGCAAGTAAGTTCAAACAACGTCTATCGCAAAATACAGTTAAAATGTTTTCAAGAGATGAAGGTTTAGCATTAATGGTAGATGCAAAACTATCCAGACATCAATATAATTATGTACGTGAGCAGTGTGCGAGTAAAAATGCTGATATTTTCCCTAGCTATAATCAAATATTTAAGGCAAAAGTAGAATGCTATCCTGATTCTATTCAAGTTAACGAAAGAGGCGGTTCCATTCCAATGCAACAACTATTAGACCATACCACAAAAAGGTTGCTTAAAGTTCCTAATGTATTGAAAAAAATAGAGAGTAGTGAATCAAACACATTTTCATTACACACTAAATGGGGTTGTGATGGTTCCTCAGGAAATAGCTGCTATAAACAAAATTTTAACGACGTTAAAATTGTGGATAATTCTATTTTTATGGCTTCTTTGGTTCCATTGCAACTTGTTTCAAAAAATAATGAAATAGTCTGGCAAAATCCGCATCCATCCTCGACAAATTATTGTAGACCAATATTTTTTGAATTTTCAAAAGAGACGCCTGAACTTACCAGAGTTATTGCCGACAAATATGACAACGAAATTAAAAAACTGGTTGAGACCGAAGTATCTACAAAACATCGAAATATTAAAATTTCACATAACTTAGCTTTTACCATGTTGGATGGAAAAGTACGACAAGTTTTAACACAAACCTCCTCGGCTGCATGTTGGGCAATATGTAAAGCCAAACCGAAAGAAATGAACAATTTACAAGAAATTCGAAAAAAAAAAGTTGATATCGACTCTTATAAATATGGTCTCTCTAGTTTACATGCCTTACTTCGTTTCATGGAGTGTATTCTTAATATATCGTATAGACTTGATTTTAAAAAGTGGGGTGCCAGGACTGATGCTGAAAAAGAGTTAGTGAAAGCAAGAAAAAAACATGTTCAAAACGAACTTAAACAAAGACTGGGCATATTTGTTGATGTGCCTCGACAGGGTAGTGGAACCTCCAACGATGGTAACACTGCAAGAAGGTTTTTCCGGAGTCCAGAAATAGTAGCAGAGGTAACAGGTGTGGATGAAGAACTAATCAAAAAATTTTCTATTATTTTACAAGTTTTGACATGTGAAAGAGCTGTAGAAACACATAAATTTGATTCATATGCCCAAAATACGGCAGAATTATTTGTGGAAAAGTACAACTGGTACTACATGCCCTCATCTGTACAACAAATTCTTCTCCACGGAAGTGGCATAATTGGGCTTGTCTTTGTTAATTGGGCAACTTAGTGAGGAAGCAGCCGAGGCGCGAAATAAAGACTTTAAAAGATTCCGTCAGATGTCCTCTCGAAAATGCTCCCGAACTGCTACCAACGAAGATATTCTTCATTCATTACTTGTTTCTTCAGATCCTTACCTAACCAACTCCAGAAACCAATGGGAAAAAAGTCAAGTTTAGATGTAGAACAAGAAGCAAAATATCTCTTGATTTTGTGAAAGGTAGGATTTAGCTTATTGTTTTTAATAATTAAATGTATACTATGTTACAGTGAAAGCCCGAATTATGTATTGTATTAAGTTAAGTTTCGATTGATTGGATTAATTCGCTTAATGCCAACGAATTCAAATTAAACTGAACTCAAACTTGGAAAAATGTGTTTTCAGATATAGTCTTATCTATCCTAAATTGACCACGACTGCGACTCTAGTGTTTTTTAATGTAATATGTACCACTAATCTTTATTTTGAAGTGAACATTTTACAAGTACACCTAATATAAGTAATCAAAATGTATGTTCGTTCATATTATTTAAATATAAATAGCCGCCATTTTCTCCTAATAATTTAATTTTTTCTTCTCGATACATGGACCTGCCTTGATAAATTTTATTGCCATCAGACTACCAATTTTTGAATGATTTTCATATACCTACGCATCTAGCAACCCCACATATGTACACAAACAGTGTGACCCATTTGTTTTTGGGTCACCCTAAAAAAACTTTATTATTATTAATGCGATTTGGCTCGGATTTTCTAAAAATTGTAGGGCTTGACAAACTCCAACTTTTTACCAAAGATATTCCAATTCAGACAAAATCCAAGGCCTACTTTGCCAGTTTCTAGGCGCAAAATTTTAATAAACCACATTGATATTTTTTGGTAAAACTTGGTATAGGACCATTTTGAGGGATGCCAAATTCAGTGGTGTTCACAAATTTTTATTAAAAAAATCGCTAATATGGTTTATTGAAATTTTGCTACTAAAGACTGGCATAGTAAGCCTTGGATTTTCCATGACCGAGGTTATCTTTGCTAAAAAGTTGCAGTTTTTTAAGCCCTACAATTTGAAAAAAACCCGAGCCAAATCGCACAAATAATAAACTTTTTATGAGGGTGACCCGCAAATAAATGGGTCACCCTGTATATACAGGAATTTTTTTTTATTCATTCAGGACAGAAATCATCAAAATTTGAGGAAAAAATTCACTTAAGGCAAAATATTAATGTATCACCCTGTATATCGCAATGCTGAAATAAACGAGCATCCTACGCTGGTGTTTCATTCATTTATTTCATAAAAATTGCAAAATATGGATGATAAATCAATTGTAGAGGTGGTTAACAGTTATGGCCGGGTGGCTCCATAAGACCTCACCACTGTGTGGCGATCTAGTGAAACATTCAAGAAATTATTACTATAAAAACTAATCATCCAATTTATCTCAAATTTTGTACAAAAATCTAAGTATTATCTAGGACTCAACTAGTAAAATTTTGGTATGAATTCAAGATGGCGTAATAAAATGACGGTTTAATAAAATATTTAAACATTAAGCACGAAAAAATGGCGACTCAATAAAATGTTTGTAGTCTCAAAAAATAACCCTAGCAAGTTTTACAAATCTTCTCGTTTTTGCGTCCCTAGATGCCAAAAAATGTGTTTTAACAATTCCGTCGGTCCACTTGTCGGTTTGACTGTCTGACTGACAGTTCGCGGCATAGCTGAAAAACTACTCATCATATTGACTTCAAATTTTAGTCAGAAATTGAGGTTCATATGGGGATAACCTGATAATATTTTAGTAAAAATCGAATATGCCGTAACAAGATGGCGGCCTAGTGAAACGTTAAAAAATTATTACTAAAAAACTGATTATACAATTTATTTCAAATTTTGCAAAAATCAAGTGTTAGGGTAAAGTTGGGTATATCGTACCGTCGGCTAAATCGTACCACCTTGATATTTTAAAACTGGCGGGAAATTTGTGACATTTAACATTTAGAAACGGTCAAGCTATGTCCTAAACTCATCACTTCCGATTGTTAGTAGTCTCTGCTTATTGAGAACAGTCTAGTATCAGTTTTTCGTTTCCGACCTAGGTAATAGTAGTTTTAAGGCCCATAATCTAAGGCATTTCTGCAGTCTGAGGTAATTATTACATTTTTTGAACCTAACTATCAAAAAATATAGCTTGTTTATGTATATTTTGCATGTTTACATTCATTCTAAAGTTAGATCAAACATTTTTAGGTTAAAATATTTTACCACTGTGACTGTTGGGTATATCGTACCCCTTGCATGTCTGGTAAATCGTACTGGTACGATTTACCCGACTGTGTTGAATTTTTATTTTACTATGGTAGTGATAGGGGCCAATGCGGCTTTAACGAAGCGTCCAGAAATTTTAATATTCCAAAACCAACTCTTAAGAGACACTTGGACTCTAAAAACGTCAAAGCAAATAATTCCATTAAATCCGCTGGACGCCTTACTGTCTTGCCAAAGCAAATTGAAGATCAGTTGGTTACTCACATATTAAAATTAGAAGAGTGTCTTTTTGGAACATAACCGATGTACGAAAGTTAGCGTTTCAAATACCTACAAAAAATGGTATTAAAAACCAGTTTAATCAACAAAAACAGATGGCCTGCAAAGATTGGTACTATGCGTTTTTAAAGCGACACCCTCAACTTAGTTTACGGCAACCAAAGTCCACATCAATGGCTCGAGCCAAAGGATTTAACAAAGAACGTGTTTACGAGTTTTTTGACATCCTAGAAAAAATTTGCGATGAACACAAATTGGAAGCTACACAAATTTTTAATGTAGATGAATCTGGTTACTCTACTGTACAAAAGAAAAATAGAAAAATATTGGCCCAAAAAGGGAAAAACCAAATAGGAATTCTGGCTAGTGGAGAACGGAGTACTAACACAACAGCAGTCTGTTGTGTTAGCGCTGCTGGAGTCTATGTACCGCCTATGATAATTTTTAAACGAAAAAGGCATTGCGATGAATTAAAAGTTGGGGCTCCACCTGGTAGTATTATTGAAATTTCTGATATTGGATATATCAATTCTGAGATATTTGTTAAATGGCTAAAATTTTTTATTGAGTTTGTTAGACCCAGTACAAAAAAAAAGTTTTGCTTTTATTGGATGGGCATACCACCCACTCCCGAAATTTGGAAGCCCTGGAACTTGCGAGAATCCATGGCGTTATACTTCTTCAGTTGCCCGGCCATACAACACATAGACTTCAGCCCTTAGATGTGGCGTTTTTTAAGCCTTTGCAGGCCTACTATGACCAAGCAGTAGTAAAGTGGCTTCGCACAAATCCAGGGTTAGTAGTAACTCAATTTCAAATATCCCAGATAATAGCTGAAGCTTATGGAAGAGCAGCTACTATAGAAAATGCTATTGGAGGATTTCGGGGAAGTGGAATTTGGCCTATTGATCGCCATGTTTTTAAAGAACATCAATTTGCCGCAGCAGAAATTTTGAACAATAACATAGACGAATTAGAAACTTCATCTGTATCTGAAAACTTAAATAGAGAGGAAGTGCAACATGATCCTAACGTTGAAACTTTAAATGATATGCCCCAAGAAGAGTCCCTTAGCGATAACCTAATTTGCACCACTCAAAATGAGACTCAAATGGAACTTTCTATTGAAGATCTCTGTCCTATACCCAAAATGACTCCCCAAATAGTTAAACGAAAGAAGAGGGGTTCCCAGCCGGCTGTAGTTTTAACAAGTACACCGCATAAAGAGTATTTAGAAGCTGTGAAAGACAAACATACACCAAAGGTCCAAAAAGTAAAAGCTGTAAAACGCCAAGTGTTCTCTAAAACATCTGCTTCAAAGAAAAAATTAAAGTCCGATCTCGTTTCTATTCCAAGCACATCAGCATTATCATCTTCACAACCTGTGTACTCTACTACATTAAAGAAAAAATCACAGTCCGATCTTGATTCTATCCCGAGCACATCCGCATCATCTTCTTCACAGCCTGTGATTCAAATAGAAGTTAACGAACAAGAGTGGTATTGTGAAATTTGTGAAGAATTTTCAGTGGAAAATATGATTCAGTGTTTGCTTTGTAAAAAGTGGTTTCATGAAAAATGCGTCACAATAAAATCAAAATTAAATTATTATTGTGTTTTTTGCTCTTGTTAATTTTAATTTGTAATAAAATTTTGTAACAAAGTTGTTGTTTTGCCTTATTTTTCCCAAATTTGTTAATGGTTCAATTTAGCCGACATTTACTTTTATATCTGGTACGATATACCTACCAAGAGGTACGATATTGACGACCAGTTGGGTAAATCGTACCGATTCCGCATTTTTTTTTGCAATTAACTGAGAAATATATCAAAACCATACATTTTTGCTGCCGTTTATTGATAGATAAATGCCTAAAGTATCCAAAAATATTGTTATTTTGATAAATATCTTATTATCAAGTATTTTATGTTGGTTTTAATAAACCCGGTACGATATACCCGACTTTACCCTACATAAAAATGAACTGATGACATTTTGGTATGAATATAAGATAGCAAAACAAAACAAAATGATAAACTATTTAAAAAATCGGTCTGAAAAAAACTACTTATTAGATTAATTTCAAATTTTGTGCAAGGATTAAGTGTGATATAGAGCTAAGCTGGTAAAGTTGTGTTACGAATTCAAGCTAGCGGAACAAAGCTGCTGCCAAATCTCATGTTAAAAAAATTAACGTAAAAAATCTTCTTATTCAATTGACTGAGAATTAAATATGATATAAGAAAAAACTGGTCAATGTAAAAACTTCTTATTGATTTCATTTTAAATTATGTCCAAAATCAAGTGTGGCGTACGTAGAAACTGGTAAAATATTAGTAAGGATCCAATATATTGTAACAAAATGGCGTTCAATAAAAATGTTTGAAAAGACAGTATATATGTGTTCCCAAATAAATATGTACTGAACTAAATTGGTTGACCATTCACTAGCCTCAATAAAAGGAAATATTCATAATGAGGGAAGTCCGGGTAAAGAAAATTTTCCGAATTTTTTTAATTATTTTAAAATGAAATTGCGCCTCTAAGTGATCATTAATAATAATAATAATAAGTACTAATTGTTTAACTACATGATGCTCATGGCCGGTTGCAGAAAGCTCAGTTAAAGTTTAGAATGTTTAAAGGAATTTCAAATTGGAAAGCTCGGTTAAATATTCTAAACAGCAATTAAGTTTTGTGCAACCGGCTGTAATAGTTTTTGTTTATATTTTCAACGGGATATCTAAGCATTATTTTAAAATGACAGAAAGAAATTGTAATTGAGAAATTTTATAATTATATCTTAACCGTCAGGTCAAAATACAAGAGTTCTAACCACACTACACCACATCTTTTTGCGTTCTGGACGCGCGTTTCGCTAACCAAGTTAGCATCATCAGCAGATGATATAGGTTTATATCATCTGCTGATGATGCTAACTTGGTTAGCGAAACGCACGTCCAGAACGTAACAAGTTGTGGTGTAGTGTGGTTAGAACTCTTGTATTTTGATCTATCTTCCACCACAGGTTCCAGTGTTAGGACTAAACCGTCAGGATTTCTTAAAAAATTAAACACTATTGGAATGTAAAAAAAATCAGTATGGACTATTATTGTTTCGTTAATAGTTTGATACCTTTATCTTTGAAGATAAACAAGAAAATTGAAAAAGCCCTACCGTACAAGGCAGTGTATTCCTACTGGATTTAAATTTGTGTGTTAGAACTTAGAATGTTCTCTACTTCTAACATATTGTCTCTTATGACAAGGTTTTTGTCAATATTACCTTTAGATATCAAGGTATCAAACTCGGCATATGTATAAAAAGCAAGAAGAGATTGGAATCAAAAAAGTTCTGATTTTATGCGATTTTATTTTATTTATATATATTTTTTTAAACGATTTAGCTGATTCCTAAGTTCAGAGTCTGAAGTATTTTTTTGAGTGCTTAAATACAAAGGAGCTAAATAATGTTTTAAGCCACAATAGTCATAAGCTAGACTTAGTTTTTAGTAACATTAAAGTCTACCAAAATATATTGTAAATGTCTTCTTAAACACTCATAAGCAAAAGAAAACCGACTATATACAATTTAAAAAAAGCATAGTGGACAAATAGTACCTTCTCTTGTTTTTCACAATTAATTGTAGTTGGTCGACTATTAACTCTAAAATTGTTCCATTTTCACTTTTTTGTCTTCATTTTTCTCAGAATTTTTATAGTCACCTGGAAGTTTTCATATGCTTTCTTTATAAAGTACTGACTAGAAATGTTTTTCATATATACTAAAAAAGAAACTATAAATTATAAAGGGAAAACTATCTTTATTAAAAAGTAGATATTTTCTTTCCAAAAATAATTATCGAAACATCCCGTAATGAATGAGCTTGTATATAGTTGAAAGCTATTCAGCTATCATAAAAAATAAAAACATATTTGGTTAGCGGGAAGTAATAGCCGTAATAAATTATTGTGTTGGTATTGCATATTAATTTCGGAAATACTAAATCAATTTATTTCAGTGATATAATAATCTTAAAGAAGTACACCGTGCCTTAATAAAAAATAAAATATCAAAAGAACAAACCCCTTGCGCTTTAAAATTTAAATTATTCGGAAAAACAGCTGAACGCCTTTCTATAAATCATAATGAAAATCGAAAAATAATTCGACATTTGATTAATATGGTATTTTTTTCATAACGCTAGAACTAGGCTTCCCGGGTAATAATAAATCATTAAATTCGGACAATCAAAATGATTTTAGAGAATTAGCTAAATCTGCAGAAAATTTAGATAAAGTGTTAATAAATTTATAGAACCCAATTCTATTTTTATAGGTTCTTCGAAACTACAATACAAAATGATTGAATAAAAATGTAATACAATATTAAAAAAGTAAGTTGATTGACTAGAGTAGAACATTTTACTTTTTTTTATTAGATTATACTCTTTTAGTATCATTAAAGAACTAAACCAAAAAAAAAGATTATTATTTGACCATCATTTGGTGCCTATTTAAAAAAGATTGGTTAGATTAACTTACCAATGATCCCACACTAAACGTTACTTCCAAATCTGATCTGTAGACGTCTCTCTGCCACTTCGTGAGGATTTTGCACAGCCCAATGATGACGGTTGTGCTTATTAAAGACTACACAATTCGTGAACCTGCTCTCATCGGACCACAAGACATGATCGACAAAATCAGGATATTCATTACATCTCCTAGTATACCACTCAGAGAACTGTAGTCGTCTTGGACAATCAGTTTCCTTCAGTCCTTGTACTATTATGGGTTTGTATATATGGTAATTATTCTTTTTTAAAACTCTCTGTACTGTTGATTTTGGCACATTAGTTTCCTATTCTACAGTTCTGACCGATGCACTAGGGTTTTAGTTGATAACTTGTAATATGTTTCTGTCACGATTTTCATTGTTATTATTGTATCCGCTTCTAGGATGTTCGAAGGCACCATGGTTAATTAACTTAACTACGATTTTTCTGAATTGGGTTTTATGAGGCTGCCGTCGTTCGGGGTACATCTCCAAATACCTTTCTGAGGTAACGTCGGCGTTTCTGTATGATTGAAAGTACAGAGCTAACATGTCAATCTTTTCTTCATTTGAATACGGAATGCCGGCCATTTTTTATAGGTTTTGACAATTTAGGTGTCAGATTTATGATTTTATTGGGATAAAAGCGTACCTACTACTTATTAAAACACAGCTTTGATACTTTCAACTATTTAACTTAACGTCAAAGTGAAAATCCAATTTTGTTACAGATAAATCATGTCCTCCTTAGAAAAGCATTGAGAGCTAACATTACTTTAAATCATGGCCTCCTTAGAAAAAACTGAAACCTAACTTTACGAAGTGTTATGTTTCGATGATACTAAAATCTTTAATGCACTTGTGAGATATCACTAGACTGGACATTTTAGGCTCTCGACAAAAATCGAAAAATCCAATATGGCGGCCATAAGAAAAATGAAAGTTGAGGCGGGTTGCGGGTTAACAAAAAACAATGAAGACGTGTCGTATACGCCATCTTATTTGTCTTAAAAATGTGTCCCAATAATGTCACATTTTGGCAGCTGTCAAATTTACCGTTCTGGATATACTGGCCAAAAACGAAATCCGCCATTTTCGGTTTTTTCCGAAATTTCCAAAAACATCTGATCGATCGTAAATCTGAAGCCGGATATCGAATGCAATAAGTGTCCTCTAAAACTTTCCCCATTTAACCTTTGCTGTAGGTAAAATAGGAGGCGAGATCCCTGTGCTATATATATATATATATATATATATATATATATATATATATATATATATATATATATATATATATATATATATATATATATATATATATATATATATATATATATATATATATATATATATATATATATATATATATATATATATATATATATATATATATATATATATATATATATATATATATATATATATATATATATATATGTATATATATATAAATATATACATATATATATATATAAATATATATATATATATATATATTTTTTTTTAACGATTCAGCTGATTCCTATGTCCAGAGTTTGAAGTATTTTGTTGATTTCTTAAATATAAAAGAGTTAAATAATATTTTAATTAACAATAGTCATAAGCTAGACTTAGTCTTTACTAACATTAAATGCCATATTTCCCGGGACCATCTTCCACTTATCGCTGAAGATAGTCAAGACCTGGCATTATCACTTAAACTTGATGAGTCTAGGCAAAGCCCCCTCCAGTAATAAGCCGTGAAGTTACACTGGCAACAGTGCATTTCTTCTCGCCAGTGGGTCTGTTAGTTAACATTAAAGTCTGCCGAAATATATTGTAAATGTCTTGTAGTAGTAAGCACTCATAAGCAAAAGAAAACCGACTATATACAATTAAAAAAAAGCATAGTGGACAATAAATAGTGCCTTCTCTTGTTTTTCACAATTAATTGTGGTTGGTCAACTATTAATTTTTTGTCTTCATTTTTCTCAGTATTTTTATAGTCACCCGGATGTTTTCATATGCTTTCTTTATAAAGTACTGACTTTCTATAGAAATGTTTTTCATACATATATGCCTGGCAAGAAACAATTTAAGACCACCAATTTATTTTACTATCTCTATTTATTATCCACCTTAAACCCTTTCTTGATACCTATTTCATAGTTCTACTACATTTTTACCAATAATTATATTCGGATCCCTCTCACATTTGCGTCACTTAAGTAACCATAGACTGAAATGTTTAAGAGAAAAAAATACACATTATTGTAAAACTTGACTCCTTCAAAGAAATTTCTGAATATATCACCTCTCAGGGCTCCACAGAGATTGTCAAAACTTAAAATTAAATCACTTTTCAGAAATGTCTCAATTTTGTCATTTTCTTTTTTAAAAACAACTTGTCTTCTTTCTTCTGGGTTGCTTCGCTTAGGGACCAAAAGGGTAATCAGATATTTTGGTTGATTCTCAAAAATATGGGGTTCTGTTCCTTTTAATAGCTTGCGCTACTCTAAAGAAAATTTACTTAAAATGTCTTCTTTATTTTTACAATTTCAATCCTTTGTACTTCCTTCTCATCGAAGTGTTTACAACACATAATCGAATTTTTGGAAATAGTGAAATCTTCTCTATGAATAGCTTGAAGCAATAATTGCCAAAGGTCATTTTCATTAGGTAATGAAAAGGTTGTCTGGAGTGTAGTAGTGTACTGTGGTAATTGGATTTGCACCCGAAAACACAGCATTGTCTTGACATCTAGAAACAAAATTAAAATATTCGTTAAAGATTCATCAGAAGTTAGCATTTCTCTTACCTTGCTTTTTGTGTAGTTTCACGAACAAAAAACTGCCAAAGTTTCAATACCTACTTAATAATAATTGTATAATCAAAAGCAACACTATTTCGTCAGAAAAACCTCGGAAAAACGAAAAGCGGTAGAAAATCCAAAAAATGAACGAAAAACAGCATCAAAAGTATCCTAACCTAAACAGATCGTTCCACCCAAACGACACGTTGTCAGATTTCCTATTTCAACGGCATGTTACTAGAGGGGGCTTTGGCCTAGGTGAAAGCAGTAAATATACACTGTATTGCCTATATCTAAAATGTAAAATAAATATGCGTATTCTTATTTTATCTACTCTATGCAAAAATCTGATATTTTGTTAATTTATTTAGGTCTATCCAAGAGGCTTCGTTTTCAGCATAATAATTATTATCCTGTAAAAACTTTAAATTATGGAAACTGCAGTATTATATATTGTTTGGTGTTTCATTTAAACATATATTCGTTGGGCGTAATTAATGATAGAAAACTGTTGAAAGTTCGTTTGTTATTTTAATTAATGATTTTAATTATAAAGTTAGGAACCTATAAATTTAATACCAAAAACCTCGTGACAATTTTAATAATTCGCTATAAAATATTTACCCATTAATACTATGTGGGAAAATATATGTAAAATTGTTTTTTGATCTTCTTCCTGTCAATTAAAATTGAACATTTTATTACAGTGCCAGTTTTATCACGTTTCCCCCTATTGTAGAAAAATATATAGTCAGATCATATCATTTGAAGCCATTTGACATTTTTTTGTGTGATATACCCATGGACTGCCATCGTTTAATTAACATAACGTAAAAATCAACGTTCCACCAATTTTAATACAAAAAACTCCATTTGAAGTAATAGAATACATTTGTGTTCAGAGGGAATGGCTATTGCACTGAAGTTATTACGCGTTCAATTAAAAAATATAGTAATCCAACTCCGCCAAAGGAGAATCATGAGAAGCCACCGTTAGGTAGTTGTTGTTCCCTATATACATAACACTACAGGCCAAATAGGACGATTACCCCGGCGGTCCAACATACGTACAATCTTCAATACACATAAGAAGATTGGACAATGCTTGCGATCCACGAAAGGTATTGTACCTTTTCAAACAGGAGGAGTATATAAAATCCTTTGCTGCTCTGGTGAAGTGTGTGTGGGAGCAACAGGACGCACGATATCAAACCTGTTTACAACTTTTTAAAGTAAATATAAAAAAAATTATGACACATGTCTTTTTCTAGCATAATGAGTTATGCAAAATGTCACAAAAATACTTTCAAATAAGTGCGTTGGGTTATTGGTTTCAGACACAATTGTCAACTTTGATTTTTTTGAATGGAACACCCTGTATATTATGTCATATTTGGATTTCACGGGAAATTATAGTAATATTTGATATACATACATCAGGTCTATCTATATCCGTTCCTTAAATATTGACATTTGACAAATGACAGTTTTTCCTGTTTGACGTGCTACAGAACCAAAACAATACAACATAGAGCAAAACTGTTTGCATGTTTCTATCTTAGTTTTTTATAAGCTATCGAATGACATTAGGGATATACAAATTGTTTGGCTGAAGGTTGCATCGTTAGGATTATGTAGCATATGAAAAAGGAAAAACTGTCATTTTTCAAAAGTCAACATTTCAGAAACCGTGATAGAAAGATTTGGAGTATGTTATATCAAATATGTATAGAATTCCCCATAAAATCCAAATACGAATTAATACGCAGTCTATTTCATTAGAAAATTCACAGATCTTACACCTTACGCAAGTATCCTTACTTACGCAAATATCCTATTGAAAATACCTGACACAACATTTAAATTATAATGTTTTATTCTGTCTTTAATTTTTTTAAAAGTTATAACCTTTTATGATTATCGGCATGACCTAGAGGTCAGAATTAAACACCTCAATAGATCATCCACTTCTGCCGTTGGTTTTCGTATTAAGTGTAATAAACACCAGTTTTCTCCTTCAAAAAACAGCAACATTTTACACAACATCAACTCAAGGGGTTTAAAACTTAATCCTTATAAGGATTTAGAAATAAATACAAGTTCTCAGAAAAACCCTAATGCACTTATTAACACACAGGTCAATTCTTTATGTTAAACCTATTTTTTTCAGTTGTTGAAAAAAAATGTCACGCCAGCACTTCAACTTAACGGTCAGCGTTTCAGTTTTCCCAAGCCCGAGTTAACTCGGGGTTCGCTAAATTGATCGGTAATAGTCGCCATCACCCGAATTGTCTCGTTTAGCTCAGTCGTCTCGGGTCATGTCGGATTTTTACGGCTTTTTCTTGGTCCTCGAGCTAAAATAGGCGGCAGGGGGTACAGATGTACTATTTAGTATCTGTTGCTAATTGATAAGGTTGGCTGCGCTGCTTTTATACGTGAGAGATATTGTTGTTGTGTGTAGTAGTTGAAACTCAAGTATTATATTATGGACAGACACGATTATGATCTGTCAAGTGAGTCAGAAATTGAAGAACCAATAGACGAAAGTGGCTCTGATACAAATTATGACAATGTTTCGAGTGGTAGATCGAATTCAGATAGTTCAGCAGATTTACTTCAAGCACGTAATTGGTTTGAATTACACCCTGATTCCCCAGCCCCTCCATCTCTCCCTTTTACGGCTAAACCGTCTATAAATTGTGCATCCGTCGATGATTGGAACATACTGGATTTCTCTGAACAATTCGTTGACGACGATCTAGTTGGCCACATAGTAACAGAAACCAACAGGTATGCTGCCCAAAAAAAAGAGGTAAAACGTGGTACCCTGTAATTAGCGAAGAAATCAGAGTCTTTTTAGGATTGACAATTTTACAAAGTTTTAAAAAAAACCAGAATTGCCTCAATACTGGTCGACCGATCCTCTTTTGGTGACTCCTTTTTTTTCCAATCGCATGAGCAGAGATAGATTTGAAGCCATACATCAAAACATCAATTTTTCTAATAGTAATGACTTTGAATGAAGCTACACATCCAAATCCAAAACTCAATAAAATATGACCAGTATACAAAAAGATGGTTAGCAAGTTTCAAGAACTGGTTGTACCTGAAAAAAAAACCAGTCTATAGATGAAAGTCTTCTTTTATATAAGGATAGACTTGGTTGGATCCAATGCATTCTGTTAAAAAGAGCTCGATTTGGAATAAAGACGTACTTACTGTGTGAATCTAAGAGTGGGTATGTATGGAATTTTATCATCTATACTGGAAAACAAACCAACCTTGATAAAGATTATGAATATCTACTAATTTCCGCAAGTCGTTATGACTCTCTCCAAACCATTGTTACACAAGAGCTACTACATAACGATGGATAATTTTTATAACTCTCCCCAGCTTGCGGATTTACTAATTTCAGTAAAAACCGATGTTTATGGAACACTGAAATTAACACGGAAAGAAGTTCCTTCACAGTTGAAAAAGAAAAAACTGAAAAAGTGGTGGCCTTTCAGAGAGGTAAAGTTTCTGTTCTAAAGTGGAAAGACAAGAAAGATGTTTCTTTGATTTCAACCATTCATACAAAACACCTGTTTGGAGGTAGTAAAACCAAGGGAGACTATAATAAAACCCAAAGTCGTCGTTGATTATAACGACATCATGGGTGGAGTTGATCGGGTGAATCAACACCTCGCAGATTACAACCTTCCAAGAAAGCGTGGAAAGAAGTATTACAAGAAAATATTTTTCCATTTATTAGATTTGGCTCTATGGAACTCCTTTGTACTATATCGAAAAACCGGAGGAGAAAAGTCAGCACTGGTTTATAGATTGGACCTCATCAAAAATATTATGGAAAAATATCATCGCACGGAATTTTCTTCCAGAAAAGGACGACCTTCAAGCCAGCCTGCACCACTTAGACTTACAGGACGTCATTCCCAGACTGTATCCCTGCAACTGAAAAAAAACAATCTTCAACTCGGCAATGTGATGTGTGCTGTAGAGTGCGTGATGCTCACGGCAAAAAAGTTCGAAAGGAAACACGGTATTACTGCCCTGATTGTAATGTGCCGCTCTGTATTACACCGTGCTTTAGAGTATATCACACAGTTAGCTCTATTTAATAATAATAATAATAATAAGACGTTTATTAGTTACCAATAAATACATTTAACGAATTAACTTAAAATAACAATTATTATTATGATAATAATCATGTTAACTAACGGGCCTCGTTTTCAAATTTCAGGGGATCTTCATTCCCCGGATTCTGTTGAGGCCAAAAATATAAGAAATGAAAAAGAAATTTATAAGCAGCTAGCAGTTAATTTTTTTTTTAAAAATTTGAAAAGAAAAACATAGAAGCAAAAAAGCAGACACTAAAAGGAAAATGGAAGATGGATAAGGATAGGGAAAAAGGAAGGTATTAAGTTTCAAATTTAGCATTTTGTGGCATAGACAATCAATTAAATATGGTTTAGAAGAAGTAGTTTGGTTTTTCTCTTGAAAGCTTTTTCTGAGACAGTAAACTCATTTATTTTGAATTTAAAAAATTGTTTGTTGTGTGACGGTATAGTTAATAGAATTTTTCGTCTTATATTAAGATTGTGCACATCAGTACGATAAGTTATTTTTTTGTGCAAATATGGTGGAGTCTTAAACTTAAGAATTTTATAAAAAAGGGCAAGAGCATGTAAGACTCGTCTATTGTGCATATTTAACCAATTTGCTTCTTTTAACTTATGAAAAATGTGTTCACGTCTTCTTATACCAAAAATAAGCCTTAGACAGGAATTTTGGAGTTTTTGTAATCTATTAGCATCGGCATTATCAAGACAAGGTCCATAGATGGTGTCGCAGAAGTTTAATGGTGATAACACTAGTGCATCACAAAGCATTTTCTTAGTGTTATAACTCGAAAAGTGCCTTTACGAAAATATTGTTTATAAGGCGGAATATCCACTTTTTAGTTTAAGAGTAACATGTTCTTTAAATCTAAGTTTATGATCCATTATGAGTCCCAGATTTTTGGCAGAGTTTTTAAAATCTATTGGATCATTATTTATGTGTAGATTTAAGTTATCTAAAATATTCATTCGATTGTTATCACTGCAAAAAAGAATAGCTACTGATTTGGTTGGGTTAATCTTTAAGAGGAGCTTTTGAGTTTCCCTATATAAAGTGTCCAAATTCGCGTTAATGCATCTATTGGCCTCGGCTATATCAGTACTTTTAAATGAATAATATACCTGGGTTTCATCTGCGTAGCAATGATGGCTACAATATCGAAATGTATTTATTAATTGCGACGTATAGAAAGTATATAGTAATGGACTCAGAATGCTACCCTGAGGCACCCCAGAGGCAACATTAAGGGCTTTCGACATTTTACCATCAAGTACTACTCTTTGTTTTCTGTCTGACGAAAAAGAAGACACCAGTGCCACCGCAGAATCGCTAAAACCCAGACACTGCAACAAAGACAATAATATTTCGTGGTTGACCATGTCAAAGCTTGAGTAAAATCCAAAAGAACCAAAACACTAGCTCTATTATTATCAAGCGCTTTAAATATATCATCCGTTACCTGAGATAATGCGGTAACCATAACCTTTACGGAAGCCAAACTGATATTCAGGGATCAAATTACTAATATTTAAATACTCAATTATTTGCTGTTCCATAATTTTTTCTAATGGTTTAGAGAGAACTCGAAGAATCGATATTGAACGGATTTGTTTAAATTTAGTAGGCGACGGAATAACATTGGTTTCCTTCCATTGATCTGGAAAATGATTTTTTTCTAAACAAACATTTATAATGTGAGTTAGTGGATTAATTATGGCAGGACAACAAAGTAAAATAAGTGTAATATTTAAATTATCAGCTCCAAATGCTTTACTCTTTATGGTTTTTAGAATGGAAATTATTGTATCTTGCGTTATCAGCCTAAATTTAAATTCATTTTGTGTAATTTTATGTTCCTTAAAATTCTTAATAAATTCTTCATCAGGCTTATTGTTATTTTTATTTATATTAGTAAAATAAGTATTAAGTTCATCTACATTTCGCAAGGAATTGGGAGGATGTATATTTTGTTTTTTAGAAATATTAATTTTATTTAATTCTTCCATGCTTCTTTATTACTGCACACTCCAAACCTATATGTTAAATAAGCCTTTTTTTTCCAATCTGATTGCGCTAGTAGTAAGATTTCTATACTGTTTGTATGTGTTCCAGTCCTCCCAATTTTTGTGTTTCTAAACTTATTTAAGGTCCTATTACGATGCATTATTCTAATATTAGGTGTAATCCATGGTCTGTATGGCTTATTTTTACCTCTGATATTTTTTAAGGGAGCATGCAGATTTATAACGTCGAATAATGATTGGTTGAAAAAATCAACTTTGCTATTTATGTTCGCCATATGATACATTATGTGCCAAGGTATTAGTTCGATATCAGATTGAAATCGCTTGTTGTTGACACTTTGTAAATTTCTGTATGTAAAGTTATAAGTATTAGATTTGGGTTCTCCAAATTTTATGTCGCAATAAATGAGCATATGGTCCGATATCTCAACATCTCTTATTCCGCAAACCTCGATTGAATCTATATTTGAAAAAAGTAAATCAATTAAGGACATGTTTGTATTTGATATTCTAGTAGGTTCTGTATTTAATTCGAGAAAGTTTATATTAAAAAATAAAAAGTTGTTAAGGTTTTTTTGCTAATTTTTATGTTACATTATTCATTTACTACTTTTTTTTCTTTTTACTAGGGTCAAATTTTGTTTAAAAATTGTGTTTTTTGAAAGCCCTAGTTAACTCGGGTTATGTCATATATTGAAATAAAACGTTTTGTTTTTTGTCATAAACCTTGTTTTTTTTTCAACTTTGAAAATACATTTGGGAAGTCTGTTTTGAAAATTTAAAATATTCCATTAAAAAAAAATCGGGCATTTAGGATCTACTTTTCAAAATAAATTTGGTCGGGAAGCGGTTAAAAATAAATCCGTGTAAGAAAATAATATTTGTTGAATCTATATAATACTTTTACTCATATACCAACTACTATGTTCAAGCAAAGTTTGAAAGCAATTTCTCCAAGACAGGTTATAGACTTTTTATATGAATCAGAATCATATTTTCCATAGTGCGATGTACTCTCACCACGGATTTAAAAACACACTCTATGTATGGCTGTAATTCTCTTAGCAATATTTCGAAAATAATGAATAATTATTTTCTTGCTATACTGCAATATAGGTAAACCCCGAAAATTTAATTTGACGGAAAAATCGACCTTTCTCTCAGTCGGCAAAATAGTTAGAAACAAAACATACGGCTATCCAACCTATTCCAGTGCCGTTAGGGAATTCGGGTTTTTCCATTGTAATCTATTGCCATTATTTTCGTTCCCGACATCCGTTCGAGGTCTCCCGTAAGGTATCTTTTACTAAAATTGGGTCCTGATGTTATTACACCTAACTGCACTTTACTTGTAACATAAAAGTACTTTTATGTCGAATGTAAATTGCTCCGCATAGCCCGTGATCGATCTTATAACTTGATGGTTTGAAACGTTCATAAATTCCGGCTCAGGCTATATTTGCATCAGATGTGCCAAACATATTCGTCATTTTGCTAAAAGGTAATATTATTTTTAGCGAGGAAATTTTCGAACATTAAATGGCAGTTACACTGTTAACCTATCGAACGGTTTGGTTCTACTGTTAGGGGTTTATTTATAGTATAATCAGTCTGTCGTTTCAGATCTACTTGAGTCACTGAAACAAGTCGCTGCAGATTTTATTGGCAGTTAAATATATTTACATATAAGTATTATATTATAACATTTTAAAATTTATGTATAATTATTGAGTTTATAGTAACAGGGAGGCAATTACAAAATTTAGCTAGTTATATAGTTACTGATTTTCATATAGTGTTCTATCACCAGCTTGTCGAATAAATCTACGAGTTGGATTTTTCCAAATTTACATATCATACACTTTATAAAAGAAAATTCATAGAATCTTTATTAATAGGGTGTTACTATTTAAAGTGACGTATTTTGAATATATAATCAGTTTTAGTTACTAAAATACTGGCCTTCTTTATTAATGAAAATAACAATTTTTTCATTTACGATAAAATATTTTGTTTTTTTGGTTTCTTATTTCAGTCCATTTCACTCACATGAATTATGATAAACATATTTACTCTCTTCTTTCTTGTAACATATCAATTTAATACTTTGAGAACACTTAAACTATTAGAAAGTTTCAGTTTACATGGCTTTTTATTTCATTTATCCAAGCTGCTTTTCTTAATGTTTGATTTGTATGGAATGTTTAATGAACATTTTGCTAATTTTGAACATTATAACTTGCAGTTAAATATAACCATTAAAATATCAAGACTTTCATATAAATTACATTTTATACCTATACCTCAATATGTTTTATTCATAATTCATTGGATTACATTTTGTAAAGTATTCTCAACTTCTCTAAATTAAGACAAAAGAAATTTGTTTTTGTTTTGTTTACAAATATTCGGAATTTGCCTACCTTTCTCTTCTGTCACTATGGTTTCATTGGTTTCTTATTTTTTGACAGTGTCGTGTTTTTTCATTTCTGTCACGATTTTGGTTCTTCTCAGCGGCAATTCGCCAGCATTATTCAGGGGGCACCGAATATTATCGGGTTGTTTCTCCCTTATACTAGTGGCGCTAGCAGTGAACTCCATTGTAATTATTATTTTATTTTATGGCATTAGGTTGGCATAAGTCTAAAGTGAGGAAGAATGATGGACGGGAATGTCAAACTTCTTCGAATTTTCTGGAGCTGATTTTCTCGCCCCTTTCTATTGGCTCTCCTTAGAGATGCAACATGTGTCCGGCTTTGTAAAAGGGCCTTAGTGGACCATTCTTTTTTAAGTACTGAAAGTATGTCCTAACTGTCCTAAGTAATTTCTTTTTAAAGCGCAGTGCAGTTGAAAGCCTAAGGCCTATTTATAGACATCATCTGGCCCTAAGTTTTAGTCCCGTTTTGTTTGGTTCCACATTTGATCAACCACGTGGTAAGTCGATTTTCAAATTAGTTTCCTGCTGTGAGCTAATTCACAATTATCTTCTATACACAGAATGGCGTCCTGAATTTTGTTTTGACTGTTTTGTACAGCCTGGAAATTCCTTTTGTTGGTGACCGTTGACGTCGAAGGAGAAAGTTGTTGTAAATAACTTGGTTTTGAACATTCCGTGTCGATTTTATTTTAAGACAAACAATCGTTCGTAGGATTTCAGGTTAAGAATTCAAGATATGGTTTTGGGATATAATTACAAATTATGGTGTAATTTTTGGGGTACATAAACCAAGAGTTCTACAATGGTTTTGGAGTTCCTTCCTGTAAGAGTACCATGAATTAATTATTAATTTTTATATTTATAAATGTTATATAAGGTAGCAGAAAGGAAGTAAGTAACCTATTTTTTGTAAAACAGCCTTGGCGAAATACTTTATATTTTTATAACTTTTTTCCTTGCGGCAGTGTGGTAAAAGAAAATTCATGAATTTTTGATTCCCTGTGCGCTATTTAATTTAATTTTTATGTTTACATGTTTGTGTCATGACATTTCGCCAGATGTTCACAGGTTGATGATATAATGGTAATAACTTTCTATTGCATCTCACATATTTGATATATTTTATACTTATTTTTGCTTTTTCTTGATGTATTTATTTTTATATTTTAAGGTCGATTAAATTGTAAAATGTAAACTAAATTTCACATTTCAAAATTATTTTATAAAACAACTCTTAAAAAAAAAGGAACGAAAGAACAAAGGTATCATTAAAATTTTACAGTCTGCACTTTATATAGTGTTTTATTGAAAAGCCCTCCAAATCTTTATTTTATCTGCATTTAAATATCAATATAGATTTCTTCCTAATTGTGTCACAGTCAATTAGGTGGCGCTCATTTTAATTTCTAAAGGTGTACCCGAGAACCCGCAACCTACAGCTCTCCGAAAAGATGACTGGCTGCTGTTTGCATGTATTGGTAAGTTCATAAGGACTTTACGCCATAATATCTAAGCAAGCTTCATGTAGGATAAATGCAGGAGAGTTGCCGCGACAGAAGAGACACCGCATCCGCCATATTTCCTTGAATAGGTGATAAGTTCATCAATTCATTCAATCAATCATTATATAGGGAAAAGAACTGTCGAACATTCACTTAAAACTTAATTATTTTTGTTAGGTATTGGATTAAAAACAATTTAATTCTTTTTGTATACTACATTCTACACTAGTTCAATATACCTTCTATTTAACATCACAATTATTTGTATAACTATAATAACATAGAGTTTAAGGTCGCATAGTTGCAATTTTGATTTCAATGTCATCGAAATTATTCACCTCGTACATGTGTGTTTGTTTACTTTTATAAGGTTATCATGATTCATTTACTGTTTGCAATGTTATGTTATATTAAGACGTGTGTTTTACGATTTGGTAAATTGATAATTTACATTTAAAAAAAAAAAGCACTGACCTGTCAAAATATTTGTTGGATTTAATGTTTTGATATGTCTTATTTTTAGGTATATTTTGCTTTGTCCATAAAATTGTAAAATTTTTCTGCGGCAATAAAGCATACTTTTGTTGTTGTTGAAGTTAGGCAACCAAATATGCCCTCGTTAGGAGTTCATTTAAGAATTAATAGTCACAGTAGCGTAAGTGTTGATTTGGTTTGGCAGTGCTACACGGAACTGAACCAGTAGATGATAGTAACATAA